>CM076578.1:278684035-279010100 GCA_034641835.2 Pinus albicaulis | reverse complement strand
CCCTCTCTGAGTCCAGGAAGGCTAGGTCCTTGGGCTCCAAAGCTTGGTTTGATGTTACATCGTCATTTGGCTAGCCAATCGGCCAAATCACGGGACCCTAACAAGGTCCGAAATTCAAATTCATTATAAAAGCAAGGTCTCGCTCCATCTCTTGACACCTTGTTTCCTGAGAGTTCAAATTGTGAATTTGTTCCTAAGTAAGAGCAAATAAATTGGTCGTATGTCTGAGAGAGATTTTGAAGAAAATTCCAAAAAATTTATCGAGAAAGGACTAATAGGAATCATGGAAGGTACAAACCAAGCGTAACCGGACCGAGGTCGCCGCAAAAGCAAACAACCACAAACAAAGCAAAACAGAAGAAAAAGCAAGTAAAAATACCAACTGCGATCCCTGGAGTTTGACAGTATCTGAGAAAGAGGATAGCTAAGGAGCAGAATATAAAGAAATGTCAGGACTAAGAAGCAAAAGAAACTCGTGGAGATTCAGGATAGTGAAGAAGAAACTGAAATCCCAGAGGCGAAGATACCATAAATTGAGGTAGAAGGTGAGGAAGAACTCTTTGTAGTACCACCATATGTAATGTCGAGGAAGTTGGATGCTAAGATAATAAAATACCATGATAATGCAAATTTCGGTGTCTTCACATTGCTGCTGCCTGAGCAAGTATCGTTTGAAGGTGAACCAATGGGGAAAGTTCCGCAGTTGAAGATCGAGGATTTGGAATTTAATGACAGAAGAAAGTACCCGCAATTTTAACCAAGTATGAAACTCCACTAAATGTATTACCTAGAGGCTAAAGTCACCAGGTTGGAGCCACACCAGTGGGCAGAAGGTTTGCAATGAGAAATTTTGTTGAATATGTTGAACGTACCACACTTCAATCGAAGTGTTATCAACATGATATGTGTTCGAAAACCTTTGGATTTAGTGTATAACAGATACCTCAAGCTAGGAGAGAGGATCCAAATAGATGAAATTCTGATCAGAACAATCACTGCCCTGCCATACCACGGAAGGAACCCTGCAAAGGATTTCGTGGGTAAGAATCAGGATAAGGCAGTTGCTAACGAAATGAATAAGAAATATGAGTTGGTAAAGGAGTTAAGGGGATATGACATCAGCTATATCAATGACCAAGTACTGTGTTTCACCATGCACATTTTTATAGGAAAAATCATGTGAAAGTGTTGAGCGAATGAAGTCCCAACAACTGTGGTCTCTTTGGCCTCGTAGTGCAACAAGGGGTTCCAGTTCAACTGGGTCGACTACTTGTGCAAGGAATTTTTGGAGGACTTCCGAGAAGCGTAGTAGGAAGGAAATACATTCTACTACATGTGGTTGTTTTTGATCATAGCATTATTAGTGTGGAAGGAACTAGCAAAGTCACAGTTTGCGACAATTGACCCAGATGTGTATGAAGCTGCGAGGTATGCCTCACTTTGGTTTTCCAAGGAGCCGACGTGCGCAATGGAAAACAAATTTTTTTGGGTAGTAATGGAAATGGATTTGTGCACGGTGGTGAATCAACGTCTGAGGATGTCACCTACTTAGTTTGAAGAATTAAGGCCAATTTCCACAAAGGTTACATTAAGGCACAGAAGGATCCGATAGAGACATGGAATCCTTTGCCATATTTGATCACAGAGATTGAACTTTAGGACATCCTAAAGAAATGGATGACATATTGGATGAATCCACCCACTTACAGCACCAAGACAGGGAAAGACACCGCGCAACATGTGGGAACCAGTGGAAAAGACACAGAGATATGGAAATATATAGAGCAGGAAAAAAAAAGTGAAGAAACTGACGAAATAATGGAAGATTAGGGTGGCTAGGGCCCTCATAGTGATACAAAGCCAATAAATTCCCCATTTATCATAAATAATATGGTACCTATAGATGTATCTACACTAGGTCTGTATAATAAACACAAGGAAGATAGATCCAAGCACACAAAGCCCATGATTCTCACTAAAGGGGTGTTGTAGCTCCTACAACACCCTCCAAAAATTACATAAAATCATAACACACACTTCAAAATTTTTGGAGCCCCCCTTTAAACTAAAGAAGAAAAAAAAGCCAAGTAAAGTTCTAAAGGCAAGTCGCTAAGTCGCATATACATTATTTGCGACCCATGCGACCTATGCGACTCTGCGACCCTAAGGTCGCACAGGTCGCCAGGTCGCAAGAGTCAGCATTTGATCAACTTGCGACCTTGCAACCTAGCGACCTTGAGGTCGCAAGGTCGCAAGGTCGCAAAATGAAGTTTTAGAGAAATTAGGGACTCAGCGACCTTTGCGACCTAGCGACCTGAAGGTCGCAAGGTCGCAAGGTCGCAAACTTGCAACTTGCGACCTCATTAAATGTCCGCACGTGCGACCTTTTTTATATAAGGTCGGGTCGCTAGGTCGCATTTGTGACTCTCAGCGAAAACCGCGGAATTGCTCTGACAGGTCGACTGGCGCGTTTTTCTTCCGGGTAAGTTGCCTTTTCCTCCCTATGTTTCCCTCTTAAGCATTTCTTGCCATTATCGAGCCTCCCCACGGTCTTATTTATTTACTGGCAAGGATGTGGGTTTTTCTTTAGATTCTCATCGTCGTGTTGTTTCCCCCAAGCCCCAAGGTCACCCGCCTCTTGCCTAAATCTTCATGGCTGTGCCTTATGGTAAATTCTGGACCTTTCAGACCGCTGATTTTTCCCGTTAGTAAACACTTAGTCGCAAGGTCGCGCGCGCGCAAAACGCAAGTGTGACCTGCGACCTAGCGACCAGGTCACAAGGTCGCAAGGTCGCAAAAGTCCCACTCAGCGACTCTGCAACCCTGCGACCTAGTCACAAGGTCGCGAGGTCGCGGGTGAGTCCTTTTGTAGATCAGCGACCCAGCGACTCCCAGAGAACAGTAAATTATCTTTGCATGTTCAGACTCTATTTAGCCATTATCATCATGTCTTTCTTATCCTGTGATTCTGTTCTAAATGCAGCAGGTGAATTCAGAGCAGACACAGTACCGGTCCTCTCCGACTCTAGCAATATGGCACCCCGGGTATCCCGAAGGAGAAGCAGGCAGGTGGTGGAGGAAGAATCAGACACAGACATACAAATATCTCCGCCGCCAATATACAGAGACACCCTTTGCACCTTCGCAAAGGAGGATAGCCTGATGTGGTATGAAGTATACCGTGAGGTCGCCATGCTAGAAGAAGATTTCCCAGAAGATCTCCCGGACCGTGAAATATACCTGAAAGTCAAAAAGTCCAAATTACACCTAGCTGGGTCGCATCCTGCCATCTTTCCGTGCCCAGAGATGTTGGACTGGATCATACAGAAGACAGATCCGAAAAGCTTCGCAATCCGAGATAGTGCAGGGAAAGCTTTCGCCACTTTGGAAAGTTCAAGAGCACAGGTCTACTACTCGCTACCCAAAGCAGAGGTGAACTTCACCCCAAGATGGTTTTCTGCAAATAAAGTGCCGATGGTTGACACGATCAGAAGATGGTGGGCAGAACCAGACAAATTTAAGATAAAAAAGGACCAGGAGTACCCGGTGGCCAGTCTGAGGAAGGTATATAAGCTAGTGGCCGCCATGCTGTGCAGGATATACGGGCGTTCGGACGCCACCACCTTCAACGGAACATGGGCGACCATCATGGAACACGTAACAGTCCACGGCACTCGGTTCAATTGGGCAGGAATATTAATGGGCTCCATGCACACGAATTTGGCCTCAGCTTTAGCCCCAGATGAAGGAGCGCCATCAGAATTCTACATGGCTTCATATCTGTTAGATGCTGTCTGTGCCCAGATGCATGTTGAAGGATGGCCACATAACTGGGACCCCGAACAGACCCAGGCAATACACTTGCAGATCAGGGTATTCTGGGAATCCAGGTACAAGTCGGACATCGAACAAATCTCTCATATATTCATTCCCGCTCTCTACGGGAAATTATTTGGTCAAGACACCCCCTGCATGTCTTGGCGAGCAATGGAGTCACTAGGTCAGGTGGCACACTGGTTCCCATTCGCCGAATTCACAATCATCCGAGTATTTGGCTCATTTAAAGCACCACACGCTCTACCTAAGTTTATTACCAATAAGGTGCTCATACAGGAGGTGTGTTTCCAGATGACCACGGGCTTCTTTAACGTCCTTACCAAAGGGAAGAAGAAACCTTGGCCTGCTCTACCTCTCACCATTGGTGCTTATACGGTCAAGGACTCCAGAGAAGTAGCACGTGAAGGGGAAGAGGTGAAAAGCTATCACTTCAGAAATCTGGATTGCCGGACTTACGACCCAGTCAGGATAATTCCTGAACATTGCAAAAGGGCCAATTTTAGATGGAGTTATCAGCATGTCGAGCGCCTGGATGAGGATGAGAGAAGAAATTGGTATAACGCAAACCGGCATCTCGCGCCAGGAATCGACTCTGACCGAGAAGGAGAAGAGCATCAAAATTTAGGAGAAAGGAGCCAGAAGCTTGGAGGCTCTTCCTCCTCCAAAGATAAAAGAACACAGACCGGTACGGGACCTGACACCGCAGATCAGCAAAGAGAAGCAGAAGCCCAAGCCAAACTGGAAGAGGAGAAAAAGAATAAGGAAGATGAAGAGAAACACAAGAAAGACGCCAGGACAGAACGAAAAAAGAAAAAAGAGGAAGAGAAAGAAAGACAGGAAAAGGAGGCACAGGCGGCGGCAGAAAAGGCACTGAAAGAAGAACTCGATAAAGTCAATCGTCAGAAAAAGGCAGAACAGGCCGCCGCGGCAGAGAGAAAGAGGAAAGAGGAAAAGGAGGCAGAGGCAGAGGCAGAACGCCGGATGAAAGAAGAACATGACAAGGCGGAAGCAGAGCGCTGGCAAAAGGAGAAAGAAAAGGGTCAAACGCAGGATGTAGAGGACGAGCTAATAGATGACATTGATCTATCTCCCCTGAATATCCCTGCAGGTGGCGCGGGAAGTACGCTCAGTGTTGATGACTTTCCGGGGGAACAAGAAGAAGAAGTCTTCGACTTGACCAGATTGACCTTTGACCAATTCTCTTTCAAGATACGGCAAGAGAAGAGGAAATCCTTAACGCCAGGCTACCCCGCCATCTCTACGGTCTCCACCGGAAAGGACATAGTCCCAAACACAAGGACGAATCCAGTTATGATAGCGTCAGCAGGCACCGCTTTTGCCGCAGCCACAGAGGAAAATGTCACGAGGATGAGCAGAGAAATTATTTCTTTACAGAACCGGCTAAAAGCGGCAGAGCAGGAGAAATCAAGGCTAGAAAATGAGATGCTCCAGCTCCAGGGTAGGCCCGCTCAAGTGAATGAGGTCCCACTGGCGGTCAGGAAGGAATGTGATGTGTTGGAGATGACGATGAGGCAAGTATACCAGGAAATTCTCACCCTGAAACAAACAGTGGCCCCATTGGCAGAGGCACGGGAAGAAACCAGGCAGAAACACGAACAGCTCAAGGAAGCCTCGGCAGCCTTGGACAAAATGATGAACTGGACAGCACAGTATCAACAAGTTCCCGAACACGTGCCTCGGAAGGATTGGAGTCATACGCAAGAAGCTAAAGTACAGATTCGGATGAGTATGCAATCCAAAGACAAGCTGTCCAAAGATCTGGACAAATTAGTGTCTGCGTATAACCACCTAATCAGTGGTATCGACTCCATGAACACCCTTCATCACATTCCATCATTAGGGACACTAAATGAAACTAAAGGCTGGGAGCAGGTGGAGCAGGAAATTCAGTATTTTCTGTAGCCCGTAAGACAAGCTGCTGCCGAACCGGAATTCGAGGCATCACAAGAGAACCTGAACCGGTTGCTTGTCACTCCAGTTCAAATCTACACCAAGCTTGCTTCTCTCTCGATGCTGATCTCCCAGAAGAAGGAGACTCTGGTGCCGAATGCTCTAGAATGTATGCATCGGATAAAAGAGGAAAGCCCTCTTGTCGCTCCTATAACGGCGGATTACCAGACTTGGAAAGACTTCATCAAAGGCAAGAAAGTCGACGCTCCAGAAACCTCAATTTCGCGACCACCTTCATAGTTTCAAACGCTGGGTCGCAGGCCGCACCTGCGACCAGGTCGCAGGTCGCATTTGCGACCAGGTCGCAGGTCGCAATTTTGGCAAACAGGAAGCTAAACCGTCAGGAAGTTGAACCGTCGGAAGGCCATAAGTGCGTCTGTTGAATCTATAAATACCCCTGTGGGGAGCATTGTAAATGGCTACTCTTTTTTGGACTGAAAGGCATTATTGCATTGTAACTGAGGAATCATACTCTTGATATATGAAATATAATACATGTTAAAAACCCTTTGATTGGATGATGTGTTTAGCTGTGACAACATTGTGTGTATTTTGCGTGCAGTTTCAGAATATCTTCTGATTAATGAATCTGTGTTATCAATAGTGTCATTTATGCACCATAGCTATCTGTGATTGTGTTGATGATGCTCTAGTTTATTATTTATTTCATGATGAATGTTAATGAACTGTTTTATTAGCATTTCGTTATATCTTTCGGAAAGTTAAGGGATATCCTCGCCACTAAGAACTGTTTCTTTGGCGGTCAGATTATCCTGCATGCATACCTGATAGATGTGTTGCTAACGACACTTCCTGAGTGTATGCATTCTGTTTATCACCTTGCTACGCACAGTGTCATATATTGGTTTTATACATCAGTCATGTGTTATGTATCGTGTGAATGAGTGTATGTTTGCAGTTGCAATCAGGTTGCTCGAAACCGAAGAGATAGTCATTTAAGTGGTAGCCAGACCCACACCCCAGACGGGATCCCTACTCCAAACGGTTCAAAGTCTAATTGGGACTTTCTACCGGGGAGATCCCCTACTGTTGGCCGGACATATTTTCCCGTCAACAGATTTGGCGCTAGAAGGAGGGCCATGGCATCCTCCCAGCATACAACAGACATTCCATCCCAAACTCCCCACCGGGAGGTCATAAATAACGAAGTTGCCCTTCCCCCCTTAGAAGATATTCCAACGGTGGAAGCCCGATACTTCGAAATCACTAACGAACAGCTGAGAGCCTTACGCCCAGTTGCCCGTAATCTTATCAGGGATTTACGGTATGCCCCTATCATGGAATTCCTAGCCCACACTAGGACCCCTGCCGATAACATCACTCGCAATGGCGTGCTGGTCCGCACCATACCTGAACTTGTGAATACCATGATTGAAGACCTCGCACGGGTTGTCCAAGAAAATGACCCTGTAGTCCACGATAGTGAAGGTTTCCCTGATACGGAACCTTTCCCCGAACCGCAACTTGACTTACATCAGTGGACCAATAACCAAGTGTATTCCCCTCGAGAAGGAGAAGGGCAAAGAAGAAACGAAAGAGAAGGTACCACAGCCCGAAGGAATGCAGAGGAAGTTAATAGGCCCCGAAGAAATGAAGGTGGAGTCAACAGGGGTCACGGTCGTGGGGGTAGAGGAGATATCATTCGCGGCCCGAGACACCAGGCCAACCATAATCACCACCAAAACCAAAATAGACCCCCTCCTTACAACTGGGAGCTTTTTAGGAACGTGAATAACCGGGAAAGACACCGCGATGAGCACTCTCGTCATCATGAAGGAACATCGGTGTCCGGGACGGGAAGTGAGTCTGAAGCAGAAACCCGACATCATCAGCGCCCCAGGAGGGTGCAACCTCTGGCCTGGATGGCTCAATCCCCATTAGCTCTTTTAGGTCCCCTTCATGACATGCCTAGACACCCAGAGAAACATCTTCCTAAATTCGATCCTGAAAAGGGCACATCAGCGGAAGATCATATTAGTAGTTTCTATCTGTCACTACAGATCATGAGAGTTCAGTCCGATGATGTCGCATGTCGACTTTTCCCACACACTCTTGTAAGCCAGGCAGCCACCTGGTACCGTTCCCTGCCCAGTGCTTCTATCAGTTCATGGGACCAGTTCCGTCGCGTGTTCCTGCAAAAGTTTGCAGAGGATAAAACACCCTCTATGCTCCTCACAGAACTAAGCACCATTAAATGTCACAGAAAAGAGAAAGTTAAAGACTTTAACCAACGATTCGCCACCATATTGCAAAAATTTCCTCCAAACTTAGCATTGGATGATTCTATCACCATGGACTACTATACTAAAGCCCTCCCTAGGGATATTGCCGTTTTCGTCAAACGTGAGGCCCGCGCTACTCTTACAGCAAATTACGCTGCTGCCCTCACGGTAGAAAATGTCATGTTGTCAATAGGAGTCATGGATCATGACGGAAAGGACGATCTCAAACCAACCACTAAAAAGGGTCAGTCTTCCACCCCAAATAGAGAGAGAGAAACTTTCGATTTCGAAAGTATGGCCAAAACCCTCAAACTGTTAACGAATGAGGTCTCTGACTTAAAGAGAAAAGGCGTTGAAACCTCAACTACAAATAAACCTCCGAAACCCTTTTTCAAGAAAAGCAATCCCAACACCAGCAGGCCTCCCTCAAATACCAGTGCCGCTCTCAACGTGGAGGAGATAGGGAAAGACAATTTTTGCTCTTTTCACCAAGCTGCCCATTCTGAAAAAACGTGCCCGCAATGGATTGGCAGCATGACCGCAGTGGTTAACCAGCTTTTGGATGATCAGACTCCAGGAAGCCCGGCAGAGGATGAAGTCTCTGATCGAGATGAGGGTTCGCTCCTTGATGGGGAATCAGGAGCCTCTGTCTTAACTTTCGATGTAATCCGCGGGGAAGGGAGTCTTGCTCCTATTGATATTAACATGGCAGGCAGTCCCAAAGCTCAGCCCACTCGAAACTACAGTCTTAGAAGCAAAGGCTCTGTTCCTGAACAATCATATGAGGACAAGAAAAGGGCTTTCCTGAGGAAAATTCTCCCTCCCGGAAATGAAGGACAAGCTACACCAGAAAAGCTCATGAATAGTAATAGCAAAGCGAGTCAAAAGACCAAGCTCCCGGTGGAACCCTCGAAAACCACCACCGAACCTAGTCCCCACAACGACACTAGCTACAACATAGTGGAGGACATGAAAAAGACCAGGGCCAATATCTCACTCTACGAGCTGGCCCGCATCACGAACCAAAAGGAACTTATCCTAAAAGCTTTCGCCAACAACCAAAATACGAAGAACGTCAGCAACATGTCTGCACAAACCAGTCCAGATATCCAATCTATAGTGAACGCTGTCAACACAAATTCGAGAGGATCCACCCCTCCTTTTCTCTTATCTTTTGAGATGTTTAACTTCAACGTTCACAATTGCCTCGTTGACTCTGGTGCGTCCACGAATGTCATGCCTCTCTCCGTGTGTAAGAAACTCAACATCCTCCCAGAGAAAACTGATGCAAAAATCATTCAACTGGATAGGACACAAGTACCAGTGGTCGGAGAATTGAACAATGTTATCATCCGCCTCTCATCCGACTCTAGGGTTCATCAATGTATTGATATTGTGGTTGTTGACATCCCAGAAGCCTATGGTGTACTGCTTAGTAGAGACTGGTCTAGCAAATTGCAAGGATACTTTGCCACAGACTGGTCTCACTTATGGCTACCTTACAAAGGGAGGAAAAACCAAATCAGAGTCGAAAGTGAACCATACATGAAACACACTGTAACTGATTTGGATGCCACAAATGAACCCATTAGCTTCACCCAGGAGGAACTTGGTATGTGTTTTCTAGATTCCATTTTTGGATGCTACCAACCTCCCCAGTCCGCAGTAGGCCCCGAGGTCCTTTCTGAAATGACACTCGTCGCAGAGGAAGAAACTCAAACTGTATCACACCAAGCCGAAATTCCTCCGCAAGCCACTGCCCCCAAGGACCCGGAAAATGATGTATGGACATTGTATTACGACGGTTCCAAGAATCTCGATGGTTCTGGCGCCGGCTGCGTTTTGCTTGATCCGCATAAGAAAAAATTCTTAGTCTCTTGTCGACTTGAGTTACAATGCACTAACAACACTGCTGAGTATGAAGCTTTGATCCTTGGGCTTAAAAAGGCACTGGATTTGAAGGTAAAATGCTTACGAGTCATTGGAGACTCCGAAATCATCACTCGGCAGGTACGCAATACTATTCACTGTTTATCTCCACATTTGAAGGCGTATCAGCAAGAGGTATGGCGATTAATTTCCGCTTTTGACGCTTTTGGAATTAAATCTATTCTAAGAATGCATAACGCAGCGGCAGACACTCTAGCTAATGCTGCCGCCAGGTTTACCCCTTTGAGGGACGGTTTTTCTATTGAAGTTATGTACAAACCCTCCGTGCCAGACAATATCACTAATCTGCGTGTTTTTGATGATGATCAACAGGTACTGGAGTTTATGTGCAACTCAGAGATATTCAAAGACGCTGCTATAGATGAAGATGAGCACGACCAAGCTATGCAAAAGGAGTACGAGAAAATCAAAGGAAATCCCATGCCTAAAGGGGTGGTATCACTGGAAAAGCTTTTCGATCTGCAAAATCGGTTCCGTGGGCCCCCAAATGCAAAAGTACAGAGCTCTATTTTAGCTCACCGACAAGTGAATTTGGGATCAGAGGATAATCCTAAATTCGTCAACCTCGGAAAATACTGCACCCCCCAAGAGGCCCAGGATTTCACTCAGCTATTTCGTAAGTATCGTGACGTGTTCGCTTGGACATATGAGGAATTACGCACATACGATACTCGAATCATACAACACGTGATACCGATCAAAGAAAATGTAAAACCATTTCAACAAAAGCTTAGGAAAGTACACCCTACGATGGAGCCACTGATTCTAAAAGAACTCAAGAAACTTTTGGATGCCCGCATTATCTTCAAAGTTCGCCACTCCACATGGGTGTCCAATTTGGTTCCGGTACGGAAGAAGTCAGGTGAAATTCGCCTATGTGTAGATTTCCGAAACTTGAACCGGGCCTCGAGTAAAGACAATTACCCAGTTCCCCCTATGGAGCAAATATTACAGGCAGTATCCGGGTCAGAGATGTTCTCTCTATTGGACGGATTCTCTGGTTACAATCAGGTACTGGTAGCCGAACTAGATAGGTTAAAGACTACTTTTCGGACTAAGTGGGGAACTTTCGCTTATAGGCGCATGCCTTTTGGACTAATCAACGCAGGGGCAACATTCCAAAGAGCTATGGATATAGCATTCAGGGGCCTGATAGGCCAAAGTGTGGTAGTCTACTTGGATGATGTTACAGTATTCTCTAAACGCCGAGGGGATCATTTGCGTCACCTCAGACAGATCTTCGAAAGATGCAGAAAATACGGTATCTCGCTCAACCCAAAGAAAAGCGTTTTTGCCGTAGCAGAGGGAAATCTACTAGGTCACATCATAACTAAACAGGGCATTGTCGTTGATCCGGAACGTGCGAAAGCCATTGCACAGATTTCTCCCCCCAGCAGTAAGAAAGCAATGCAGTCCTTTTTGGGAAAGATAAATTTTGTACGTAAGTTCATATCAGATTTTGCCCAGATAGTGAAACCACTGCAGGGAATGATAAAGAAAAATGCCACTTTCAAAGGGAATCAACCCGAAAAGGAAGCTTTCGACCAGATCAAGAAAGCAATAGCCGAAGCGCCTTCCCTCCAGAGCCCAGATTTCGGCAGAGATTTCAGCCTGTACACGTTTGCTTCAGACTCGTCCCTTGCAGCCGTACTCACACAAAAGGACAGAAATAATGACGAGCGTCCCATTTTGTTCATGAGCACTGGGCTGCAGGGAGCTGAATTAAATTATCCTGAAATCGAGAAACAGGCTTATGCGGTATACAAAGCGGTCAAACATTTCAGACCATACATCTTGAAAAACCATGTCACAGTTTACGTTCCCCATCCAGCTGTTCGCTCACTATTCATGCAGCAAGAGTTGGGCGAAAGAAGAGGGAACTGGGTTGCGTGTATGCAAGAGTACGACTTAGAGTTTAAGGCGGCGCGCACAGTTAAAGGACAGGGTTTATGCCAAATGGCTGCAGAGGCCGCAGGTTCCCAAAAAAGTGAAGAAGATAATTGGGAGCAAGAGATTGATATGTATCAAACTGACGTCATGCCCCCGGAAAGGAACCCGTCTTGGTACTCGGATATCTCGGGATATTTGGCACACGGGGTATTGGACTCAAATCTAGACGCCCGGCAGAAACGTGCAATCAGACTCAAAGCCGCGTCCTACCGTTTAATCCAAGGGAAGCTCTTCAAGAAACATTCAAATGGAGTAATGTTACGCTGCCTAAAACTGGATGAAGCTCAGAAAGTCTTAACCGAGCTGCACGATGGACCAGCAGGAGGTCATTTCGCCGGGGATACCACTGCCCATAAAATTATGCGTGCAGGTTATTATTGGCCAACCCTTTTCAGAGATGCTCACGCATATGTTCGGAAATGCATTCAATGCCAGAAATTTGCAAGCCAAGAAGCGCGTCCGGCTGCTCCTTTGTTGTCAGTAGCAGTAGAAGAACCTTTTCAACAATGGGGTTTGGACGTCATTGGTGAGATTTTACCCCACTCTTCTAAGCAACACAGGTACATTCTGACGGCCACTGATTATTTCACCAGGTGGGTTGAGGCGGTTCCATTACGCCAAGTTAACGATCAGGAGGTAATGCAATTTGTCACTCACTCCATCATTACCAGGTTTGGCGTTCCAACTTCCTTAGTGTTTGATAATGCAACGTATTTTTCGTCTTTTAAGTTATATGATTTTGCATTAGAAAATGGCATTGTTCTTAAACACTCTGCAAAGTACTACCCCCAAGGAAATGGTCTAGCAGAATCAACAAATAAAAATCTGATCTGCATCATAAAAAAGACCCTTTTGTCTCACCAACGAAACTGGCATAATGCTCTCCAAAACGCACTTTGGGCTGATCGCGTCACCCCTAAGTCATCAATAGGCACCTCACCATATTTTCTCGTGTATGGGAAAGAAGCCGTCCTCCCGCCCAATTTGTCTCTTCCTGCTCTGCAGTTGTCTCAAGAGTGTCATGGTACCCCTTGCCCTGCTTTGCAAACCCGCATTGACACCCTGCTGAAATTAGAAGAGGAAAGGCAGAAAACCCGGGAGAAATTCGCCATACACCAGAGTCGGATCAAGAAATGGTTCGATAAAAAGTCTGCAGGAGATAAAAAATTTGAAGTAGGAGACCTTGTCCTAAAGTGGGATAAAGCACACGAAGAAAAAGGAAAACATGCCAAATTTCAAGCACTATGGATAGGTCCCTTGCAGGTTAAAGAAAAGGTAGGTTCCCATACCTTCCGTTTGCAGACTCTGGAAGGAAGAGTCGAGGTCCTCCCGGTAAACGGGCATGACCTCAAACACTATTTTACTTAAACCCCTTTTTTGTTAAAAAAAATAAAAAATAAAAAAAAAATAAAAAAAATAAAAATAAATAAATAAATAAATAAAGAAAGAAATAAACTTTTCTCTAAACTCTTCAAAGAAAAACCTTGTCTAAGCTGCCCGCAACCGGCTCACTCCTTGAAGAGGTTCTATGCTGATGAAAGGCCCTTCCCGCAAAACACGGAGTGGTCGAAACTCGCTTGTAATGGGCACCTAAGGATGATACACGGTCTTACTAGAGCCTTCAAGCATAAGGAACCACCTAGCGGCTTAAAAGGGTGCAGGTTGAAAAGGTCTTGCATAGCAGCAACCGGATCGTGAGGGAACAGGGCTAACTCAAGAGAATTGCAGGTCATCCGGGAAAAACCCGAGTCCTCATACGAGACCAGGAGCAACCTCTCTGCAAGCAAAATAAGCCGGGATCCCTCATCCGCCCAGGCAAAATATGCCCATCTAAATAAGTGCCACAGGCACATTCTCAAATAAGTGCAATTGCACACGAATAAAGGGTAAAGGATTGAGAAAGGCTTCCTGCGCAGAGAGGTGTTGTAACGACTCCGCCGGGGTACTGACCAGGCTCGCTGGCAGCGGAGCAACGTTCACGACTCCTTAGGCAGTGACTCCGCCGGAGCCGAGAGGTTCGCTGGCAGCGGAGCAACACCATGAGGACGAAATAATTGTACCGGACCTTGCAGTGGCCCAAGGTTTCCCCGACCCTCTCGATCCTGGAAGCGTGAGGAATTAAAATTCGGTTGATCTGCACCCAACAAGCCAAAAGGGCAGGCGACTACGCGGGGTGGCAAAGGAAGGAAAGTGTAAACTCTGAGGTAAAAGAACAAGCAAGTATTAGACCCCTCCCTCCTCCCTCATCGACCCTTCATCAGCAGAGACTCTGAATTCATCCAGTGAATTGCCATTTGTTGTAGCTCCTACAACACCCTCCAAAAATTACATAAAATCATAACACACACTTCAAAATTTTTGGAGCCCCCCTTTAAACTAAAGAAGAAAAAAAATCCAAGTAAAGTTCTAAAGGCAAGTCGCTAAGTCGCATATACATTATTTGCGACCCATGCGACCTATGCGACTCTGCGACCCTAAGGTCGCACAGGTCGCCAGGTCGCAAGAGTCATCATTTGATCAACTTGTGACCTTGCGACCTAGCGACCTTGAGGTCGCAAGGTCGCAAGGTCGCAAAATGAAGTTTTAGAGAAATTAGCGACTTAGCGACCTTTGCGACCTAGCGACCTGAAGGTCGCAAGGTCGCAAGGTCGCAAACTTGCAACTTGCGACCTCATTAAATGTCCGCACGTGCGACCTTTTTATATAAGGTCGGGTCGCTAGGTCGCATTTGTGACTCTTAGCGAAAACCGCGGAATTGCTCTGACAGGTCGACTGGCGCGTTTTCTTACGGGTAAGTTGCCTTTTCCTCCCTATGTTTCCCTCTTAAGCATTTCTTGCCATTATTGAGCCTCCCCGCGGTCTTATTTATTTGCTGGTAAGGATGTGGGGTTTTCTTTGGAATTTCACCGTCGTTTTGTTTCCCACAAACCCCAAGGTCACCCGTCTCTTGCCTAATTCCTCATGGCTGTGCCTTATGGTCAGTTTAGGCCCTTTCAAACCGCAGACTTTTCCCATTAAAGAAAGTTTGGCCGCAAGGTCGCACGCGCGCGAACCCCCCGTGAGACGCAAGTGCGACCTGCGACCTAGCGACCAGGTCGCAAGGTCACAAGGTCGCAAAACTCCCACTCAACGACTCTGCGACCCTGCGACCTAGTCGCAAGGTCGCGAGGTCGCGGGTGAGTCCTTTTGTAGATCAGCGACCCAGCGATTCCCAGAGAACAGTCAATTAAATCTTTGCATGTACAGACTCTATTTAGCCATTATCATCATGTCTTTCTTATCCTGTGATTCTGTTCTAAATGCAGCAGGTGAATTCAGAGCAGAAACAGTACCGGTCCTCTCCGACTCTAGCAATATGGCACCCCGGGTATCCTGAAGGAGAAGCAGGCAGGTGGTGGAGGAAGAATCAGACACAGACGTACAAATATCTCCGCCGCCAATATACAGAGACACCCTTTGCACCTTCGCAAAGGAGGATAGCCTAAGGTGGTATGAAGTATACCGTGAGTTCGCCATGCTAGAAGAAGATTTCCCAGAAGATCTCCCGGACCGTGAAATATACCTGAAAGTCAAAAAGTCCAAATTACACCTAGCTGGGTCGCATCCTGCCATCTTTCCGTGCCCAGAGATGTTGGACTGGATCATATAGAAGACGGATCCGAAAAGCTTCGCAATCCGAGATAGTGCAGGGAAAGCTTTCGCAACTTTGGAAAGTTCAAGAGCACAGGTCTACTACTCGCTACCCAAAGCAGAGGTGAACTTCACCCCAAGATGGTTTGCTGCAAATGAAGTGCCGATGGTTGACACGATCAGAAGATGGTGGGCAGAACCAGACAAATTTAAGATCAAAAAGGACCAGGAGTACCCGATGGCCAGTCTGAGGAAGGTCTATAAGCTAGTGGCCGCCATGCTGTGCAGGATATACGGGCGTTCGGACGCCACCACCTTCAACGGAACATGGGCGACCATCATAGAACACGTAACAGTCCACGGCACTCGGTTCAATTGGGCAGGAATATTAATGGGCTCCATGCACACAAATTTGGCCTCAGCTTTAGCCCCAGATGAGGGAGCGCCATCAGAATTCTACATGGCTTCATATCTGTTAGATGCTGTCTGTGCCCAGATGCATGTTGAGGGATGGCCACATAACTGGGACCCCGAACAGACCCAGGCAATACACTTGCAGACCAGGGTATTCTGGGAATCCAGGTACAAGTCGGACATCGAAAAAATCTCTCATATATTCATTCCCGCTCTCTACGGGAAACTATTTGGTCAAGACACCCCCTGCATGTCTTGGCGAGCAATGGAGTCACTAGGTCAGGTGGCACACTGGTTCCCATTTGCCGAATTCACAATCATCCGAGTATTTGGCTCATTTAAAGCACCACACGCTCTACCTAAGTTTATTACCGATAAGGTGCTCATACAGGAGGTGTGTTTCCAGATGACCACGGGCTTCTCTAACGTCCTTACCAAAGAGAAGAAGAAACCTTGGCCTGCTCTACATCTCACCATTGGTGCTTATACGGTCAAGGACTCTAGAGAAGTAGCACGTGAAGGGGAAGAGGTGAAAAGCTATCACTTCAGAAATCTGGATTGCCGGACTTACGACCCAGTCAGGATAGTTCCTGAACATTGCAAAAGGGCCAATTTTAGATGGAGTTATCAGCATGTCGAGCGCCCGGATGAGGACGAGAGAAGAAATTGGTATAACGCAAACCGGCATCTCGCGCCAGGAATTGACTCTGACTGAGAAGGAGAAGAGCATCAGAATTTAGGAGAAAGGAGCCAGAAGCTTGGAGGCTCTTCCTCCTCCAAAGATAAAAGAACACAGACCGGTACGGAACCTGACACCGCAGATCAGCAAAGAGAAGCAGAAGCCCAAGCCAAACTGGAAGAGGAGAAAAAGAAGAAGGAAGATGAAGAGAAACGCAAGAAAGACGCCAGGACAGAACGAAAAAAGAAAAAAGAGGAAGAGAAAGAAAGACAGGAAAAGGAGGCACAGGCGGCGGCAGAAAAGGCACTGAAAGAAGAACTCGATAAAGTCGATCGTCAGAAAAAGGCAGAACAGGCCGCCGCGGTAGAGAGAAAGAGGAAAGAGGAAAAGGAGGCAGAGGCAGAGGCAGAACGCCGGATGAAAGAAGAACATGACAAGGCGGAAGCAGAGCGCCGGCAAAAGGAGAAAGAAAAGGGTCAAACGCAGGATGTAGAGGACGAGCTAATAGATGACATTGATCTATCTCCCCCCGAACATCCCCCCGCAGTGGCGCGGGAAGTACCCCGCGTTGATGACTCGGGGAACAAGAAGAAGAAGTCTTCGACTTGACCGCATTGAACTTTCGACCAATTCTCTTTCAAGATACGGCACGAGAAGAGGAAATCTCGTTACCGCCAAAGTTACCCCGCTCATCTCTACGTCTCCACCGAAAGGACATACCCCAAGCACAAGGACAAATCCAGCTATGATAGCGTCAAGAAAATCGCTTTGCCGTGTACTTGCCGCAGGAAAAATGTCACGAGGATGAGCAGAGAAATTATTTTTTGGCGTAATCCCGGCGCAAAGCAAGAGGCAAGAGAAATCAAGGCTGGGAAATGATGTCTACCAGGGTAGGCCCGCTCAAGTGAATGAGGTCCCACTGGTGGTCAGGAAGGAGTGTGATGTATTGGAGATGACAATGAGGCAAGTATACCAGGAGATGCTCACCCTGAAACAAACAATGGCCCCGTTGGCAGAGGCACGGGAAGAAACCAAGCAGAAACACGAAAAGCTCAAGGAAGCCTCGGCAGCCTTGGACAAAATGATGAATTGGATAGCCCAGTATCAGCAAGCTCCCGAACACGTGCCTCGGAAGGATTGGAGTCATATGCAAGAAGTCAAAGTACAAATTCGGATGAGTATGCAATCCAAAGGCAAGCTGTCCAAAGATCTGGACAAAGTAGTGTCTGTGTATAACCACCTAATCAGTGGTATCGACTCCATGAACGCTCTTCACCACATTCTGTCATTAGGGGCACTAAATGAAACTAAAGGCTGGGAGCAGGTAGAGCAGGAAATTCAGTCTTTTCTGTAGCCCGTAAGACAAGCTGCTGCCGCACCGGAGTTCGAGGCATCACAAGAGAATCTGAACCGGTTGCTTGTCACTCCAGTGCAAATATACACCAAGCTTGCTTCTCTCTCGATGCTGATCTCCCAGAAGAAGGAGACTCTGGTGCCGAATGCTCTAGAATGTATGCATCGGATAAAAAAGGAAAGCCCTCTTGTCGCTCCTATAACGGTGGATTACCAGACTTGGAAAGACTTCATCAAAGGCAAGAAAGTCGATGCTCCAGAAACCTCAAATGCGCGACCACCTTCATAGTTTCAAATGCTGGGTCGCAGGCCGCATTCGCGACCGGGTCGCAGATCGCATTTGCGACCAGGTCGCAGGTCGCATTTGCGACCAGGTCGCAGGTCGCAATTTTGGCAAACAGGAAGCTGAACCGTCGGGAAGTTGAACCGTCGGAAGGCCATAAGTGCGTCTGTTGAATCTATAAATACCCCTGTGGGGAGCATTGTAAAGGCTGCTCTTTTTTGGACTGAAAGGCATTATTGCACTGTAACTGAGGAATCATACTCTTGATATATGAAATATAATACATGTTAAAACCCCTTTGATTGGATGATGTGTTTAGCTGTGACAACATTGTGTGTATTCTACGTGCAGTTTCATAATATCTTCTGATTAATGAATCTGTGTTATCAATAGTGTCATTTATGCACCATAGCTATCTGTGATTGTGTTGATGATGCTCTAGTTATTATTTACTTCGTGATGAATGTTAATGAACTGTTTTATTAGCATTTCGTTATATCTTTCTCAGGCGACAGGCTATCCTCGCCACTAAGAACCCGTTTCTTTCGGTCAGATTATCCCGCATGCATACCACATAAGTTGCTAACGACACTTCCCGAGTGTATGCATTCCGTTTTATCACCCGTTAATGTTACGTTGTCATATATTGGTTTTATACATCAAATTAAGTGTGTTATGTATCGTGAATGAGTGTATGTTTGCGCTTGCAATCAAAGCTGTTCGAAACCGAAGAGATAGTCATTTAAGTGGTAGCCGGACCCACACCCCGGACGGGATCCCTACTCCAAACGGTTCAAAGTCTAATTGGGACTTTCTACCGGGGAGATCCCCTACTGTTGGCCGGACATATTTTCCCGTCAACAATTCCTAAGGATGAGCTTGGGATGTGGATCAACCACAAGAGGAAGTTCATGGAGTGGAAAAAGAAACCACTCATGCGGCGTGACAATCGAGAGGGTGCAGCGCACTCACAAAGGCTGACTGACCAAACAAGATGCAAAGAAAGTTGTAGGACCACATACAGCCTGGTATGAGCAGAGACGATCTGCGGATCGGTACAGCGGATATATGGATCTTGTGAGCAAATGTGTCGTGACAGAACCATCCTCTTTCGAGGAAGATGTGGAGGACCCCGCATGGGTAGATGCCATGGTGGAAGAGTATGATTCTATTGTCAGAAACAGTGCATGGGAGATTGTCCCGCGACCGGAGGGGAAATCAGTGGTGGGTTCGCAATGGATCTACAAAGTGAAGCAGGCGGCTGATGGGAGTGTGGAGAAGTACAAGGCAAGATTTGTTGCCCGAGGCTTCTCACAGATAGAGGGGATCGATTATGAGGAGACCGTTGCACCTGTCGCAAGGTACTCTTCCATACGGACGATCCTAGCTCTCTCAGCGCAGATGGGGTGGCACATCCATCGGATGGATGTGAAGACTGCGTTCCTCAACGGAGTCATTGAGGAGGAGGTGTACATAGAGCAGCCCGAAGGTTTCGAGATCTTCATCAGTGAGTCGCATGTGTGCAGACTCAAGAGAGCACTATATGGGTTGAAACAAGCACCTCGTGCTTGGTACACACGGATAGACAGTTATTTCACCAGACTTGGATTCTCCAAGAGTGAGGCGGATCCTAACCTGTACCAGATTGTGGTGGAGGGGAAGTTGTTGATCATTGTACTGTATGTAGATGATTTGATTTTGACGGGTGATGAGCTATTGATACTTTCATGCAAGGAGGATCTTGCTAGAGAGTTTGAGATGAAGGACTTGGGCGAGCTGACTTGTGCAGGATTATGGAGGCTGACTAGTTATGATTGACTATTTGCCTCGGGGTAAGTGTAGAAATCTTTGGAGAAGTTCAACATGCATGGCTGCAAGCCTGTTGATACTCTTCTTCCTGGAGGTTGGAGGAAGGAGGATGCTACTTCAGCGAAGGTAGTGGATGCCACTGTTTATCGACAGTTGGTGGGGTCGCTCATGTATCTGGTCAATACACAACCCGATATATGCTATGTTGTTAACCAACTTTCGCAAGCTATGGTTAAGCCTACCAAGCTCTTCTGGAAGGCAGGAAAGCATGTATTTCGTTATCTTAGAGGCACATCGGGATATGGCTTGTGGTATAGACAGGAGGATGAGGTGAAGCTATGTGGCTTCACGGATGCAGATTGGGCAGGGAGCCCAATGGACAGAAAGAGCACATCTGGATGGATATTCAATATCGAGTTGACAGCAGTTTCTTGGTATAGCAGGAAGCAGAGATCCGTGGCACTCAGTTCAGCAGAGGCTGAGTATATGGCAACAAGCTTGGCTGCATGCGAGGCCATATGGATGAGGAAGATCCTGGTCGGGTTGTTCGGGTCACACTTGGAGCCTACTGTGATTTATTGTGATAACCAAAGTTGCATTAAACTCTCGGCTTATCCAGTATTTCATGATAGATCCAAACACATCGACATCAGGTACCATCATATCAAAGATTGTGTGCAGCGGAGAATCATGTTACTTTCATACATTCCCACGGAGGATCGGGATGCTGATATCTTGACGAAGGCGCTCACCAGGAGAAAATTCGAATACCACAGAGGCAGGATAGGGGTTGCAGATAATCCATATCTTGTTGAGAGGGAGTGTTGAAAATGCAACAAGATAATGGAGCTTAGTGAAATGAAGTCGCCTTCACTAAGTGGGCCCGCAGGCTATTTTTGGCGCAAAGTCTATTTTTAGACTATGTCTACTTTTAGACATATGGATCATGGTCTATGAGTTGCAGGATGCTATTTATGGATGATTGGTCGAGTTGGTAAAAATAGATGGACCTCTATTTTTAGACATTGGGCGGAATCTATTTTTAGACTGCTGGGCTAAAAATAGAACATTCAAATATTATTAACCCTTAATAATATTTAGACTATAAACATTATCTTATCCTCTTGGAGCACTTCAGTTTGATGCTTGGATGTGGCACATGTAGCTGACAGAAGGAAATACGCTTTTCCTAAGGGTTAGTTGAGCTATTGCATGGTTGACTTCAATTAGAACTCATGTGGCAGAGTTTGGTGGAGTTGATGAGACAGTTGGTGGAGTTGTGTTCTGTTTAACTTAGTTGAACTAGTTGTATTTAGTCTAACTGACAAATACACTAGTGATGTGTGGTGTGAATTAATTATTAATTAATTCACTAATTATTAACTCATAAATCAACTAAAGAACACATCAGTTAACTGCAATGCATGGACAGTTCAGTGGAGACCATTGTTAGAGGTGGGTGAAAGGGTGAGTGTGGCTATCAGTTGTGACTATGGATGTGCATGAGATTTGCACACACATTGATGGATATTGCCAATGAGGATTGCGCATTTGGAGCTAGTGGGATTCGAACTTGGATCTCATCATTAATCAACTTGGATTGCGCAGTAGAGGCAGGCAGACTTGTGGAGGAGATTTGAACCTGTGACTTGTTCAGATCTGAGCTAGTTTTGTGTGTAACTTTTGGAGATAGTACTGAGTACTTGTGAGGAGTATTGTACTATGATTGTTACATGTTCTCTATCATTATAATATACAGATAGTTGGGGGTTTTCAGCTATTGCTTTCCCCATTACATACTGTGTTGATATGTGTGCTTGATTATGTTTTAATGAGCGCATGCGACTGCTTTCTATTTCTGCATATTGATGATCAATTGTAGAAGAGGTTATGTATTATGCATGAATCTTAAATAGTGTGTAATCAGGATAATCTCGGTGAATAATTCAGCAAATTATTCAAATTTCTACATGGTATCGGAGCGAAGAATTGATCATCGGGATCTATTACAGTGATTGCAATTATTTCGGTAGACAGAGTCTGTAACGGGCCAGGTAGCCTCTGGATCCATCCTTTCCTTGAAAGGTGATATATCCAGTAAATTACCTTACAGTCAATCTCTGTGCTAGAAATATTTTGTTCTCACAGATCCAAAAGCAGTTGAGTTTTGAGCTTGGAATTCGAATTTTGTAGCAGTTTGTTTTCTTGGTGCTAGAGTTGAAATGTCTTTCAACGGATTGCGACTGAAATATGCCCTTGAGGGTAGTTCGAATTATGTTGCATGGAAGGACAGAATGGAGGCAGTATTAGATGATAACGGGCTGAAGGATTTCATAGATGCTGAGATCCCAAAGCCTACTGATGCTGCTCAAGTTGAGGCTTGGAAAAAGAAGATGGTGAAATGTCGAAGGATTCTGTTGGAGGGCGTGAAGGATCACATTGTATCCAGCATGCATGGAAAAGCTTCTCCATACTTGATGTGGAAAGCGTTGACAGATTTATTCCAGAGCAAGAGCGACCAGAGGAAGTTGGCGCTCAAGGATAAACTCAGACACATAAATATGGAGAAAGGCGACAGTATGCCCAAGTACCTCACGAAGTTCATCCAATGCAGGGATGAGCTGGGAAGTGTGGGGGTGACTGTCGATGATGAGGAATTGGTGAGCTTGGCTCTCCTTGGTCTTCCAAAGAGTTGGCATGCCTATCAGGATTCTGTCAATGGTCGGGAGAAATTTCCAGGATGGGAGCGACTTTGGTCGGATCTTGTGCAAGAGGAGATAAGTCGGAATACCAGGGACAGATCTTCATCAAAGGCATCTGATGAAGAAAATTGTGCTTTGGCTGCACCTTCTATTGAGATTCCAACCAAAAGAATTTTTCTTTCGCTCCTCCCTTGGTGACTTGACTCAAGGGCCAAGTGATATGAGAGAATCCCAACACCAACATGTGGTAGAAATTAGCAAGACCCAAAAAGCTGCGAAGCTCTGTTAGGGTGGTTGGGGCTGGCCAATCCCGAATGACTTGGATCTTGGCTGGATCCACATGCACCCCTCTTTCATCAATAATGTATCCCAAATATTTAACCTGGGTCATGCCAAAAGTGCACTTATCCAAATTGGCACACAACTTGTGTTGCCGCAGTGTTTGGTGGACTTCTCGGATGTGGTGGTGGTGCTCTTCCCAAGTCTAGCTGAAGATCAGAATGTCATCCAAGTATACCACTACAAATGAGTTGGTGAATGGACACAAGATGTCATCCATCAACCTCATGAAGGTTGTGGGAGAATTTATCAATCCGAAAGGCATGGCGAGCCATTTGAAAAGGCCCTCCTTGGCTTTGAAGGCAGTCTTCCACACATCAAAGGGTTTGATTGGTACCTGGTGATACCCAGACTTCAAGTTGATCTTGCTGAAATATTTTGTCCCTTTGACTTGGTCCAGAAGGTCATCAATCTGTGGGATCGGGTAGCTATTTCAGACAGTTATCTTGTTCAGTGCCCGATAATCAATACAGAGTCTCCAAGTCCCATCCTTCTTCTGTACCAACACGATTGAGCTCCCATAGGGCGATGGACTTGGCCGGATGTGACCTTTCTGCAGCAACTCTTGAATCTGCCTCTTTATTTCATCATTCTCCAGAACAGAGCACCTATAGATCGATCCATTGGGTAGCGGTGCACCTAGGGTCAGGTCAATGGGGTGCTTGACCTGACAGTGTAGAGGCACCCCTGTGGGTGAGGTGAAGATGTTCCCATACTCCTCCACAACCTTGTCCATTTGTTGTTGTCATGCAGAGGAGCCATGTCTAGAGGTCGTGGCCACAGTCTTCTTCTTGCCCTGGGGACGGATCATCAGGCAAAAAAATTTCCTGATTTGGGAAATGAGCTTACTGCTTTGTTTTGCAGTAACCAAAGAGATAGTGGGAGGTGGTGGTACCTCTGGTATCCTGTACAGTTTATTTCCCAAAGTAACAATAACAGCACGAGGCTGGGACTCATACACAGCATGTCACTTCCACAAGTATGGTTGGCCTAATAATACTCAGAAACATCAATAGGAGCAATGTCACACAATACCTCATCCGTGAAGGGCTTGATGCTATAGGGAAGGCAACACTGCTGGCTGACACGGAGATCCCATCCTTGGTGAAGCCACCCGATGGTGTATGGTTGTGGGTGCATTATAGTCGGCAAGCCCAACCGCTTCACGACATTTACTAAAATGAGGTACTTTTGGCTCCCATTGTCAACAATGAACCGTACCGGGGAACCCTTTACCCACATCTGGGAGTGGAAGAGATGTTCTACCTCCTCTAGATCTTCTGGTTCCTCCTTCTGGATCTTTGTAGTGGCAATAGTGGTGTTGGGCTCCGCATCAATAATCTGCTTCCCTTTGTCATTCACCTTGTCAGGTTCTGATTCAGAGTTGAAGCATGCATCTGATTCAGAAGCCCTCATCTCGTCCACCAGCGATTTCTTGGCCCGACACTCACTTGTGTTGTGGGTGGAGCTCTTATGGAACTCACAACACTTTTCCATGTCCTTCTTTGGCTTCGCGGTGTTGTTCTTTGCTTGTGTCTTTGGCAGGTTTTCTTGGGCCACCATGCCTTGGCTTTGTCCTTTGTTCTGTGGTTTGGGGGCACCTTTCCCTTGCTTTTTATTCACAGATCCAAAGTCTCGCTTCTTCTGTTTGAATTTCTACTCAATCTTGGCAGCATATCGGTATGCCGTACCAAGCGAGGAGATGTCGAGGAACTCCATTTCCTCTTGAATGTATCTGTGCAGACAACCGCGATACTTTAGCACCAAATGTTTCTTTGAATTTTTGATACCCAAATTTGTGCACAGGGTATCGAACAGATTCATTAGCTCACGCACATCTTGATCTCTTTTTTTCCGCAGCGTGGTCCATTGTATGTACTTTTCCTCATAGCTCCCCATGGGATAGTATTGTTCCTTGATGGGATCTTGAAAAGAATTCCAAGTGGGTACAACTGAGAACATAGAGGGTTCTATCTCTTCCTTTTTCTCACAGTAGGTTTCCCACCTGTTCTTGACATGGGAGGTAGCTTTGAGAAGTGCAAAAATAATATTCTCCTGGTCGGAAAAGTCATGAACCGAGAAATATCCTTCTAATAGATTCAACCATCTATCTACGACATCTACATCTATTTGACCCTCAAATATGGGAATTTCAAAGTTTACTTGTACCTTAAAGGGAGTCGCGCCTGCAAAGTGGCTGCTGGATGCAGATGTGCCGCCAGTGGGCAGTCATTGAAGAATCTGGGCAAATTTATCCATCATCGCGTTCCTTTTTTTTTCGAGGACCTCCTCGAGAAATATTTTGATAGGATATCCTACTCCCTCATCTTTCTTTTCGTCCCCCATGGGCGTCCGTCGAGGTTTGCGAGGCTGATCTTGCAAAGGTTCCACCAGATTGATCCCTAACTTCTTATACCCCAACCTCGTTGGGGAAATGCAAAGAAGGATCGAGAAAAAACAGACTGCTCTGATACCACTGATCCAAATTTATGCGGGAATGCAACAGAATACATACATAACCATAAACATATAAATACAACAGAAATAAGGCTTCATTTCATTAATATCAAATACAGAAATATGCTTACAAACATGATGGAAATAAAATAGCTAGGGTGTTGGTAGCGAATCTTTGAGAAGAGATGTGGCAGCTACAGACCTCTGAACTGTGTTACAATGAGGCTCGAGGGCCTATTTATTATGGAGAAACAATGGAGAACTCTAAACGTCCAAAAACCTAACCCTAGGAGATGAAGCACCCAAACTATGGGCCCCGTTTGGGTAAATTGGTGTTTCAACTTCCCGGGGACGTAACTTTGGCATGATATCTCTGTTTGGGGCCTAAAAACGGCTCCGGAAGTTCAGGACCCGAAAAACTACTAAAAATAGTAAGTTGTGAAAAAACTGAAAGAGACAATGGTGGGGCCCCAAGTGGAATAGGCAGGTGGCCACCAATATCCACCTAGATCACCTATCCCCCCAGGTTTTGTTTCCCAAGGAGTTTTTGAAGCTGATAATTCACAAAAGTGCCAAGGTGATGTGTTCCTTCAAAAGGTCATGGTGACGTGGACCTCCAATGCATCAGGTGATATGTGAAGCCTGGAAAACTTAAAGCATCAGGGACAACGCTTGAAGGAAATAAAAAATGGTAGCTGATGAAGGAATTCACATCCCAAAAGCTTAAAGGATTGAAGCAATTCAAAGTGATAATTTTGAATTTAAAAGAGGTTAGGGTCAACAATTAACAAATAATTTCATGTCCCAAAGTTTGTCTCCCTGGGAGGTTTAAAAGTATGCAGTGAAAGAAAAGGTCAGGGTGGCATGGATGGTTAAAGCACTGAGGTGATGCGTTGATAAAATAGGCTAGGATTTATGGCTTAAGTTTGTTTTTTATATGCAATGGCTATAAAGTGTGGTCGAAGGTGGAGTTCGTTGGCAAAGCTTTCGGGGTGATGTGTCTCAGAAGGATTTCACTGGGCATTTGGGCTTATGTGCTCATTGATAAAATGTCGAGGATCGGGGACTGGAGAACCGTGTTCATATAAAATAAGGAATCAAGGAGCTAAACCATGTAAGGCATGGGTCATGAGGTGTGTTCATGAAGTGTTGATACACCAGTATAAAGGAGTTGGCAAAGAAGGAAGTGGGTTACAAGGAGGTACAGTCCAGCATTATTAGAGAGGTAAAATTATAACCCCACATCATGCATGTTATATAATATAATGTTGGCTACGATGGATATCATTTAAAAGGGGCTTGTCCCATTCCATGTGGCATATGTTGTGTAGTGGGAGTGTGCCTGTGTATTTTAATAAAGGCTTGAATCTCGTAGTTTTTTTTTAATAGTTGTGTATTATATCCTTGCAACTCCTCCCACTCAATTTTAAAATTGACAGGTTTTTCATAGAAGGGGATTTATTTTCCCATGGTGGGTTAATGGAATTTCCTATCCAATTTGCATTAAGAGGATTTTTAGTCAGATCCTAGCCACCCATGCGTCAAAAAATACATTAAAGAATTTGATTTCTATGAAAACACGGGAAGAAAACAAGTAAAGGGGATTTCAGCAGAGGGTATATTTTAGACAAAAATGGTGGAGAAAGACATTATAGAAGGACCATTTTTGGAGTTTGAATGAGGTAAAATTTCTTTCATTCTACAATTTATATTAACAATTGAATATTGATGATTACATGATGAAGCTAAGGAAAAACACCAAAGATATTGGGAGGAAAGGATTACATAATGTTCTGATTTAACTGAACATTGATGGAATGTATAATAAAGAGAGAGCTAGCATGGGATTGAATATCTGGAGATTATCGCAACAAAAGTTTGAAAGAGATGATGCGCTCTTGAGGAGGATTTTTTTGAATATTACATAGCATAAGTGCTTTTGGAAGAGAATTGGTTTTGAAGAGTGAATCAAAGGGAAGATTGTTGAACATAACATATTGGAAGAGATATTATAAAAGTATCTAATGTTTTTTATGATAATTCTAGTCGGGAATAATTATGTTTGCAGATAACGTATTGCTAGCAACCAGTGTAGCAGCTATGATAGAGGAAGAGGAAGCAGGAGGAGCTATCAAGTGGAGAAATTGTTAAAGAACCCCAACAACAAGATGAATTGTTGAAGAGAGGAAAATATGTCTCTCAAAGAGTAGATATTTTTGAGAAAATGAAGATGCAGAAGCCTATAACTTTGAAATTTGAGGAACAAAGGTGCTTGAGAAGAGTTTCTACTGTAGAAGACTAGAAGAAAAGGGGATACCAAGAGGATGACTTGGTACCGATGGCAGGTTATAAAATTATTATAGAGATGGAGAAGGCTTGTTGTAGCTAATGAGTGGACAAGGAGAGTTAATAGAAGAAAAAAATAATGGCTACTGACAGTCATATCAAGGGTTCAGAGAGGATAAGTCACAATCAGATCAAAGGAAATTCCAAAGCAACTTAAATAAAGAGGATCACTGATGGGGAATTTGAGAAGGAGATATTTGAGTGAAGAGCATAAATCAATCATGTGAAACAGATGCTACAAGAAAGCGAATAAGACCATTGATATGGCCATATAATGAAGAAAAAAAAGGTGATATGGCATCCATTACAAATGGAGCTAAGGCAAAGGATGTATGACAGGTTGAAGGAAGAACTTCGAGTAACTGAGTAAGAAATATTTTTTTTTGAACAAGGTGTATTATTTGATGAATAAGAAGCTAGAAATGTTGAGGAAGTATTTATAGACAACCCGATGAACTATGGAATTAGTTCGGATCAGCGTGAATATTTGGTAACTGTGACATCGAATGAATACCCTTATTTTTTTTAATCTGCCACTTTGTGTATTATTGTAGGTTTGGTAGGTGATGATCAACACTTAGATGATTTTATTTTACAGGTTGATGAATAAACGAGACTTATAGAAGAGATGGTTGAGATGGAGAAATTTTGTGAGCATGTGTTTATTAACCTTGAAGATCGTAAATTTTATAAGGAATTTGTTATGACAAAGGAAATTGAAAAATAATGAACCTTAAATTCTATTTTGGAGGAGAATAAAATAGCATCATCTCATGGAGATTATGCAAGTGCAAAAGATGAAGCAACAATAGAAGATATAGAGTTACTTCCTGAAGACATGCTCGAGCAGATTCAATGTTAATTGAAATTCTCATGCCTAAGGAAGAAAGCACAAGTGAAAACAAGGTAGAATTATTGGAGGAGTGATTGGTAGAAGATCCAAGAAAGGGATATTATATGGAGGACATAGGTACAATTCAAGATGATTTTGTTGTATTGTATGAAGAATTAAATTTCTTGGAGGAAAGGATAGATATCCAAAGACTACATATTCAGTATGCAAAATTTGAATTGGAGCAAAAGAGGAATTTGGCTTCAAAGACAATAAGGAGAATACTGCAAAGTGTGAGCAACAAATTGATTAGAATTTTATAAATTTTATGATAGAGGAGGATATGCACCGACCTGTGGACAATGACATCAGTGAATTTAATCCAAAAACAAAGCTTTATAAGGATATTGATGGATTTACAAGCTAATGAGGAAAACTTCGAGGACAAGATATAACAAACAGAGGAGGAAAACCAATAAGGAAGTGAAACTGACTAAAGAAATTTTACTCAACAACTTAAAGTATGGAAGCTTGGAGAACTAAAGAAAATAGAACAACATCAATGTAGCAGAGAAAATATACATCTACAAACTAAATTTTGGGATTTAGGAGGATTTTATCATTCTATTAAATCACATGGTGAGGAGACTGTGAATTTTTTTCACCTTGGGAGTATGATGTAGGAGGATCTTACCTCCAAGCCAAAATACATTTTTACTAACCTAGGGGTCCTTCATTTAACAAGGTATTTGGTTCCCTAATTGAGTGTGATTGTTTAATTATTTTTATGTTTCTAAGGAAAAATAGATAAATTGTGTTTAGAGGATTGAGATTGTAATTAGATTTGCTTCTAGTTAGAAGCAATCTAAAAAATGTTTAAATGAGGTTGGAAAGATTTGAGAGTAGGTCAAATCTCTAGAAAGATATGTGGATATAGAGGATTATAGAATAGCACTTGTTGAGGATTTTGTGGATCTGAACAACTTGTAGTTCAAAATCCTCTTTTATATAATTATGTAAACTGAGAAAAAAAGTAAGAGAGAAGAGTGAAAGAGGAGTGTCGATAGGGACAACAAAGTAATTCAAAGTATTTCAATAAGGCCAATAGGGGTTATTTAATGCAGATAGAGTTGAAAAGAGGGTCTTTAGTAACCTTGTGTAGAGCATGTAAATTAATGAAAGAGACACTGTGTTTCAAGTGTGAAAAGGCCGTGTGAATTGAAGAGATTCCCGGATTATCCACAATATTTTGGAACATTTTTCAATGTTTCAAATCCCAATGAGGATCCATGGATCCCCGTTGGGATTTGAAACGTCGAAAAATGTTCCAAAATATTGTGGATAATCCGGGAAGCTCTTCAATTCACAAATGTTCCAAAACACTGTGGATAATCTGGGAAGCTCTTTAATAACTAAAAACTGTGTGAATATTATGTTATTGTGTGGATTTGAACCATGTATATAGTGTTAGATTTCAGTGTGAATTAAGTGTGTTGCAAGTGTTACATTTAAGCTCAAGTGGGATTGCACTTAGAGTAACTACGCAATAAGTAAACAGCAGGTTGTAGAACCATATTTTAAATTCTCGGAGGGAGAATGTTCTAGAGGAGTAGGGTAGTGATGCCAAGAAATAATTGATCATTGATCCAACTGTGTGATCAAAAATTTAAATTTTCATGTAAAATCAAAGTGGTGTAGTAGAATCAATGAGAGTAACACAGCGGGGAGATCCAAAAAAGACAAGAAGGAGGCATTGAAGAGTGTTGCAAAGAGCGAAGGGTCAAGATCATAACAAAATATAGAAGGTCAATGACATAGAAGAGGTGAGACTTAGTTTTAATTGAGCTTGCGAGAGTTTGGAAATGGACAAAGATCAGGCCTTGCAATTAATGGGAACATTCCCACCCCCCAGGTTTTGTTTCCTCGGGAATTTTGGAAGGTGATCGCTTGCAAAAGTTTTGAGGTACTTCAAAAGGTCAGGTTGACGTGGACCTCTAATGCACTAGGTGATGTGTGAGGCCTGATGGAACTGCAAAGTCTAGGAAAACACTCAAGGGAAAAAAACGGTAGTTGACAGGGGAATTCGTGTCCCAGAATGTCAAAGGAGTGGAGGAAGTCAAAGTGCGAAGTCGTTATTTAATGGAGGTCATGGTAAAAAATTAACAGATAATTTCACGTCCTAGAGTCTATCTCCTTGAGAGATTTAAAATAACACAGTGAAAGAAAAGGTTTGGGTGACGTAGATGGTTAAATTGATTGGGTGATATATTAATAAATCAAGTCGGGCTCTGTGGCTTAAGTGTGTTGGTTATATGTCATGGTTACAAAGTGTAGTCAAAGGTGGAGTTTGTTGGAAAAGGTGCCATGTGATGTGTCCCGGAAGGATTTCCTCAGGCGTTTGGCTTGTGCGCTCATTGATAAAATTTCAGGGACCGAGGACCAAGGAACAAGCTTACAAACCTTGTTCATATGCAATAACGCATCAAGGATCGATAACACATAAGGTGTAGGTCACAATGTGTGGTTGTGAAGTGTTGATATTCTAGTATAAAGGAGTTAGTAAAGAAGGAAGGGGGTTATGAGGAGGAACATACCTGGGTTAGTAGAGAGGTAAAATTATAACCCCATGTCGTGCATGTTATATAATATAATGTTGTCTATGGTGACTATAATTTAAAAGGAGCTTGTCCCCTTCCCTATGGCTTTTATTGTGTTGTGGACATGCGCCTGTATTTTAATAAAGGCTTGAATCCGGTGGTTTTTTTTTTAAATGGATTTTTATTATAACCTTGTGGCTCATCCCACTCAATTTTAAAATAGGTAGGTTTGGCATAAAAAGGGATTTAATTTTCCATAGTGGGTTGATGGAAGAACCTATCCAATTTGTATTAATAGGATTTCTGGTCATATCCTAGCCACCCCTGCATCAATTTTACTGGTAAATTTGTAATTGTATATCTTGATGATATTCTTGTTTAAAAGAAGCCAAAGGAAGAACATTAAGGTTCTTGAAATTGGTGTTGAAGAATTTATAGCATGAGAAAATCATGGTAAATCTAAAGAAATATTCCTTCATGAAAACAAAATTAGTTTATTTTGGTTTTATAATCTCTCCATAGGGACTAAAGATGGACCCAGAGAAGGTGAAATCTATCAACGAATGGCCTTCTCCAAGGAATATTCATGATGTAAGAATTTTTCATGGGTTGACCATTTTTTATAGAAAAATCATTCGAAACTTTAGCCATATATGTGCACCAATAGTTGAAACCATAAAAAAGGAACATCGTCCATTAAGTGGACAACGATACCTGAAAGAGAATTTATATTTTTGAAAGGAAAGAAGGCATAACAATTGATTCTAACTCTTCCTTATTTTCATAAACATTTCCAAGTTAAGTGTGATGCAAGTAGAATGGTCATTATCATTGTTCTAAGCGAGGATGATAAGACTATTACTTATTTCAGTGAGAATTTAAATGAAGCCAAGCAGAAATAATCAATTTATGACAAATAATTATATGCAATGATACAATCTTTGAATAAATCCAGAGGCATTATCTCATGCCTAAATAGTTTATTCTATATACCAACAACCATGCCGTGTACTTTATAACCAGGCAGGAGAAGTTAAATAAAAGGCATGCCAAATGGAAAGTGTTCATGTAAAATATTATTATTTTTCCTAAACATATCAATGGAAGTGCTAACAAAGTTGCAGATACCTTGAGCAGGAGGTGTTTGGCTTTTAGGAACTCGGTGTGAGTGCTTTGGGATTTGAGCATCTCAAGGAAATGTACAAGGAATACCTATAATTTAGATAATATTATTAAGCATGTTAGAATATTGTGATGAGATATTGAAGTCATTAGATCGAGTACATGATTCAAGATCGACTGTAGTTCGAAGGCAACCAATCATTAGAGAAATTTTGAGGTAAAAAATGGATCTCAAAACAAAAATGTACAACCAAAATCTAATTTATAAGAACCAATAGGATTCAAGATGATGATGTTAACCATGGGATATGATTCACCATTTTTGGAGTAAAAAAGTAAAAATATTAAAAAATAAAAATATAAAAAACTATTTTTTCAACTTTTATTTTGAACTTATCTCCTTACGATTTTACTTAAATTTTGAGTGGAAACACTCATTGGATGCAAAATTTAATTTCTCATCCAGGGAGTGCCCATGTTGCATATTTTATATGGTGCATGTTACTTGAAAAATGAGAAATACATGAAAAACATGATTGAAATCTCATTTTTTCATGTGTTTTTCATTTTTTTGTAGTGGGGTCCATCAAAAGAATACAACATAGGTAGTCCTTGGATGAGAAATTAAATTATGCATGAGTGCTCCCACTCGAAATTCGAGTAAAAATGTAGGGAGAAGTTGAAAATATAGGTTGAAAAAGTAGTTTTTTCTTTTCTCTCTTAAAATTTGATGATGTAATCTAATATTATTTTATTATTTCCACTATTATTTTATAAATTCCTTAGAAGACCAATTTTAGACCTCAAAATTTCTCTAATGTGTGCATTCCAAAGTGCTCAATGAGGGATAACCTATTGAACGAAAAACACAGTAGAAGATTGGTTGGCCATTTTTGACATGAAAAAACTTATGCTCAACTAATTTCTTCTTCTTCTTTTCCAAGTATGAGATCTTTGTGGATAAATGTAAAATTTGTCAATATGTCAAGGGGTAGTAACATAATGTTGGTTTATATCAGCCATTACCTTTACCTAGTATACCATGGGATTCCATAGGTATGGATTTTGTCTTAGTTCTACCTATAACTCATATTAAGGGAAATTCAATTTTTGTAATTGTGAATAGATTATCCAAAATGGCACATTTTATACCATGTTCTAAGACCAATGATGCAACCTATATTTCCAATATGTTTTCAAATAAATTGTGAGATTGCATGAGCTACCCAGGAGTATAGTTTCATATAGAGACACCAAATTTGTTGGGCACTTCTAGAGGACATTATGGAAAATATTAGGAAAAATATTTCGTTTAGTTCGGCTTCTCACCCTCAAACAAATGGGTAAATTGAAGTATTAAATAGGAGATTCGTAAATGTACTAAGGAGTTTGGTAAGTGAGAATAGAATATAGTGGGATCAAGTTCTTACAACGATTCGCCTAACAGAAGTACCAGGGAAATACCATTCCAAATAGTTTATGATATCCATCCAAGGGGAATTTGTGAGCTTAGAAATATGGGAAAGGACGAATTGAGGAGTGCTAATTAGAATATTTTGCTACAACAATGCAATTTTTACATGAACAGATTAAGGGGAAGCTAGATGAAAACAATCATAGGTACAAACAGAGGGTATACCTAAGGATAGGGGGGACGGAGGGGAAATTATGAAGTAGGAGATCCAGTTATAACACATTTAAGGAAAGAGAGATTCCAAAAAAATGAATAAAACAAGCTGAAGATGAAGAAGGTAGGAGCCTACAATATATTAAGAAATTTTCAACTAATGCCTATGAGATTGAACTACCATCTAATATCGAAATTTCACCAATATTTAATGTTGCATATTTATATCCTTACAAGGAACTTGAAGTGGAGAATGAGAATGATTAAGTGGAGGTTGCATGGATAAAGAAATTAACTACAAAAAAAAAATTGCAGATGGAAAATATTTGTGGCCAGAAGATTGCCAAAAGTACCAGAAGAAGGATTATTATGAATATTTGGTTAAGTGGAAGGGCTTCCCAACAAAATATGAAAATTGAATGAGTACTCAAAAGATATAAAAGCATAGGAGAACTGCAGAAAACCTTATGGACATGAGTCCATTAAAACCTTTTATTTTTTGGGAACCTTAATGTAGGAGCATCATATAGATATTCCCCCTTGCTATGAGGAGAAGTCCTCTCCTATTTCTAATATTTTGATTAGGGAATTTTATTCGTTGAGAAGTTATCCCAAGGTGTCCATTTTGGGATAGGTGTATGAGACTAGTTTAGGATTAGCTTATAGAAGTGAGGGCATATGTAATCAAAATGGGATGATCACTGGTTAAGAAACCCCTATTTTATTATAAGATATATTAGCTAATAGTAGAAATATGTAGGGAAACCAACTCGAAAAGGGAGAGAACCTCAATGGAGATAAATTATTTATAACCCTCTATAATCATCTTGTAATCAGAATTTTGGAATAAGGATTTCACGTGCGTATTGCTTATATGTTTGCATTCTAAATGGGTGTTTTATTTTCTTTCTCTCCTCTCACTATGATTAACTATTTATTTCCAGTCCTTTGAGTTTGTAGGAGAAACTGAGTCTGGATAGTCAAGTGTTGGTCGGATCAATTTTTCCAATTAAGGCCCAATGCACCCCCCCACCCTGGGCCTTTTCCTCGACTTCTGTCACAGGCATACCCCCCACCTTATCATCGACTTATGTCACATGGGTACCAACCCCCACTCGGGTGTAATCCCCCAGTTCCATGGATTTCATTGCAAGAACCTCAATCATAGATCTGAAGGGGCCCACTCAAAGGGGAAGGGTTTGTCTATTTCCATTGCCTCTGTCCTATGCCTCATGCCTATTTCACATCACTTATGTCGGGGGTGCAATCACTGATAACACCATCATCACCATCAAATTATGATGCACGACTATTTTCATCGGCCCCATCGGGGTTTGAACCAGCAAAAACCCGCACAACCATCAAATTTATGCTCCACCTATCAGCCATCAATCCTAGCCCTCATGAGACACTCCACTCCATCAGAGCCCTAATAACTGATACACCCACTCACCATTGACCTCGCTCTTGAAAAATGAAAACCTAGTAGAGGTCCCAATAAACACCTGATAACCGACATCATTGAGGTTGTCCAAGGAATTATCTTGATAAATTTTAAGGCTTGACCCAAACATAATAGGAAAGAAGGCGCCATTGTTTAAGTAATGCATCATAGGCTCTCTAAGACAAGCATTCAACCCCCTTGTTCCAACTGGTTCAATGGACCTTTAACTGGCACTGGTGGAATGTCGACTAGAAGTATAGGCAGGAAAAACTAGCCCAACCAAGTTGTTTCCTAGGCCCACAACATAGTCAGCGTCCTCTCTTAGCACATTTTCGTTTTCATGGCTATATGCCTCCAATTTTAGAAGGTGTTGCTCCATACTCTCAACCAACGAATGACTTCAACTATTTGTGTAATTCCAGGAAAACCACCTCCATAGATGAGCTACCCATGGTGGCCTATGTATACAATGATTTTCCTCCGTGTTTTCATTCCTAACATTATTTTCGCTCCATACGCTACCATTACAATTGTTATAAAAAAAATTCTTTGCTCCTTTTTCACATGTTTTACATTGGCTTTAAGGACTGATACGTTGCCCCACCATAACCCTAGGGTCTCTTTCTCACAATGTTTCTCTCTTATCCTTCTGTTCTCCAGCTATGCCCAGGCAATGGGCTACAGTGTATTGAGGTGCTACCTACTATCAAGAAAGAGGTTGCTCTTGAGCTCAGACTTGAGTTGAATGCTTAGCAATACCTTACAAAGATCTGACCCACCAACTAGTACAAGAGGAAATAACTTAGGTGGAAAAAGACCAAGACAATGAAAGACGCATCCTTATGGATACAGTGGTTCTCACAGAAGTGGCAGACTAGGTTCCTTATGTAGATCACACTAGAGGTTGATATAGTCAATACATGTACACCATGTACATCTATTGGGATCTCAAGTTTCTCGTAGGGAAGGTGCTTGTAGATAGGAATGAAATCAAGGTTGATATCATCTTGACTCTAAATTAAATGTAGTGACATCTAATTACAATGGATCGTAGGCTCGCAAGAATGGAAAATCATATGGGAATTCCTCTCAATCCTCATTGCACTCCAAGCAGCTACAAGGAGTACATCCTCGTTAAAGCAACTAATTTAGATAAATCGACATGAATGTTTATCTGATCCTTTGCCTTTAGCTTTTTTTGTATTTTATTTCAATAATTTTTTTTTTATAAGAAAAACCCCAGTGACCAAACAATTAGAATTTATATTTTACCTCTTAAAACTTTGAACATTATGTTATCTTTTAACATTTTGAATCAATTGAAATTATAAGTTTAGTATGATTTCCCTACTAACAAACAAAACAAAACTATAAATATATATCTTCACTTAAGATCAATAAAAATTTTTACCTTAAAAAGGTCATTATCCTCTCACGATACACTAAATCCCTAATATTTAGACAAAATTCAATGTCATGTCAAAACACTCAAAACCGTCTTATAATTTATAATAAAATTTATAAATTTAATTTGCTTTTAACATCATTATAAACATTTAAAACTTAAATTCAGATAATAATTATAAAATTAGGGCCTCTCAAGCCAATTAAGTAAATCTCTCCCACACCAAATTGATGTATAAAAGGGACCTACTTCTGTGCAGTGATTTGACTATTAAGTCTACAAAGGCATACATACTCTACCCCTTCTGGTTTTGAACATGTGACCTCTTAGGAGGAAACACATGCTCTTAACCATTAGGCTCACTCAAGTTATATGCTATATATAATATTTGATACTAAGTTTTAGAGAGATAAAGTTTTGGATTTTATTGGAAATACTATGAGGGGTATAGTAGCACTCAGTGGGTCTTCTACACCTCGATGGTCACTAGCTAATGTGGCCCTGCTTCCTTGCCCTCTTTTTTGGTGTCTAATATAGGCGTCTTCAATGCTTGGATCTTGAATAGGTTGAAATCCAAATAGATGAAGCCCTCATGCTTTGTTAAAAAGCTTAACAAAATTTCGAAGGTAGATATTAAAGCTTTTCAATTCAAAACAAGGGCCCTTTAATGTTAGAAAAGTATATATTACAGAGTAATGGAACACATAAAATATGAGGAAACACAAACATAGAAAACATATAAAACAAGAGAGGCACAGATATATGTGGTTCACCCAATTTGGGCTATGTCCTTGGAGCAACAACCAATCTTTCCTTTTATATTATCCAGGAAAATTTAGAGATACAACCTACAACAGATCCATTGTAATTTCTTTTGTTCTCTCGCACAGTCCCCCTCTCTCTTTCTGGCTCAGAATACACATAATACACAACTGCAATACAATTCCCTCATATAAACCTAGGGGTTGTCTTCTAGGGAAAAAAACCCTAAATTAAACATAACTTCTATAGTCACATCATCTGTGTAATGAACGACCTAGATTGACTACAAAATTACAACATTTTACAAGGCAATTTTACATCTATTTTTAGCTTCGGGGGTGTTGGCCCCGAACTGCCCAGCCGAGGGGATCGGTCCTTCAAATCCCGCGGGGGGGACATGTCCCCCGCAAACCCCAATTAGTTGATTTAGATATTAATATGTAATTCTTTCATCACTTTATATATATATATATATACCCACTTTAAATATAATAATTTTACATCAATATGATATATACAGAGAAAAATAATAAAATAAATAATTTTAAAATATATAGCACATAAAAATGTAATATTAAAAAATGTTGAGTAGCCTAAATATTCTAGGTTTTGGCCTATACAATGCAAATATCTAAAGATATTTTCAAGAAGTTGAATATATTTATGAAATCAAAAATACAATTTAAATAATGAATTATAATTCCATCTATAAAGTTTGTGTATATATATGAAAAAAACTTGTTTACACTTAATAAATTCAGAATTAATATCAAATTAATATAAATCTATTCTCTAGGATTTGATATTTTAATTGTAAAAATTGATATTTCCAAAAATATTTTTCCATAATGACTCTTCGACCAAAATACATTGTCAATCTCCTTTACTTCCAATCTACTATGAACATTTCCAAACATCAAAAATATTTTATTAGATCTGAAAGCATGCACTTTTCTTGGGTCACTGTGTGTTAATGCCATATGTATAGAATGTGGAATTTTTAGTATTCAAAGATGATTTTTTTTTAGTGGAAAAAAAAAATCTTATTCTTTATATTAATAAAAAAGATAGTACATTTTCAAGTATTATATTCTTTATTTTCATACATCATTTGCATCGGGAAAATGTCTCATGTGCAATCTATTCCTTAAATAACTAAATTATTATTTTTCAGTTTAGTTACTACTATTCAACTTAGTCTTTTCTACACTCTCAAAAAAGAATGATTTTCCAAAGTTTCACCTTCTTATGACCTTTTTACTCTTATTCAATATTTACTTTACTTTTTCCCCAAAATTATGGCACAGTCCTATAAAAAACCAAATCTACTATGAGTAATTAATGCTTCTAGCATTATTCATGACTTCTTTTTCATAAGCAATAAAGTAGAACTGACCTGGATCCGTATCAATTCCTCTCTTGGAAAATAAGTCTACAGTCCTGTTTTTCTCCCTATTTATGTGGTCGAAATTGATATGATGGAAGGTACTTACCAGTGTTTTGATGTGCTTCATCCAGTTATTTAATATGGGTGCACTGAAATTATTGAAGCCCTTCACCTAGTTTATTATGCCCTTGGCGTCTCCATATATCTGAGTGTGCTCCACACCGACCCATTTTGCCACAATCAAGACTCACCATAGGGCTATGATCTATGTTTTACTGTTTGTGCCATGTCCACCTCCCCACCAAAAGTATAAATATTTGTTTGATTCAATTACTATGAAAGCATCGCACCCACATTTTCTCTTGGAGCATGCACCATCAAAGAACCCCATTGGGAATACTTACCATATATCTCTGAATTTACATTTCCTGTAGATTCTTCTCTTCTTTGATGGTCCAATTTCATTGAAATATGCTATTGTCTTAATGACATCCTCCCAAACCACCACTCCTTTACGCTAAAAATAAGTGTGTTGCAGTTGCGCCAGATGATCCATATAATGTATAGAGGGAGAAATTTGTAACTTGTATGGGTTTTGAACCAAGAACACAGGAAACAAGTCAATGACTTATAATTACATAGTGGTGCAATGTTGAAAATTTCCATGACCCCATCCCAAAGAGCCCTCGCAAATGGACTGTGGAGAAACAAATGAGCATTGTCTTTTTTTCCCCTCTTACACAGAAGAAAAATGCCCAGACCTGAGAATCCTTGTCATTGTAGGTTGTTCCATGTCAATATTTTGTCGTGAATTTCAATCCAACTGAAACATTTAATTTTATTAGGAAGATCCCACTTCCATATGACTGTATCCCAGATTGAAATTTTTTGTTTTTTCCCTTGCGTGGGAAGATTGTTTTATATGTCTTTAACCTTTGGAAGACCCTTCTTAAGAATGCTCGTCTATGTCATGTTGTCCTCCTGATCGTTGAGGGTGATGCATGCATTTCTAATTTTAGTGATGTATATATCCCATTCAGAAACATACACATTTGGCATCTCTAATTCCTTTACCCTCATCCATGCTTGATGGTCAATATTATGAACATTTTGAAGAAAAAACTGTTTGAGGAAGAGTATATCTTTTCCATGAATGAAATTAAGGATTTGAACAGATAATGAATGGTTTCTGATCATAACTTTGATTGCATCTAAGCCGATATTGATCTTGGAGCCATCACTGACCTCCCAATGAACGAATCCCATAAGCCATTGTAATATTCTCAGCATATTATTCCAAATGTATGATGCATTTGATTTCTTCTTTTCCCTACTGCTTACCTATGTAGAGAAAGTTTCATGAACACGTATTTGTCCTTTATAATATGTGACCATATCTCATATCTGGACACATCCCTCCACGTGTTTTTAATGATCAACATGTTGAAAGTAGAAGGGTCTATGATCCCCTTGCCACCTTCCTCGATTGGTCTAGCTATTAGAGACCATTGTACCAAATGTATCTTCCATTAGAGTTGTGTCCCTACCCAAATAAAGCATCACATGATTGATTGAATCATTTTAGTAATTTCCCGAGGCAGAAGAAATAGGTGCATCCAGTATAGACCAATAAAAGGCTCTATGATCCCCCATCCACCTGCCTCGATTGGTTTAGCTATTAGAGACTATTGTACCAAATGTATCTTCCTTGAGAGTTGTGTCCCTACCCAAATAAAGTGTCCCATGATTGATTGAATCATTTTAATAACTTCCAGAGGCAAAAGAAATAGGTGCATCAAGTATACCGAGATGTATTCAAAGATGAGGTTTTTGTAGTTTAATACCAAAAACTTAATTACAATTTATGTGTCCACCGCGAGATGCAAGTCGAAGATTTAATAAACCCACCAAAAAATAATCGAAGGACTTCAAGAAAAATAATCCTAAACCCCAATTCCATGAATTTAAGATTTATTTGGAACTCTTCGGAGCACGATATTTCTGGTACAAGAGGACGGATTTGATTGTCTATAATTCATAAATGGCGTATCAAATAGCCGAGACTACAAGGATTTATTTGGTTGATAGAGACCTGGACTGCTAGAACGTAATACTCTCTTCACATAAAATAATAAAGGGAGATTTCACCATAGGACTATATGCATTTTTTTCTTGTGAATCAATATTTATGGTGCTATCGATCCATTAATGTGTGGGGTTGTATACACTCACCATTAGATAATGTACTTGCCCAAATCCAAAAGTAAGCATATACAACTCAACATTAATAAATCAATAACACAATAAAATTTTATTTTACACCAAATCCCATCCCACTTAATAAATATGAAAGCTTACAACTTATTTGACTTTAATATTTTATTTTAATTATCATTAAAATAGCCAACCTGATAAAGACATACTAATGTTCGTTTTCCCAATAAAGACGAAGGTGCTATCTGCCTATCTCCGGAATAAAAAAATCATTAATTCAAATTCAAATTTTGAATCATCGATTCAAATTCTCTGAAGTGTTAACCTAAAAGTCCCCATAAGTGTTAAACAAAAAAGTACAAAAATGTCATTGATTCAAATTCGAATCTTGTAATATTAACTTTAAAATTGTAATATTAACTTTTAAAAAATAGAAATGGAAAACCAACTTGTGTATATATAGATTTTTTGAAATTTAACGTATTATTATGTGAATAATAATCTATTTTTAGATGTAAGGACAAAATAGCCTAGCCAATAGATAGTAACAATAGAGGGAATCTAGAGAGCCAAGAGGGCAAAGCCCAACCATAGCCATTCATAAGAGAGTATATTTAAACAATAGTGAATTGGTATGAATTTATTTACGATATATTCGTAAAGTTAGAGCAAGTTGATTACAGAAGTATTGATCAATTAATATTGGCAATACAACGATTAGTTGAGACAATGGCTACCTATCAGAATCAACTATATATATTAATATAATTAGACCTAGAAGCCTATAGTTTCAATAGTTCAACTATTGACACATAGAACGTCGTTAATTTGTTGAGGTGGCGAATAGGCCCAACTTTCATATTTGTATTTTAGATAAATGGTTTTTGGATTAATTACATTTATATTTTAATTTTATTTAGATTCAGATTTATTTATTTCAATTTTTTTGTAATTTATAAATTTTAAATTTATTTATTTAAATTTATTAAATATATAATTATATATTGGTTTAATTTTATATAATATAATTAGAAAGTTTATTAAGCTTAATGATCTAGAATTATAGTTTCTATTGAATGGTTTAATTTATAATATGGATAGACATAGTTAACATTAACTAATAGATTAAAGATTTATCAATTCCAATTGAATAATTCACATAGAGGGAAAAATAATTTTACTAATAAAATGAAAAAAATAAGATATTAATAATTTTGTGAACACAAAATTGTTGTGCAATAATCTCTCATTTTACTAACCATAACCAATTTGTTGGGAATGATTTCCCAACCAATCATAAGTTCAATTGCATCATATATTTAGAATTTATCCATGCACATGATCCACTTGTCATTGTGCATTTTTATCCATAGCTTAACCTCTCTTCTTAATTTAACTTTTTTTAAATAAATTACGTTATTATTTTTATTTTATTTTATTTTAATTAATATTTATTTGTATATTTATTTATTTATTACAATTATTTAACCATTATTTTTATTTCAATTTATTTATTTATCATCATTATTATTTATTTATTCAATAATACTATAAATTTGAAAAACACATTGCACACCAAAACTACTCTTACATTATATTAATCACGGATATAAATACATCAAACATTTGTTGAAGATAGTAATTCTATCTTAACCACACAATCAATTAGTTGAGTAATTCTCTCAACTAAACATTAAACTAGGAACTAAATATCTTAGTTCCAATTAATTAACAATTAACCAACAATTACATTTATGATGAGGAATCTCATTCAATGTCCACAAGACAAGTAAGAGTTAAATCTCCAAGTCCCTGCCTTAACGAGTGCTTGTCTTGATTTTCTTGTCTACAACATCTTCATTAGATTCTTTAAACATATGTGAAATCTCATAGATCCAACTCCATCTATTTGTCTCATAACCTTGGTAAAGGTGTAGTTGGCAAACTAGATTCCCAAGTTCCACTCTCGAACTCTTGAACCACGGACCTCCTGAAGTCAATTACTAAACAGTGTCCCAAGCTATCACATAACCTCATGAGAAGACCACTCTCATGTCTTCTACAAATGAGGGATCCTTCCCTAGATCCACAACTACCAAAATATCTCGACAACCATTGATCCGGAATCTTTTTCTTATAGATGCATTAAAGCATTACATATAACAGAGAACTTTAAAACCATGAAATATAAGCACATGAAATGAAGAAAAAAGAGACCATAACACGCATGCGACCAAGACACCAAAAATTGATTACGAAGTTCGTTCAATTCAGACTATGTCTCTGGGCCCTGCTCAACACCGGGGAGGCCTTCATTCATTAAGTGGCGAAAAGAAGAAGAAGTACAAGAAAATTTACATAAAACACCCTTATACCCCTGATCTGGAAAACACCCAAAAAAATGGAGAGCTCTGATGCAGAAACGGACGTCACCGTTGAGTTCCTGTTGCCAAGGGGTGTAGAATCGACATAAACTTTGTCTCAAATGGACACTGGAAAGTTCTGCACCCCAGGGAATATTTTTGATGCCCTTCAATATTCCATGGGCATGGTTTCGCCCCTCTGGCCTGCTTGTGGTTCCACTCCTACTCCTCCTACTGTGCCTGGGCGCACTAGCGAAATGACGGGTTTTATGCAAATTCAGGTTTGGCTTAGTGGTAATTAAGGAAAATAATAGAGGAGAGGTCAGGGGATCAAATCCCACCTCTCCAAAATAGGGTGCATTATAGTTTTTATATTAATAATAGGGAGTGTTTTTTTTTGTTGTAATGTTTTTTTGTAATGATTTGGGACCGTCCGCTCGGGGTCCAACCACGTGAGCCAGGCGGGTTTGACCCCCGTCGGTCATGTTTCCTACGCTACCTCTCGTGGTGATATCTGTGGTATGGCAGTGGGCGGGTCCACTACATGCGGCCCAACCCAATCCACATCCTTTGTCGTATTATGGCTCCAAGGCGGTGGTTTCAGGGGTGGCGGGGTTGACATCCCACCCACCAACCTTTATATAATATGTTATAGTTATGGGGTGGCGGGGGTGGTGGCCCACCACCTCATTTATTATATCTTTTTAATTTTTAAGAACTATAACCGATTTTTAAAAATTCTAGAAACTAGAGGTCATTGGGAAAATTAAACATCCAATGATTTCGCCCGCTTCATAGGTGCTAGGTTCCCTGCCGATTGACAATGAAATTTTGGGACACTTACACCTGGCCCACAACCTAACTTTGACCGCAACTTTGACTTGCTTTGTCTTCTTGATACAACCTCGGATTGAGGCGTCGTTTGCACTATTGGATTCCTAACGGAGAACACTTAGACATGGGTCTGGTCTTGTTGTCATCCGACCACTTTGATTTTGGAGAAATTTTAAGCCACTTGTCCTCTAAGATCGTACTGGATCAACCATCCATATTGGATTTTACACCACTTTATCTCTTAAAATAGTTGCGTTAGACACAATCAATCACATGTTTACAATAATTGAACTACTAGTCATTATATGGATGAGCTCTCATTCACCAAGATACATGGGGACCAACCATTGTATTTGATTATCTATAATAGCCATCTAAATACAGAATGTATCTCGAGACAATTTTACAAAGTGGCCTCCTTATCTGATTTTGGAAATTCCCCATAAATTAATTTTAACCAACAAACTTCTACAAAACAAACTTCTAAAATTTATAGAAAATCTATGTTGAAATTCAACAAGAAAATTCACACACGCTAGTGTGGGATCCCAGGTCACACATGAGTGAGGGATTCTAGTGACACATTAGTGAGAAAGTGTGCAACCAATTTTTAAATAATTTGGAAAATAAATTGTAATCTTATCTCATAACAACTTGTAATAGTTAACTAAGTGTGATAGACTTAGTTAGCTCAAGAATTTAAAGTTGAGGGTCAAAGGATGGGCATGTAGAGTGAATCTATTATTTACAGGGTCTAGTTGAAGTTGTAGCACCGGTGTGGTGTGAGTGTGATTAGTTAACTCACATTAATTGAGTTAAAATAGGTTTAACTAGTTCTAAGTGATCTATGAGCTAGTGGAAGTTCGAGTGAATTAAAATAGATTTAATTCACAAGTATTGATCTACCAAGTAACTGATGATTCACTATTAATAATTTCATGCATGTCAATTCTGGTGGAGACCCAGTTGAGACAAAGGTTCAAGGCAAGTAAACTATCACTTGTATTTTTAGTAAACTTACCAGGTGCGGTTAAAAAAACATAGGAAGCCCATGATGAATTGGGAAATCAAGGAAGGTTGAATTTCCTATTTAATAGGAGTTTATTTCTCTAGGGATTGCGTGAATAAGGCAGGTTGAGGGTAGGCAGGAAATTGGATATGTGTTTGTCCATTTTTTCTAGATAAATGTGAAGCAATTGGTAGAGTGTATGAGTTTGTGGTGAGCACACATGCATTGTATTGTTTCAATATTCCTTGGTTGATTATACAATAAAGATGGAGGGGTTTTGAGTAGTTTCTTTCCCTAGGAAAATCTTGTGTTGTGCGATTGATTTACTTCTTTCTCTTACTTTCATGTGATTGAGCGATCGTGATTTATATTCCACAAATATTGTAGAAGGATTCAGTGTATTTTTTTAGTACATTACGTGGTCGGATTGAATCCATTGGTGTGATTTCTACATGGTATCAGAGTTGTGTTAGATATTTTCTACAAGGTATCAGAGCATCAGGAATCACAATAGTGGAGAATTGAGTTTGTGTTGAACAGTATTCAAATTTGCAGCTACTTTCTTTGGAGCTAGAAGCGGATCAATATGTCTTTCAATGGCTTGATACTCAAATATGCACTCGAGGGAAGTTCGACTTATATTGCATGGAAGGACAAGATGGAGGAAGTTTTGGAGGACAATGGGTTGAAGTAATTCATAGATAATGATATTCCCAAGCCCGCAGCATCAGATGTCCAACTTCTTGATGCAGGGCAGAAGAAGGTAGAAAAGGAGAGGAGGATATTATTAGAGGGAGTTTGAGATCATATTGTCTCGAGTCTCCATGGAAAGGAAACTCCATATGCTACGTGGAAGGCCCTGATAGATTTGTTTCAAAGCAGTAGTGACCATAGAAAATTGGCACTCAAGGACAAGCTCAGGAAAATCAAAATGGAAAAGGGCGACACAATCCATAAATACTTGACCAAGTTCACTCAATGTTGAGATGACCTTGGAAGTGTTGGGATTACTGTATCTGATGATGACTTGGTGAGCCTAGCACTTCTAGGCCTTCCCAAGAGTTGGCATAATTACCAGGACTCTATGAATGGGAGGGATAAGTTACCAGATTAGGAGTGACTATGGTCAGATTTGGTACAATTAGTGTTTCGGCAGAATAACAAGGATAGATCCTCATCCAAGACTGGTGATGAGGAAAATTGTGCCTTGGCTGGTAAGGAAAACAAGGGGAAAGGGAAGAAGTCCCATTACAAATCTGAGACCGAAAAAGAAGGAAAGAAGTGAGACATGTCAAAGGTGAAATTTTTTCACTGTCATGATCATGGACACTATGCCACAAATTGTCCACAAGAGAATAATAACAACAAGAAGGCTATGGGAGCTGCAATGAAGCTTTGGCCTCATAGTTTGAGTTGGACTTCTCTCTCATCGCATGCATGGCATCAACTATGATGGGATCTATGTGGTACTTGGATAGTGGAGCATCTTTCCACATGATGGGAAACAAAGAACTCTTTAGTAGCTTAGAGGAGAAGGATCTTCAGATGCACATCGAGATGGGTGATGACAGGAGGTATAGCGCTATCAGGATTGGTGCAGTTACTTTCCAGAATATTTAGGTAAACCTTTCATATTAAAATATGTCATGCATGTACCAGGCTTGAAAAATAATTTAGTTTCAGTTGTTATTTTGGAAGATCTTGGATATTATGTGGTTTTCAGTGAAGGAAAGGTGTTCTCTCATCAAAAAGCCACAGGACGGGTAAAGGAGATTGGGGTTCGTGTGAATAACCTCGACAAACTTGATGTAGATGGTTGTGCAGCATTGAGCAGTAAAGCAGGGATGTTGGTGATCCGGGATACAGGTGAATTATGGCACAGGATATTGGGCCATCTACACCATAGTTCTTTGAGGACCATGCAATGGATTTCTACAGGTCTTCCAAAGGGTACCCTTGCGCAGATAGACACATGCAAAGGATGTACCATGGGGAAGTATACTAAATCCACTTTTCATGAGAAGGAGAACCAAGCAGCGGAAATCCTTGAGAGAGTTCACTCAGACGTGTGTGAACCATTCTCTACAGCTTCCACAACAAAGAACATGTATTATGTGATTTTTGTTGATGATTTTTGTAGAAAGTGTTGGAGCTTATTTTTGTAGAAGAAAGATCAGATGTTCTCCAAGTTTTGTGATTTCAAAGCATTATTAGAGAAAGATACAGGGAATAAGGTAAAGACTCTAAGGAGTGACAATGGTGGTGAGTATATCTCTAATGAATTCAAGAAATTTGGTGCCAAAGAAGGAAATCAGAGAGAATTGATTGCACCTCCAACCCACAACAGAATGGGGTTGTAGAAATAAAGAACAAAACAATTGTGGGATCAACATAGCTATGTTACATGATCAAGGCCCATTGTTTCATCTATGGGCATAGGCATGCAACACAACATTATCTGTGTAGAACCATAGTCCTCATCGGATACTTGGCGCGAGTACACCATAGGATGCTTTTTCAGGTAAGAAACCAGATGTTTCATAATTCAAAATTTTTGGCTCATCTGTCTATTGCCATGTGACCAAAGATGCCAGAAAGAAGCTAGAACCAACAATAGAGGTTGGGATATCTGTTGGGTACACTGATAATCCCCACAAGTATCGGGTGCATTTTCCTGTTAACAGGATGACAGTTGTTAGGAGAGATGTTAAATTTGATGAGGAGAAAGCCATGCGATTTTCCCTTGAGAGGGAGATTGACTTGCATGAAAATGAGTAACTCTTATTTCCAAAGGATGAACCTCAGGATTTGGAGCAACCACAAGCAGAGAATCATGGAGTGGCAGAAACCACTTATGCAGAGTCATCCACCAAAAATGGTAGGAAGCGCACCAGAGAGGCTGAAAATTTGATGGTAGATGTGACAGAGCATGTAGGTGCACCTACAACACAACGCATGGAGAGAATGCCCCCATACAGGTATACTAGATACATGGCTCTTATGAGCGAGTGTATTGTGATAGAACCATCCTCTTTTGAGGGAACAGTGCAGCAGCCAACATGGGTTGATTCCATGGTTGAGGAGTATGACTCCATTACCAGAAACAAAACATGGGAGGTGGCCTCAAGACTAGTGGGTAAGTCAGTGGTTGGATCCAGGTGGATCTACAAGGTGAAAAAAGCAACAGATGGGAGTGTGGAGAAATACAAGGCTAGATTTGTGGCCATATGATTCTCACAGGTAGAGGGGATTGACTATGAGGAAAAAATTTCACCAGTTACAAGGCACTCATCGATTAGATCGATCCTTGCACTCTTATCATAGATGGGGTGGCAGATACATTATATGGATGTAAAGAAAACCTTTCTCAGTGGATTTATCGAGGAATAAGTGTACATTAAGCATACATAAGTTTTTTATACCTTTGACAGGGAGTCACATGTGTGCAGACTCAAGAGAGCATTGTATGGGCTGAAGCAAGCACCTCGTGCTTGGTACACTAGGATCAACAGCGATTTCACTGGGTTGGGCTTCACAAAGAGTGAAGCGGATGCAAACCTATATCATATTGTGGTTGATGGTAAGCTTTTGATTATTTTACTTTATGTTGATGATCTTATATTGACAGGTGATGAGCAGCTCATAACTTCTTGCAAAGAGGATCTTGCAAGAGAGTTTGAGATGAAGGACATGAGCCTCTTGCATTATTTCCTTGGCTTGGAAATATAGAAAAGAGATGGGGATCTATTTGTATCTCAGGTCAAGTATGCCAGGGAGATTTTGAGAAAGTTCCACATGGAGGGAAAAAAACCCATGGAGACTCCTCTTGCAGATAATTGGAGGAAGAAGGATGCTACTTTAGGTGAGGTAGTGGATGCTAATATTTATAGGTAGCTTGTGGGTTCACTTATGTATTTGGTGAACACACGACTAAACATATGCTATGCAGTTAACCAACTTATTCAAGCTATGGTTAATCCTACCAAGCTCTTTTGGAAGGCGGGGAAGCATGTGTTGAGATATCTCAGGGGCACTGCAAAGTATAGATTATGGTGTAGACGGATAGAGGGAGTGAAGCTTCAAGGCTTCACCGATTCATATTGGGCAGGTATTCCATCATAAAGGAAGAGCACATTAGGGGGCATCTTCAGCATAGGATCAACAACAATTTCTTGGTACAACAGGAAGCAGAGATAATTTTCACTCAGTTAAGGAGAGGTAGAGTACATGGTAGCTAGTCAAGCTGCATGTGAGGCCATCTGGATGAGGACGATATTTGTTAGTTTGTTTGGTCATCAGATGGATCCGACGGTGATACATTGTGATAACCATAGTTGCATAAAACTCTTGGTTAATCCAGTATTCCATGACAGGTCCAAACATATTGACATTCGGTCCCACCATCTTAGAGATTGTGTTCAGAGGTGCATTATATTGTTGCAATACATTCTCACGGAGGATCGGGATGCATATATCTTGACGAAGGCACTTGCGAAGAGAAAATTCGAATACCACAAAGGTAGGATCAGGGTAGCATATAATCTCTTTCTTGTTGAGAGGGAGCATTGAAATTCAACAAGAAATTCACACACACTGGTGTGGGATCCCAAGTCACACATGAGTGAGGGATTCTAGTGACACATTAGTGAGAAAGTTTGCAACCAATTTTTAAATAAATTGGAAAATTAATTGTAATCTTATCTCATAACAACTTGTAATAGTTAACTAAGTGTGATAGACTTAGTTAGCTTAATAATTTCGAGTTGGGGGTCAAAGGATAGGCATGTGGAGTGATTCTATTATTTACAGGATACAATTGCAGTTGTAGCACTAGTGTGGTGTGAGTGTCATCAGTTAACTCACATTAATTGAGTTAAAATAAGTTTAAATAGTTCTAATTGATTGATGATCTAGGGGAAGATAAAGTGAATTAAAATAGATTTAATTCAAAAATAGTGATCTACCAATAAGAGATTATTCACTATTAATAGTTGCATTCATGTCAATTCTGGTGGAGACCTAGTTGAGACAAAGGTTTAAGGAAAGTAAACTATCAGTTGTATTTTTAGAAAAATGTCCAGGTGCATTTATAAAACCATAGGAAGCCTGTGATGAATTGCGCAATCAAGGAAGGCTGAATTTCCTATTTAATAGGGGTTTATTTCTCTAGGGATTGCGTGAGTAGGGCAGGCTGAGGGTAGGCAGGATATTGGCTATGTGTTTGTCCATTTTTTCCTAGATCAGTGTGAAGCAATTGGTAGAGTGTATGAAGTTGTGGTCATCACACATTCATTGTATTGTTTCATGATTCCTTGGTTGATTATAAAATAAATATGGAAGGGTGTTGAGCAGTTGTTTTCCCCGGGAAAATCGTGTGTTGTGCGATTGATTCACTTCTTTTTCTTACTTGCATTTGATTGAGTGATCGTGATTTATATTCTGCAAATATTTTAGAAGGATTTAGTATCTTGTTTTAGTACATTACATGATCGGGTTGAATCCACTGATGTAATTTCTACATGGTATCAGAGCTGTGTTAGAGATTTTATACAATATATTATTGATTAACATCATTGTCCCTCTACAAAACACACTGAAAATAACACATCATCGTGTAGAATAGAACATCCATATAATTCGACAAATTTTTTTATGAGCTCATTCTCCTTATCTGGCCTACCATCTGCTTTGGCAATAGGATTGTTGGGTTGTGAAGACTGCTGAGTTGATTTATCATCATAGCTAAAATCAATCTCATTGGTCTTGTCACCAAGAGTTCCATCGGATAGTGCAACAAGACCGAGATACTTCTTAGCGGTTCCACCAATAGCTATGGCAGGAGGAACAAACAAAATATACTCATAATTTTTGTCGATCTTAGCTTGATTCGTCTTTTTATATATATTTTTTTGTTTCATAGAATCTCCAAAATAAGAAAAACCATTCAGTCAAGCTAAGAAATATAGTCATTGATATGAATTTTAGCACATCGAACTTATGGTTCCATGATTCCATCTCTGAAGTCGGTAGTTCATCATCCTCATAAATCCCCTTCAAATTCATCATCCTTCCTTGTCGCAAAGGGCTCTAAAATTAGTGACACAAATAAAATATTAGAGTTTACATATCCCTAAAGTGTATGATCATACAATTGCGTATTCCAATCTTCCATCCATTTTTACATAAATTGAATGCGGAAAGGCATCCAAGAAAGAGCTTAGGTCTCCTACCATAGAGATCAGTAAAATTCTTGATCTCAGGAAGGATGTCGAGGATCAAGCTTCAACAATTTCATATCACTCAGCCTTCGCTTGCAAGGGATTCAAATGGTGACCAAGTAGCCTTACGTGTCATAGGCAGATCTACAGTGTCGATACACCTTGGAAACATAAGATTCCAACACAATTGGCTAGCTTACTTCTCCACGTAGCCACAAAATATCTCCACTACAAGGAAAAGACCCTCTAGCGGATGTTTTTGAGGAACCCATTATAAATTATAAAAATAGCCCAGACATCCATTTGTAGCGAAGGTTACTAGAGGAGGTTGGCGAGTGGAGGTTTTTGCGGATGTTTTTTTCCCGTGTGTTTCTCAACCTAAACCGCACCGGTGCATTTCACTAGAGAAAGCACCGGTGCGTACAAAAAATTGGCACACCAGGACACCATGTACTCAGTACAAACTAGCCCAGTGCATCTAATTACAGTAGTGCACCGGAGTTCTACAAATATTCAGCACCGGTGCATCCTAAAACCCTGTGCCAAAACTGAAACAGCCCGGTGTGATTGGAAGAAACCCCCCGGTGCGCCTAGAAAACCTGCGCATCGAAATAGGGCTAAATAAATAAATAAAAAATTACGGCCAAAAATCTGCATTGATCACTTTTCAATGCTCCAGAGCTATCAAGCACCGGTGAAAATTTACCTTGTGTGAGGTGCCCTGCCATCGGTTCTCCCATTGCACGCACTGTTGTTGTCCATTGCCCACCATCTCCATTTTGAATTTTGCAAAATGGTGGGAAAAGTTAGTTTTACAAATTCTACAACTAATATGCCTCCTCAACGGCCAAATGTATAGGTATTTTATTTTTTTTCCATAATTAAACCTTTTAGTGGATCAATTTTCTAAAACAACTTAAAATTCACCTTATTTATAATTAAAAAAAATCTCGTTCGGTGTACTCGAGCCATTCAGCTCGCACCGGCTCACGATGCTGCCTGCAAATTTACAGAACACATCGCGACCAGTGCTAATGGTATTCGCACTGGTTCTGGGGCGGTACCGAAATGATGCACTGTTCTTTTTTAAAATTAAAAAAATTGTGGTGTGGTCGGTTACTCGGCCGCACTATTGACCATGTCGAATTGCGAGAATGTGGTGCATTAATAGAAATATGCACCCTGGGGTGGGTATTTTTGCCAATGCATCGCCCTCCCAAACTAGACATAGTTAACGATGCAGTCATGTAAACAACCATAGCGTTGACTATGTAGTGATGTTAGGAGGGCGGTGCACTTCCTAAACTATACGCCTTGGGGCGCATATTTTGGTCAACGCACCGCCCTTCTGACACGAGTTCATAGTCAACGGTGCGTTCTATTATACCATCGCACTGTTGACCCTGTAACAATGCCAGGAGGGCAGTGCGTTGAAAATTTCCAGGTGCACTGCCTCTGGTGCGCGAAAAAAACAGACGCACCGTTACCGGTGCACTGCCTCGGGTGTGCGATAAAAATAGACGCACCGTTACCGGTGCATGCCTGCTTTTTATGGCACACCGACTATTTTTTTTGTTTTTTCAAACAAATATATATATATATATATATATTCATAGATACATGTCTCGTTTAATAAAAAAAATTGTATTTAATATGTCAATCATTTAGCAATGTCAAAGGAGAGAAGAGAAGGAACAACAACAAGAACAGGTGGACCAGTATAACGTGGTTCACCTATGGGAGGCATGAGAGAGGGAGAGAGATATGTACCCTCGCCCTATTACAGCAGCCACCCGGGCACTCCTAAGGGAGATAGACCTCCTCAATTTTTATGAGGAGGCTACATCCCTAAAGAGCCACGGTGGGTTTTTGCGACAGCTTATCCACAGGTCGAATGCCCAACGACAGGCTTTCAGGGTTGGTCCTAACCAGTGGTACGTGCCCACTGAGGAGGACATATATTTAATTATTGGCAGATCGAGGAGAGGGGTGGATTTTCCCTTGTTCTTAGAGGTCCACTTTGGCTATGCAATAGAGGGTCAGTTGGTGTACTCCAATAGATACATTAGCACAGATATACTGTCTCCTACAGATTTTCAGGTCTCCGGAGGTCAGTTACATATTTATTCATTTGGTGGAGAGGAGGTGAGGTGCCTGTCACTACTAATTTCAACCATGGCACACCATACCAACGACGGGAAACACATTAGTTTCTCGCTTCTATTTTATGTTGATTCTTTATTATAGGCGCCACGACTTGTGAGGTGGTCTACCATTTTTTTGCGACAGTTTTGTACAACTTTAGATAGATTTCATGCTCAGGCACAAGGAGGGTGAACTTCCATTTTGCTTCAGATCTTTTTATTTTTTATTTTTTAAGAGGTTTCCAGAGACAAAGCCTACTTTTGTGCGGTAGCCTCGTAGGTCGATGCTGCATGTACGGATGCATATGTGGGGACAGATGATGCCCAAGAGGGGTGAGTCAGAGTTTTCCGCTAGTATATCGCATGATGCACTGGAGTTTCTAGCCAGTGTTGATGAGCATCCCTTCATTTTGGTCCCCTATCCATATGCTAGTTTGGATTGGAAAGGGTGTGCCAAGATCCTCTTCACAGATGATGAGCTGCCGGATGGTAGAGGTAATTTTACTGTTTTCTTTAAATTTATTCTAACATGTTCTTTAACTTGTTTTTATTAAACTGTTTAATGAAATTGTCTAATTATTTTTGTGTACTTATATATATATTTGCAGACATTGGTTCATTTGATGGCGATGAAATGCCACTGCCACCAAATGATCTAGATGTTGATCCTGATGACGATAAGGAGATGGAAGATGCCGAGGATGAGGCATCTACCACATGGAATCTCAACTATCTCTTAACGCCGTTGTGGAATGCTAGTCACATGAATCTCCTTTGACGTGTTCCAACGTACAAATGCATATAATTTAGATATGGCACGTCCTAGGTCTTGGGGTAATTCATGTTTCACACACTCACGCATGAACAAAGGATAATGACACTAAAAATTTATAAACATGTGCAATAATATACAAAATTATTTATGTTTTATGATCCCTGCATGGGATGAAATTTATTAATATAACAATTAATAAAATCATGCTTTTGACATTATACATACTCTTAGAAGATTCAAATGGTCATGCGATTTCAACCCCGACAAATGGTCATCAACGGTGAATCAGCGTCGTAGTGAAGACTCGTATGAACATGGCATCCTCACACCCATTATAAATTCCTTTGCTAAAGAAATGTCATCTTTTTTTAAAATCCATGGGACATCACCTTCTTTGAAATACCTTGAATTAGAGGGACCAGCACCTGCCTCTAATCCTTTACTTTCTAATCGTCTTGGCCAATGTTTCTTTTTAGTTTTTGAAGTAATAATATCTTTCCTAGCAACCAATATGTCACTTTGTTTCGATGATATGTGCCTCCATAAATAATATGAAGCATTTTTAAATATATTCATAGGATCTAATAAGTGGGTAATCTTAGTATGCTCCCAATATGGGAGCTTATAAAAGATAGATTTCCTTTTCATCCCAATGGGCAATTTCTGAACATAGGTGTCGAATAATTCTATATCATTGAACATAGGATCCCCATTTGAATCGAACATTTATATGAACTTCTTCTCCTTCTCTCTCTCATATGCTCTAAGCCATTCAACTGGTGTCGTTAGTGGAGGCCTTTGGGTTCTCTCTCGTTTACCATTGAAATCATATGCTTCTCTTATGTAAGGGTATTCTTCTGGGAGGAATACCCTGGAGCAGTCATACACTGGCTTTTGTAGGTTGTTAGACCATCTAGCTTTCAGAGAAGGTCCACAACATTTACATCCAAAATACCCTTTTGTTACAAGACCTACGAGATTATTGTATACAATTTATATGCATGACACTTAAAACAATATCATGAAGATCATAACAATTACAACGAATTACATAAATAATATGCGAAAGAATATTGTTACGTATATAAATAAATCAATAAACATGTAATTTACCAGAGAACTCCTAAGCCTGGATAATCATGTGTTGTGTAAGCACATATGCCATACAACGTAAAACTCCTCTCTACTGCGATGGGTCTTGATACATCGTATACATTTATCCCATCCCATAATTCCTTCAATTCATCTACTAGTGGTTGTAAGTAGACATCCATATTCTTCACTTGTCTTCTACTAGGGACTATTAGAGGCAAAATAAGATGTTCATTCTTCACAGAAAACCATGGGGGATATTGTTATTGATCACTGCTACAGGCCAAATAGAATAGTTGGTGTTCTGGAGGGAATATGGGTTGATGCCATCCATGGCTATGCTGAGTCGTAGACTTCGTACATCATCCTTGAATTTTTTGGGCCATGTATCCTCTATATGCTTCATGGCTATTGAATCAGTTGGGATTCGCATAACTCCCAACTCACTTCTGTGTGAGGCATGTCATCCCTGCAACATAGCTAATTCTTTGCAACGAAGGAGCCTTTGAATCCTTGGGATTATAGGCATGTGCCTCAATATCTTAAAAGGAGGACCACGTGATTTACCCTTATTTTTTTATTTATCATACCTGTCATGCCCACATTTCTGACATATCTCTTTGTCTACATATTCTCCTCTATATATAATACAATCATTTGGACATGCATGATATGATATGTACTCAACACCCAACATTTTCAACAATTTCTTTGCCTCTTCACAGCTACCAGGCAAGACATTATCACTCAGAAGAACCTTATCTTTGAATTACCTGTAGTTGGTGATCATGGAAAATCTTAAATGTACATTAAAGCAGATATAATTATTAATGTTCATAAAATTGACCATTTGTAATGTTCATTATGTGATTATATTTCTCAAAATTATATAAGGGAGGACTTTATGGTAACTTACCTCAAAATTTCTGAGAAACATGCATTCGACAAGCCAATATTTTCTTTCAAGTTGTATAGTAACATCTTTGTCCCCAACTGGGTAGACTTTGACTGCCTGCCGGGTCCAAAGAGAGGGGTGGTGGAAAAAAATTTAAGGCTTTCGAAAAAGGTGTCAACAATATGAGCATCATCCCCTAGTTGATCATCGTTTTGGAATGCAACTAACAACATTGTCTCCATGGCAGTCGTATCCCTTAAGTAATAATTCATACCAACCTCTATTTGATTGCCTCCATTGCCAGCTTGTGAAGAACTACTATTGATGTAGTCATTCCTAATTGGTGAATCTGTACATAGTGGGAATTGAATCGATGGTTGATTCAACCATTCTTGGTATAGTTCCTATCCGAGTTTTTCTCTTAATTCAGCCTTCTCTCAATTTGAAATTGTCGTGGGGTGTAATGAAATATGGTAGGTAGGTCACTCATCATCACTAGAATCCTGATAATTTCAAAAAATATATTTGAACATGATTAGGACAAAATATATGATATCAATTAGTAAGAACGTTGACAATGCATGATTAATTGGTTTGACGTTGAAATAATTACATGAATATACCAAACAATTATTATTACCATCATTGTCCCAAGATTATGGCTAGAAGATGCAATATTGTTACAATTGGCAGGGTGGATTGGATGTCCATTTTCATCTACCAAATGCGCCTTGTGGTATGCTGCTCCCGATAAGAGCTTCTGACGTTTTGGAGCTATTTGAATATTTTGTGCATATGAACTCGATTCTGAATCTGCATGAACTTGAAAATTTGTATACATTAAAAGTTTTATTAAGTTGATTGACATGAATAAAAAACATAAATTCAATTAGATAATGAAAATATAAGTAAAATATGAAGTAAATATTACATCTCGAGATGGCTAGGGAGAACTCTGCGATGGAATTTGAGAAATATTATGGAATGAGCTAGATTTTGAAGAATTATCCATTCGATATAATTATGAAAATTTCTCCCTGCATTTGAGTAAAATCAACAATAAATTTTAGTGTACACACCTAAAAGTAATTTCGGTGCCATAAAAATGAACTTATTTTTATCGGTGCTAATGTACAGATAACAGCACTCGTGCATTTTAGTTACTGTGCACTGGTGTTGTGTTATTAGCTGACACACCGGTGTGTTGTTATTAATTGACCCACTAGTGATGAAAAGTCAAAAAGAAAAAAGCGCAACTTTATTTTTTTTAAGTGAAAAAAAAAACAGTAAATTGAAAAATGGGCAGAAAAATATTTTCGAAAATCTAATTTCATAAAAAATTCTTTAAATACTAAGCACTTTTCATTATTTCACTATTTTTGCAAAAAAAATCAACCAAAGATTTGCACGAGACATACCTAGAGCAAGAGAGCATGAGAGCACTGTGCAACAGAGAAATACTTTCAAACAAAACTATTCAGACAATCAGAATTCCAAACCTCTGGTGATTAAAACCCTATAGCATAGAATTTCAAATGATATCGTGATTAAATTTTAATGTTTTTTTTTTACATTTTTTGCATTATTTTTTACACAGTAAGTAAAAGAATTAAATTTACTGTTCATTTTCAAAAAACAAAAAACAAAAAGAATCCATTTTACCCTAAACCCTTCATTATTTTTGTTTCTTCCCTTACTTCTTCTTGTTTTTATGATTTCAGAATTAGGGCTTTTCATTTTAGATTTATAAGGTTTGTATTGCTCTCTCTCTCTCTCTCTCTCTCTCTCTCTCTCTCTCTATATATATATATATATATATATATATATATATATATATATAGGCCTATGACATCTAACCCACGGGATGACTTGCATAGTTGGATACCAATCCATATCATCCCTTGCGTGAATTTTTTAAAAACTAAATTGCGCCCTGCGTAACCTAGTGCACCAGTGCGCTATCTTATCACAACGCACCATGCACGTATTGTTTGATAAAAAAAATTAAAAAATAGATTTTTTTAAAAATCTGTGCGCCATATGTAAAATAGAGCACCGGTGCGCTATTTTATTATAGCGCACCGCGCACGTACTATTTGGCAAAAACAATTTTTTATTTTATGTGTTAATTGGTGCACCATTTAAAATATAACGCATCGGGTCTCCTTGTTGACAGAGAGCACTTTACGGTGGTCCCTTGTTTGTGCAAGTGTTTATAAGAATAGACCGCACCACCCCCTCCACGACACCATATGCTATAAAAACTAACACTAGAGGATTTTTATTAATTTGTTTGTGTTAATTGGTGCGCTGGTTAACATATAACGCACTGGTGCTCCTTTTTGACATAGGTGTTTTATACAGTTTTGGCGGTGCGTTTATAAGAACACGACGCAACGACGTCAGTGTGTACAACATTAAAAGTGCACTGGTTTCTTGATATTTTTCTTTACCTGAAAAGTTGATGATTTATTTATAAAACATATTAATGAATGATATGGTACAATTTTCATTTTGATAAAGAAATGGCTCACAAGAGATCGAGCAACAAAAATATTGATAGCACATCAAGAAAAGTAAAAAAGGCAAGTTCTTTGTAAATTCTTTACGAAAAATATTATTTTTGAACTATATGTAAGTTTAACTAATATGTATTGTTTACTGTGTATCATGAAGAGCCACAAAATAACGAAGCTCGATAAGATTATTTCTGATCTAGGACGAGAAGAGCGTAAAATCTTGATGGAAAAATTGCAAAAGGATGAATCAGGTGAATGAAAAATTACTATCGATCAAATATGAGTTTCTTTTTTTATTTTCATTAATAATATACTTAAAATTATTAGATAACATGTCTCAAACAATCTATTAATTCACATATGTTTAATGTTCTACAGGGACCAACAACTCAGAAAAGAAATGTTGTTCTAAGAAAATAAAAAAAATTGAACATGCAAATGAAAATGAATTGCTCCTTAGCTCATATGGAGTGGTGTTAGACGTTAACGAAATGGGGAAAATATTTTACAAAAGTTTGAGGGATCTAATGGAACGAATGTATAGACGATCTTTCCACTTACAATACAAAAATCAATCCTATGATTGTTAGCCTCTTTCATAAGCCAATTATAAATCCAAAATACATAAATTAAATAATGTAAAGTTAGGATAAATATATTTATTAAATTAGAATATTTAATAAATATTAGAGATACTTAGAAATAGTATTTTGTTAGTAAATATAAGACTCTAGAATAGAATCGTTTCCTAGGCTCTAAAATAGGAATAAAGTTAGTATAATGGTTAGAAGGTCATTTATTGTAAATGGACACTTGTTGGTTCTCCAAGTGATCCATAACTAGATTAAGTTAGAACATAGAGCTTATAAATAGGTTAGTTTCCTAATTTTATTGTAATGTGAGAGTGAGAGTTTACGTTTGTAAACTCCTGTAATTTGCTATGTAATGTTTTTCCATGATCAATAAATTTATGTGTCTGAGGACACTTCTGAATCTACAGTGATTTCAAGAACCAAATTTTATCTAAACTACAAGAAGAGTTTCCAAAGAATTGGTCAATGAGACCTTTCAAAATTTTAATAGAAAAAATGTACAACAACAAAAAAGAAGGAAAGAAAAAGTGATATTCCTTTAAATGTTTTTCTAGAATTATTTATAAATATCACTTTTGGTATATTTACTTTTCATATATCAATATAAAAATGAAATAGTCTATTGTCATGTTACATTTTCAGGAAGATGATGAAAATATCAAAAGATGAATGAGCTGATATCATAAATATGCCAGTAGGAATGTCTAAAAAGGTGTACAAGGAGATGGTCAAATAAATGGACAAAATTGCATCGCAGAAATAGCCATCTCAACAACAATGTGCTTCAAATGTAATATTTAATCATTGAATTTTTCGATTAGGTACAATAAATAAACAATTTAGCATTAAATGTTAATTTTCAAGTATTTTCTTGCAGAAAATAAAGAAAATGGAACCCATTCAACACATAAAACGGGATGACAAGGAAGAAAAGGGTTGATATCTAAGTTGTTGAGATTGCAACAAGATGATGATCTTAGTGGAAAGGAGTCGACTTCACTAAGTGGGCCCGCAGGATATTTTTGGTGCAAAGTCTATTTTTAGACTATGTCTATTTTTAGACATATGGATCATGTTCTATGAGTTGCACGATGCTATTTGTGGATGGTTGGTCAAGTCGGGAAAAATAGATGGACTTCTATTTTTAGACATATCAAGGAACTCCAATTTTATATTTCAGCCTAAAAATAGATAAGGTTTCATTATTATTAGCTCTTAATAATATTTGGACTCTAAACATTATCTTATCCCCTTGATACTAACCCTTAAGTGCACATATGGCATTCCTGATATGAATTACTATTCCCTAGGTCAAGGGAGCTATTGCAGGAGATTCCAAATATAACTCTGGTGTGAGAGAGTTTGGTGGAGTTGATTGAGGAAGTTAATGGAGTTGTGTTCAGTTTAACTAAGCTAAACATAGTTGAGCTAGTTCTATCTAGTCTGACTGATTGATACACTAGTGAGAGTGGTATGAATTAATTATTAATTAATTCACTAATTATAAACTCATTAATCAACTAAAGAATACATCAGTTAACTTCAGTGCATGGACAGTTTCAGTGGAGACCAGTGAAGAGGTAGGTGAAAGAGCAATGTGACTATCAGTTGTGACTATACTGGTGCATGAGTTTGCACCACACATTGATGGAGATGCCAATGAGGATTGCGCAGTACATACCAGAGGGATTTGAACTCAGGATGTGCAATTATTCATCTTGGATTGCGCAGTAGAGGCAGGCTAACAGGTGGAGCAAATTGGAGCATGTGTTTTATATGATCTGAGCTTGTGTAGTGTGTAACAATTGGAGATTGTACTGAGAGCTTGTGAGGAGTTTGTAAAATGATTGTTACATGATATCTATCATTATAATATATAGATAGTTGGGGGTTTTCAGCTTTAAGCTTTCCCATAAATATTGTGTTTATATGTGTGATTTTTTGTGGTTTTAATGTGCGCATGCGATTGTTTATATTTCCGCAAATTGATGATCAATAGTAAAAGAGGTTATGTATTATGCATGAAGCTCAAATAGTGTGTGATCAGGATAATCTCAGTGAATAATTTAACAGTTATTCAAATTTCTACATGGTATCGGAGCGTTATTGATCATTGGAGCAATTGCAAAACATTGAAGCGGTTGATTTTTGTGTTGGTAGAATTCGAATTTGCAACAGTGTTTTCTTGGTGTCGAAGTTGAGATGTCTTTCAACGGATTGTGATTGGAGTATGCCTTTGAGGGCAGCTCGAATTATATTGCATGGAAGGATAGGATGGAGGTGGTGTTGGATGACAATGGGTTGAAGGAGTTCATAGATGTTGAAGTCCCAAAGCCTACTTCTAGCGATGTTGCCGTAATTGAGGCTTGGAAAAAGAAGACAACAAAGTGTCGAAGGATTCTGTTGGAGGGCATGAAGGATCACATAGTGTCCAGCCTGCATGGTAAGGCTTCTCCATTCTTGATGTAGAAAGCCTTGACAGATTTATTCCAAAGCAAGAGTGACTAGAGGAAGTTGGCGCTCAAGGATAAACTCAGAAACATAAAGATGGAGAAAGGCGACAGTATGCCCAAGTACCTCACGAAGTTCATCCAATGTAGGGATGAGCTGGGAAGTGTGGGGGTGACTGTAGATGATGAGGACTTGGTGAGCTTGGCTCTCCTTGGGCTTCCGAAGAGTTGGCATTCCTATCAGAACTCTGTCAATGGTCGGGAGAAATTGCCAGGATGGGAGCGACTTTGGTCGGATCTTGTGCAAGAGGAGATAAGGCGAAGTACCAGGGACGAATCTTCATCAAAGAACTCTGATGAAGAAAATTGCACTTTGGCTGCCAAAGCAAAGAAGGGGAAGAGCAAGAAAGCTTCTCAATCTGGTGCAAAAGGCAAGAAGCAGGACATGTCCAAGGTGAAGTGCTTTCACTGTCACCAACACGGACATTACGCCACTAATTGTCCACAAAAGAAGAAAAATAAGCAGGCTGCTGGAACTGTAGCTGGAGAGGCCTTAGCCTTGCAATTTGAGTTGGATTTTTCGCTGATCGCATGCTTGGTCTCAAGTATGACGGGATCAGTGTGGTTTCTAGACAGTGGTGTGTCCTTTCACATGACATGAGATCGAGATTTGTTTACTGATCTGGATGAGAAAGATCTTGGAGTGAACATCGATATGGGCGATGATGGTAGATACAGTGCGACCGGTATCGGTACCATTTCCTTTGAGAGGGAGTCTGGTAAACCCTTCAGATTGAAGGAATTGATGCATGTTCCAGGATTGAAGAATAATCTTATCTCTGTGGAAATTTTAGAAGACAAGGGATATGATGTTGTCTTTAGCGAGGGAAAGGCTATCCTGCACAGTAAGGAAAATAGTGAGACCCGGAGGATAGGGATTCGAGTTAAGAACCTTTATCAATTGCAGGTAGATGGCTGCGCAGCAATGGCAGGCAAGGCAGAAGGAGTGGTGAGCCGGGATGATGGCAAGTTGTGGCACCGGAGATTAGGCCACCTTCACCATGGAGCTTTGAAGATACTACAGCAGATTTCTACTGGGCTTCCTAAAGGCACTCTTGCGCAGTCAGATCAGTGCAAGGGGTGTACCTTGGGAAAATTTGTGAAAGCCACCTTTCACGAGAAGGATAGTCGCGCCACGACGATCCTTGAGAGAATTCACACGTACGTGTGTGGACCTTTTCACACTTTCCACAGTTGTGCCATAGGTATTATGTGATATTTGTTGATGCTTTTCTCATAAGTGCCGCATCTTCTTCATGCAAGAAGAGCGAGACATACTCAAAGTTCTGTGAGTTCAAGGCACTGGTTGAGAAAGAATCGGGGAAGTAGGTGAAGGCTCTTAGGAGTGACAATGGTGGTGAATTCATCTCTGGAAAATTCAAGGACTTTTGTAGCACATAAGGAATTAAAAGAGAGCTCATAGTGCCTCAAAACCCACAGCAGAATGGGGTCGCGGAGCGAAAGAAAAGAATGATTATGGGTGCTACACGGGTGATGTTGCATGATCAGGGCCTTCCCATACACTTGTGGGCTAAGGCATGCAATACTACGGTTTATGTGCAAAACCGTTTTCCTCATAGGATACTTGGCATGAGTACACCCGAGGAGGTGTTTTCTGGTAAGAAGCATGATATTTCCCATTTGAGGATTTTTGGTTCACCCGTTTACATTCATGTGACGAAGGATGCCAGGAAGAAGCTGGAGCCGAGTTTAGAGGTTGGGATATTTGTGGGGTACACTGATACACCCCACAACTATCATGTATTTTTCCATAGTCGCAAGACCACTGTGTTTGCATTTACTGTTCAAATTTCATGAGGAGAAAGCCATGAAGTGCCCTGTTGAGAGGGAGCCACACTGCATGCAGATGAGGAGCTGTTAGTTCCTAAGGAGGAGCTTCCGGATGTGGATCAGCCACAAGAGGAGGTTCAGGAGGTGGAAGAAACCACCCAGGCAGCGCCAACCATCAGAGGGCGCATGCGCACTACAGAAGCTGAGCGACCGGCTCGGGATGCAGAGAAGGTTGTAGGACCACCTACAGCACAGCACAGACAGAGACAACTACCCTGACGCAGATAATCGGATACATGGCTCTTATGAGAAAGTATATCGTGACAGAGCCATCCTCTTTCGAGGAAGCTGTGGAGGATCCCGCATGGGTAGATGCCATGGTGGAAGAGTATGATTTGATTGTCAGAAACAGTGCATGGGATATTGTCCCAAGGCCGGAAGGGAAAATCAATGATTGGTTCGAGATGGATCTACAAAGTGAAGCAGCAATTTGGACGGAGTGTGGAGAAGCATGAAGGCAAGATTTGTAACCCGAGGCTTTCTGCAGACAGAGGGGATCGATTATGAGGAGACCTTTGCACCACGTGAAGGTATTCTTCCACACGAACGATTCTTTCTCTCAAACACAGTATGGGGTGGAAAATTCATCAGATGGATGTGAAGACTGCGTTCCTCAATGGAGTTATTGAGGAGGAGGTGTACATAGAGCAGCCTGAAGGTTTTGAGATCTTCAGCAGTGAGTCGCATGTGTGCCGACTCAAGAGAGCACTGTACGGGCTGAAGCAAGCACCTCGTGCTTGGTACACTCGGATAGACAGCTACTTCACTGGGCTTGGATTCTCCAAGAGTGAGGCTGATCCAAACCTGTACCAGATTGTGGTGGAGGGGAAGCTGTTGATCATCGTACTGTATGTAGATGATCTGATTTTGACTGGCGACGAGCAGTTGATACTTTCATGCAAAGATGATCTTGCACGAGAGTTTGAGATGAAGGACCTGGGCATCCTTCATTATTTCCTGGGATTGGAGATTTGGCAGCGTAGTGGAGGACTGTTTGTTTCTCAGGGCAAGTATGCCTAGGAGATACTGGAGAAGTTCAACATGCATGGCTACAAGCCTACTGATACTCCTCTTCCTGGTGGATGGAGGAAGGAGGATGCTACTTTAGCGGAGGTAGTGGATGCCACTGTTTATCGACAGTTGGTGGGGTCGCTTATGTATCTGGTCAATACACGACCCGACATATGCTATGCTGTTAACCACCTTTCACAAGCTATGGTTAAGCCTACCAAGCTCTTTTGGAAGGTGGGGAAGCATGTATTAAGATATCTCAGAGGCACATCTCGATATGGATTGTGGTACATACAGTCAGATGAGGTGAAGTTGTGTGGCTTCACGGATGCAGATTGGGTAGGGAGCCCAACAGACAGAAAGAGAACATTTGGAGGGATTTTCAGTATCGATTCGACAACATTTTCTTGGAACAACAAGAAGCAGAGATCCGTGGCACTCAGTTCAGCGGAGGCCAAGTATATGGCAGCGAGTTTGGCTGCATGCGAGGCTATATGGATGAGGAAGATCCTGGTCGGGTTGTTCGGTTCACACTTAGATCCTACTGTGATATATTTTGATAATCATAGTTGCATCAAACTCTCGGACAATCCAAAGATTTCATGATAGATCTAAACACATTGACATCCGTATCACATATCGTATCAGGTGCGCTGAAGATCATGTTACTTTCATACATTCCTACGGAGGATCAGGATGCTGATATCTTGACGAAGGCGCTCACCAGGAGCAAATTCGAATACCACAGGGGCAGGATAGGGTTGCAGATAATCCTTATCTTGTTGAGAGGGAGTGTTGAGATTGCAACAAGATGAGGAGCTTAGTGGAAAGAAGTCGCCTTCACTAAGTGGGCCCGCATGCTATTTTTGGCGCAAAGTCTATTTTTAGACTATGTCTATTTTTAGACATATGGATCATGTTCTATGAGTTGCAGGATGCTATTTGTGGATGGTTGGTCAAGTCGGGAAAATAGATGGACTTCTATTTTTAGACATACTGGGTGGAATCTATTTTTAGATTGCCAGTCTAAAAATAGATATGTCGAATATTATTAGCTCTTAATAATATTTTGACTCTAAACATTATCTTATCCTCTTGGAGCACTTCAGTTAAGTGCACAGAAGTGGCACATGCAGCTGACAGAAGGAATTACGCTATTCCTGAGGGTCAAGTGGAGCTATTGCATGGAGACTTCAGTTAGAACTCATGTGACAGAGTTTGGTGGAGTTGATTGAGGAAGTTAGTGGAGTTGTATTCATTTTAACTCAGTTAAACATAGTTGAGCTAGTTGTATCTAGTCTAGCTTATTGATACACTAGTGAGAGTGGTGTGAATTAATTATTAATTAATTCACTAATAAATCAACTAAAGAATACATCAGTTAACTTCAGTGCATGGACAGTTTCAGTGGAGACCAGTGAAGAGGTAGGTGAAAGAGCAGTGTGACTATCAGTTGTGACTATACTGGTGCATGAGTTTTCACCACACATTGATGGAGATGCCAATGAGGATTGCACAGTACATACCAGAGGGATTTGAACTCAGGATGTGCAATTATTCATCTTGGATTGCGCAGTAGAGGCAGGCTAACAGGTGGAGCAGATTGGAGCATGTGTTTTGTATGATCTGAGCTTGTGTAGTGTGTAACAATTGGAGATTGTACTAAGAGCTTGTGAGGAGTTTGTACAATGATTGTTACATGATCTCTATCATTATAATATACAGATAGTTGGGGGTTTTCAGCTTTAAGCTTCCCCATAAATACTGTGTTTATATGTGTGATTGTTTGTGGTTTTAATGTGCGCATGCGATTGTTTATATTTCCGCAAATTGATGATCAATAGTAGAAGAGGTTATGTATTATGCATGAAGCACAAATAGTGTGTGATCAGGATAATCTCGGTGAATAATTTAACAGTTATTCAAATTTCTACATAAGTTTGTGAGTAATTGTTACTTCCTTATAACAACTTAACTAGATTTCATTTTTGTATATTTTAAGTTTTTTTACAACAATCATCATTGAATGTCTTCAAACAGGTGTTAAAATAGAAAGAAGAACCATCAGACGAATTGATTAACATTGGGTTAAATATGGGTTGTGATTATATGTTGGCATATCATAAATTAATTGTGTAATTTGTAAGCATCTATTGATCTTGTTTTACTTATCTCTGTCTATAGTTAATAGAACAAAAAAATCTTTTATATTAAATATATGATTTGTTATGGAGTATAAAACTTGGAGGAAACAAAGTATGGAACTATGCCAACAGATGAAATCTTGAAATATGGCATGAAATTTGGTTTTGAAAGAATGTATATAGTTCATAAGTCAATTGTTGTTATGGTACGTCATTTCTTTTCGAATTACATTGATGTATATTATTTAATATTGCAATTTTCATTATTCTCACCAATGTATATACACTCATTACAGTTTATTTTTATGTTTGTAGACGGAAGGTGAAGAAGAAGAAAATAATCAACACCATGAACAAAACATTCCTAAAAATAAACCCAAGCCATGGAAGTAACTCGAGCAGTGACAACAGTTCAAGCGAAGAAATGATCGTTATGTTTGGATATCAAAGCAAGGCGTTGTATTTTTTGAAATATTTTTCTGTGAAATCAGAAATTTTGTTTAATGTAATGGACATAGTGTCCCAATTGAAAGACAAAGGGATACCAATAACTGTCCCATTTTGTATGACAAAAAGTGTCTTATTCATATTTATATAATAAAATATGTTTTAATTTATACTATTGTGTTCTCCATTGTCGCTGTGAAATGTAACACCACTGATTAAATTTATGGATGATTAAATATTATAATGAAGAGATGTGGAATTTGATGATATGATATAACAAATTAATCCAAACATCACATTAAAATGCACTAATAAAAATTTAATTGATATGTATACCGTTATAAGATATGTGTCATCTTTTGATGAATAATGAATTTTAAAAAATCACAATAATTATGATACAATATAACAAATTAATCCAAACATCACATTCAAATGCACTAATAAAAATTTAATTGATATGAATATTGTTATAAGAAATGTGTCGACTTTTGATGAATAATGAATTTTAAAAAATCACAATAATTGCACTGTCATAGGTTGATGTTTCTAAAACAAACAAAATGAACATCGATGCATGTCAGTTATTGTATATCGGTGCGTTTCTGCGACTTGTGGGCACCGCACAAATACCAATACCAATTATAACTCTCGATGCGTTGTGCGATACTGTGCACTAGTGCGTTTATGTGAGACTGCTCACTGGTGTGTTTGTACGACCTATGGGCACCGCACAAATACCAATACAAATTAGAACAATTGGTGTGTTTGTGTGATACTGCGCACCAGTGCATTTCTATAATATTATGAACCGGTGCGTTGATGCAACCTATGGGCACCACACAAATCCCAATACCAATTAGAACAGCTTGGTGCATTGTATCACCTACAGTGTACCTGATGCGGTTTTAGACCTTTACGGCCCGATGCATGAACCTTCGACCACCCCGAGCCGACCGTCTGGATGACACACACTGGGGAGTTTACTCTAAAAAGCATCGGTGCATTGACACTTGAATAACATACCGATGAGAAAAACATCCATAATAACCTTTGGATGCCCAATTTTTTTAGTTGTGTTGAAAATCTATTAGAGGCTCCGCCAAAACCTTCGTTACCGAAAACGGATGTTGTAAATTTTTTTTTTTTTTTTATAATTTTGGTCAATTTTATAACACTAAAAACCTCTATTATAACCTCCGCTAGAGGGTATTTTCCTTGTAGTTCTCGAACCAGATTCTCAACAAAAATTTCAAAACAACATGATGTATACAGGGTGCCACACCAGTGAGGTCTTTACCTTGAAGAGTCGAACCACACACCACAATACGTTCTCGCTAAACAAAAACTCACACCAATTCAATCTACATGTATAGTAGATTATAGGTTGGGCCCACCTCTAAGGGAGTTACCCACAGATCCGATGGCTCTGATGCTAAATTGAAAAACAAATTGCACACCAAAACTATTCTTACATTATATTAATCACATATATAAATACATCAAACATTGGTTGAAGATAGTAAATTTCTCAACCAAACATTAAACTAGGAACTAAATATTAAATATCTCAATTCCAACTAATTAACAATTAAGCAACAATTACATTTTTTATGAATAGTCTCTTTCAATGTGCGCAAGACAAGTAAGAGTTAAATCTCCAAATTTAAAACATCACATTAAGTGAAATAATATAATTACATGACACTAGAAAAATAAACTACTATTCTAGTAATAAAACTTAACAACTACATGAGTGAAATAAAAACCTCAATGTTTATAGTTTAAAGCGAAATAACATATTTACGTGTATATCATAATATACTAATAAAAAAAATATTTAATAACACATCACATTTAAGGGAGAAAATAAATAAGATATCTTGCCACTTCTATCTACATGAAAATTCATAACAAAACCTTAGCTACATTTGATGTTTTGGGTACATAATCTTGTTTTCTTCATTTTTCAATAAATATTTCATTAAAAACTAAGGGTAGTTGCAAGCAACAAGTCCCTGCACTTCATTTTCGGAAAGGAAAAGATTGTATAATATTGTCTTGTAGCATGATGTAGTTCGTGCCTTTTTGGAAGGAAAACATTATATATTGTCTTGTAGCATTGATGCAGTTCACATTCCATGATGTCCCTGCAAATAAAGAGATCAATGATCAAAAAATTATTGCTTAGTGTTCAAATATTCTTTGAAATCCATCATCCTGGTGATAGGCAGCTTAAAATAAATGATATAGAATAGTGTTTGTGAAAAAAACAAATGATCCACCTAAAAGAAGATTTGAAATGCATATTCAGAAGGGTGCTCCAGAATAGCCAACTCATAGCCAGAAGGATTTTACAGTTTCAACTGTTATCGAATACCCGATTTAACCACACAGCGATTTCCCTTCCATGATGGTATTCCCTTCTTTTGGGGACGATCAAGAGTCCAAAGAAGATTCCAAAAACCAAAATATTCACAGAATAAATGAACTCTATATCTAGACAAACAAAATTTCTTACAATGCCTTTTTATCATTAGAATATATGATTTAAATAAGATTTTTCAAACCTTTGTTGGTAGCTACTACAATCTAATGCATGTTTTCCACAATTCAATTTAAATATACGTCCTCCTTGCAATACAAATCATAATAATAAATGTAGAGCTTATGTTTGCAGTATGTTACACCATTTTTCTTTAGATATGGAAAAGTTGAATTAACAAATAGACACAACGTTTATGTTTGAAAGAAATTACAAAGAAAACAATGAAAATGCAAATTTAAAAAGTAATTTAATTAATTATAGACCAACCTACCACAAAGTTGAGAAAAGGAAGGGTAAGTAAATGTGGGAAGTTATGTTATTTAAAATTATGTGATTATTTTTTCGGATGGTTTGTAAATAAAAAAGCGGTTATGAAAGGTCAATACAAATCGAGCTCTAACGGACTAGGGTCTAACAACTTGGGCAGGAAGGTTTGGAAGTTCTACAGGCTGCAGGTATTTAGCTCCAAAAGTTCCCATGGGTTACGATCCAACAGCTATTGGTTGTCCACGTTGAGCCTCCTGCAACCTTTTCCCATTGAAGATCTGCACAGGTCTCAAAATATTACAGGTTGTGTGGTTGTTGTTGCATTTGTAGACCACAACTTTAAGTTAATGCAATGGAAAACCATAGAAATGGTTACGACCCTCTTGCATTAAGGCCCGAGAGAAAATCCAATGCACCTCCTCTCGTTGCGCATAGAATCCAATGAAATGTTGGCAGATTCGAACCTTTTCAAGGGCTTGTTCAATTAAGGGTTCCTCTGCATGGCACTATGCACCTGCGTGTGCAAGGTTTCGGCCGAGATACCGTTGTTGTGTGCTAGAGAGAGAATTTCTTCATATTAGGCCCCTCCCTGTTTGTGGCAAACTCCTTGGTCAGAGTTGTTCGAGGCCACAGTGTCTTTTGCAAGCAGCTGCTCGAGGCAGTGGGGTGCAATATCAAGCAATTTCTTGAGGCAGTGTGGACCAATATCAAGGAGCAGATTATGAGATCCATATTGGTTCCCATCACGAATCGAATGTTCGATGCCATGGCGCCGATGAAGGACGACCCGAGCAATAATTCGAGTGGGGAGAAGCATTTGCAGGTCGCTTTACGATTCATACAGTTACTACGCCAAGGGGTGCCTACCATGAAAGCCCGCGATAAGCGCTCAGTGACATTACCCAAAGATGATGGTTACATGGCGAGCCTTCTATACGAAAAACCAAACAAAAAATAATAGACTTAGGATAAATGGATGGGCGACAAAATAGTGAAACATTTAATATTTTCCAACAAATGCTAGCATTAGTTTGTAGTTCGCAACGAGATGGAAAGAGTTAGCAGATATGAATGAAATTTATTAAAAATATTATGAATAGAGCTAAAGAATAGCATGTGTGCCTCGGGAAGAGGCCAATAAGACGAACATTTATCTTATTTGCTTTCAAAATACTTCGAAAATTTGATTGGTTGTCAAACGGTCTGTAAAATGCATTCACTTAAAAATTTTAGGTTAATAACAACCCAAACTAATGCTAACTAAAATTTCGATTACTATAGTCCCATGTCGTCTGACAGCAGGGACTAATAAAATATTTAATAACACGTCACATGGAGAAAATAAATAAGATATCTTGCCGCTTCTATCTATATGAAAATTCATAATAAAATCTTAGCTTATGTATATTGAGTACATTTGATGTTTTGGGTATATAATCTTGTTTTCATGGTTTTTCAATAAATCTTTCACTAAAAAAAATCATTTAGTTTCACTTTCAAAAAAGAAGCTGAAGGTGTTTGGTGCAATTAACCTATGCATTATGTCATAACCATCAAAGTAGCCATTTTGAGACATTAAGATGCATGCACACTAACAGGTTTTAAATTGAAATTATGCATGCAGAATGCAAAATGCCACTTGATGATTGTTTAGATTACCAAACACCCTACTCATTCCACATTTGTAACATTATGAGATGTGTTTCACTTGAATAGCATGGAATTTGTGCTAGAAAATGGGATTAGACACAATTTCCCTCCACATTGATGGGCATTTAAAGAAGGCTAGGTGTTAAGCATTTCATTGGCAATTTCCATTATAGTATGATTCTGGAGAGGGTACAATTTAGAGAAATGATCATGATTTGTATTTTGAAAAACCTAAATCTTAATACTGCAACATTTTTAAAAAATTATGTAAGAAGAAGTTCAATGATATTAATGACTCATGAGTAGGGAGATTACCAATGAAATTATTATTACTCACACCAACTTACCTATGGTTATTAATTTTCTTTTGAGTGATCGAATTTAATAAATAGCATGGTTCAAAAATAAATTAGCAATTTCATGTTGTCCTCATCTTCTAAATTGTAGGATATCCTTGATTCAAGGGATATTAATTCTAAATAAGATTGGTTGATTTTAAAGAGTATGACATTAATTAAGATTTTCATATTTTAAGTGTTTTTTTAATGAAAAAATTTATCATTTTCACTATTTAGAATAAATAAATAATTATAGAAATTTAAGATTATATAAAGAAAATATTTATGTTTTGTTATTTAGAAAATAAATAAATAACTATAAAACTTTAAAATTATATGAAGAAAATATTTATCTAACTTAAAATTTTAATTGATTCCAATTTTAATTGCACACGGTTTAAAGCAAAACAATTGTCATCTCCTTGAGTCGGGTAATATTATGTTTTCACAATTTTATTCCCTTTACACAATGTTACTATGAGTATGGACATAAATACCAATATAAATGATTTGTAAAAAGTTATTAAGGAAATAATTATGTTTTAATAGTAAAAGAAAGGGGAAAGAAATTAAAAGAGAAAAACGATACTTAATAAAAAGAGTTATTGAAATTAGATGAATTAGCTATAGATAAGAATATGGATATTGAATAAATGAAGAGGATAAATATTATTTAGAAATACATAAAATTATATAGGATTTACGTTAAAGTGTATGGATAATATGGTAGTTATACTTAATAATACCAATATTTATGACAGAATTTCACATATTATAAAGATTTATCTTAAGTATGGATCTAATATGAGCTAAGAGGGATCAAATTTCTTTAGGTGGGTAAAATACAATGTGTTATTTTTCATTGTTTAAATTGTATTTTTTTTAAATAATATACAATTGACATTAAAAATATTTTACATAACATATACATCCAAACATTTATTACAAATTAAAATGGTTTATTATTATTAACATATTTTTAAGTATATTCTAATATATTAATTTATATTAAAATATTTTATCAATAACCAAATTATAAGATTTAAAGATATTACTCACTCATTTTTTTTTACTTCTAATTACTTTACAACATATTCATCTTTTTATTATGATAGGCGACATTATTTTTCTATTTAGAACATATTTTTTAACTTTTATTTTTATTTTAAAGAGGAACGGACGGATGACAAACCTACACATCCCTCTCAGACTGGGTTGTAGAATGAGCCCCTCGGCTCAATAAACACATAGAACTCAGTGTGGTGTTACCTATCCATATAAACAATAAATAAGAACCCAATAGCAAACTCTTTAGCACTACATATGCTAACATATATAAAGTTAATGACTTTGTTATTCGGTGCATAATATTTCACATCAATACTGACATCCATGTAGGCATACCATTGGCCACTAAATCCCACATTGATTTTCAATTGTGTTCCATGATATTTATATGCCTTGAATAAAGTACAATACAAATACAAACATCAATAAGTATCATGTTTTATGTGTTGCTAAATGTTATGTGTATAATTAAGGAATTGATTATGAAGAGATACTTACACATATAGAAAAATGTTTACAATTGAATTTGCAATTGCACAAAGAGAAAAGAAAGGTGTTCTAATAGTTACATTGGATGAGACGCATATCATTTGTATGCTTAAACTAAATAGTGTGTACTCTAAATTATTCTCCTTAAGAAATGTAGAGAGTACCACTTTTAGATACATTATCTATAGGGGTGGACAAGACCTAGATTTACTTGGACAAGACCTAGATTTACCTGGAGTCAAGCTAGGGTGGGAAATGTAGGGAGAGAATGTAGCAAAATGTATAGAGAGCTCATCGGATCTGTGCAATTTCCCTTATATTTTAAGTAGTAAGAGGTTTGCATTGAGAAAAAATTCAATTCATCTTAATGCTTAATAGTTCAAAATTAAGATGGATTTATGTTAATAATATATATTAATTTTTCATCAACAATAATATTTATTTTATGATAAGAAAAAACTCTTGAAATAGTGATCATGTAACTAGAACCTCGAATACATATTATATAGACTACTACTAAACTTTCCACTTATAGGTGAGAGTATATTTATCCTCTTGCTGAAAATTTCCACTTGTAGATAGTCCCATGCTAAATAAGACCATGATTATTTTAAATATTTATTGTCCTTTTAATTCTTCTTTTTAACTTTCACAATAGTTATAGCGATACTTATCTCAAACCTTGAAATCTTTGCATTTTTTAAATTTTATTGAAGTTCTCCCACATCTCCATCTTTAGCTTCCTATAAAGTGGAATATCGTTCTTCCTCTTCCTAGGATTGTTCTTATGATCTTTTTTTGGAAGGCTCTTCCACGTTTGTAAAATTTTCCTCTTCACCCTTATTCAAGGCATGAGTTTGGAAATCTCTCTAAATGGGAGCTTTGGGAGCTTTTGATAACAATATTGATAACTGAGTAAAACATAAATCAGCTTAGATCTATCTTAACCCTAGATTTATCAAGCATTGAGGGATCAAATCTCTCAAGGTGCAAACCTCTTTTTGAATGAAAATTTTGAGAGAAAGTTTTCACCTTGAGAGATTTGATTCTTTTAAACACTTGATAGATGACCCAATTTATTTTACATTAAAATACAAGAACTTATAATATTCATTCAATATTGAACAATTAATATTTATTATTTTTATTTTTTTCAAATTACAATTATGTAATAAACAATTATAACATTATTTTTACTAATTTTAATTGTAATAAATAAAATATCCATAGGAATAAAAGAGTTTTTAGCTTTTCATTTTTATCTACTAACCTCAAATCCCATAAATACAACCAATAAATTCTTGAGTGATATACTTTTTTAATTCAACCTTTTCATTGTTCTCTTTTGTGAATTTTTCATAGTAGAAAGGCTGCCATGGGAATGATATATGTTGATATTATAGGGTCATTGGTGTGACTAATTGTCCACGGGAAAAAGACTACTATTTTGATATTCTAGTGTCATTAGTTTCTTAATCTTTATATATCCCAGCCCCGCCATGCATAAATTGGAAACAAAATCTAAAAGAATTAATGCATATATTCTAAACGTAAGATAAGCATTATAAAATTATTTAACCATTTTCTCATTAAAAAACAACAATTCATAACCTGGAAAACCCAAAAAAGTTAACATGTTGCATGTGCAATGTATATACAAAATACATACTCATAATTGCTACAGTATTCAAACACTAATGTATATAGAGGTGGGTAGTGTTCCAAGGGGATTTTTTGGGTTAAGAAATCACAAAATAAATTGTACTAGGTCCACAATATTTTTTTGGGTAGAATGAATATAAAATATGTAACAATATTATTATGCAGTAATCTTTACAAAACATTAACAACTCACAACCATCTCATTTTAACAACTTCTCCTAGTTTAGTACTCTAGCAATTTCTCCTAGTTTAGTACACCAGCAGTCTGAATTCTATAACAGTGAATTCTGTAACAGCAGTAACAACTATTCATAAATCCACAGTCAATCCCCTAATTAATTGACTAACTTACAGTGTTGCTTCAACTTAATGGTGGGATTCCATTAATTATGTTGATCTAATGTTGCTCCAACCAGACTTGCTGAGTTTTTTCGCCTTTAATATGCTTTTGGTTGCTTGGAAACTATGTTGTTCTAATCGCTCAGTATACACTGTGCTACACAATGTTACACCGTGAACGCTCGTTGTATTCTCAGAGATAGGATTGGTAGGATTGGTACTAGTTACGACGTCGAATGGTTCATTACGGCTTAACTCGAAGCCTTTGTAGTTAGGCATGGTCTCTTGTAATCCTTGCGACCCTTTTTGAGCTCAGGTGCGATCATTGAAAGAGCTTGTTACCACTGCCAACCTTTACTCTTCACTACACGGGATATTTTGGATACGGTGTTGTAGTCAACATTTGGGTAGTTGATAAATGAGACTCTCGCAGCTACAAGCATTCTTCGTAAACTTTGAGGCCCAATTTGATACACAAGCGTAGTTGATTTAGGGGACCTGTAACTACAACCTCCTTCACTGTTAATTGGGATGTGCCTTAGATCCTTTTTAGTCGTCCTTTAGTAAACTCTGGGGAGTGCTTTTCCTAAGAATTTGTGTGCCTAATTTGTGCCCAGAAAGCTCGCTGTGTCTCAAGAATTCTCAAATTAGCTTGCTTAAGGTAGATAATGCCTTAGTATAGATTTGTTTGACTGGTTAATTCTTCTTCGGACCAGAGACTTCTTCAATGACTTGTACCATAACCTAGAAGAGAAATAAGAAAAATAAAGAGAAAATAGGTTTATCAATTAAGGTGGATTCTTTCACCGGAAATTGATAGAAGAAAAGGGGTCTTAAAACCCTCAAAGCCTTAGGCTCAAAAAATCAGAGATGAAATAATCTAATCATTAAGATCTAAAATGAATTCAATCCCATTGTATTTGTAAATTTCCTAGAGGGGTCTCTTCTTCCGGTTGATTGAGAAAATTTTACTCCAAACCCCAACAGTGCCACTGCCTGTAAATAAATAATATTTGATATTTTTCAATGCATCTTCATACAGGGCAGCAATGGCAAGCTTTTTTGTTGCCCCTTTTGTCTTTCTTCTTCAATGACTTTCAAATATACCATCCAAAGTATCAGTTCAACTAGAATCTGCAACTCGAGAATTTTTTTGTGCACCTTGTTCTATTCTACCAACTCTTTTGCAAGCTCAACATCTAATTCCTCAACACTGGCAACTTTAACTACATATTTAGCACATAGGTAAGTATTGTAAATGATACCACCCATAAGTGAATTATCAGCTTTCTTGTATATTTGTTTTAATGGACCAATCTTAGTATCATACTTTGCACCAACAATAATTGCAACAAATGGCTTCATGTTTGTTTTAATGGACCAATCTTAGTATCATACTTCGCACCAACAATAATTGCAACAAATGGCTTCACGAGACTCAAGATAGATTGCACATGATAAAATTTTCCCGACATGCATATTCCTGCATATGAGGGAAGGTATTTCACAATATGGTATGTGGAACTATGAGGCTGCCATTAGCCAAATGCATCATTAACATATATATTAGCTAGCGAAAAGAGTTGAATGACAAATATGTTAAGATTTTCCCCTTTGTCTTCCTCCCCTGCAAACCACAGAGTATTTGGTAGGTAGATTCTACCAATATTCAGACTCTTAAGGTCATGGATTAGCTAATTTATGAGGTGTCAATATCCAAAATTTGTTTTTTCTTCGTTGTACTAAAGTGGGGAACTACAAATTTGATGGACAAAGGTGGTTTCACATGGTAGAGTAAAGGTTCTTCTTCACAACGTTGATTTACAGACCAGCGAAGGCAATTTCGCATGGGTGCACGACCTTTTCATCCTTCTATATAAGGTAATTTATCGTACCAACGCCTACAACTTGGAAACTTGATCCCAAATTTTCCTCCTCCTTCCTTCTTTTTGCCTTTGATTCATCATCTTCTTCGTCTGCATTATTTGGCCTGCTGGTTTGATCATCATCTTTAATTCCATCCACTTCATAATGATGAGAAGCATGAATAACATCAGTTAGACCTATATTCTTTGCGGAGAAATCACATATCAAATTTTATGTCAACACGTTTCGAACCACTTACAGTGGTGGTTCATCATCAGGACATAATAAGTGGTTCAAAACGCGTCGACATAAAATTTGATATGTGATTTCTTTGGGAAGTATTTTTATAAATCATGAATCACAAAAGTTTACATTCTGAGAAGCCATTTCATGTCATCATTCATTGTAACATGCTTTTCAAGAGACAGCTGCTTAGGACACAACTTCATTGCATCATGTGGAAGATGTTTGGCATTTAATTAATTTCAGCATGACTAGTTTCTTCTATTGTCTTCTTTCCAACCATCTGATCTAAATTGGGCACAAACAGAGTGGTTGGGAAAACATCCATCATTGCTTCATTTGCATATGTTAAAGCAATTCCAGCAACTACATTGATTTTGCTTCCTATAGTATTTTTAGTAGTTTCAAAAATTCCTCCAAGGGAGCCCATTTCAAAAGCTATATGAAGATTACGAACATCTTCATGTGTCCTTGGGATGCATTAATCAACATGATGCATGGCAAAATGTCCTTCAACATGATGGCCTTCAAGTAGTTTGGATATCTCCATTTTCCAAAACTAGTGACACCTTCATCATTTTTTAGAATATTCACATTAGCATTCTTTGATATATGTGTGGGATAGATATCTATTTTATGACCCTCTACAACAACAATTGTTGTAGGAATTTCCAGGTTATCTAAGCAAGTTTTTTCCTTGGGACATATGTATCTGCCACGATTTGGATGTAAATATATAAGATAAGGATCATAATGTGAATCATATTTCCATTCAACAACCTTAAATGTGGCAATATCATCCACTTTTTAAATATGCACAACTAGCAGTACTTCACTTTCACCTTGAGATTTGGTATCTAATATCTTCACTCTCTCTTTCCATTCCTTCAATGCATCACCATTATTGTGCAGATGATTTACATTCATTCTTTCTAATGATTGAAATTCTTCTTTATCAGGTGAAGAGGACAACTTAGGATCAAAACTAGGATTCGCTTCTATGTCATCATAAGGGACTATTGGTGGCTCAGAAATAATTTCACTAAATGCACCTTTCATAAAATCACGCCCCTCTTTATGATCATCTCCAAGGATAATATCATTCTTCATATCCAAAATAACACCATCTGCTAAGGCCCAGTTCACTAGATTTAAATTTTCATAGCTTTTACCTGAATTTGGAGTATATTGAGGATCTGGTAGCGTATGATTAGTATCCACTTGTGAGGCAATATCCTCTAATTCAATTGAGCAGTGATATTCTCCACATGGATCTTCATCAATAGGTTCCTCTTGTTGTAGCTCTCCACCAGAATCTTTCTCGCCAACATCCCTATCAAAATCTTCTAGTGACTAAATGTTCCTTGTCTTTTTTGGCAGCATCCTCAGTGGACAATGCTACCGATCAAACAAGAACAGTACCGAGTACCCATTTTTTTGAGATAGCAAAAAATCATCTAGTTTTTAAAAGTGTTGATTGAATATACACCTTTTTTTTAGCATATTTTTGATACTCTAAATTTTCTTATGCATCAAGTATGAACATTTTTTTTAAATGTTAGTAATTTTCGTGTTTATTTTAAAAGGTGTCGATACAACATCAACCCTTTTTCTAGATTGCTTATATTTTACACTTCAAATTTTCTAATATACTAAATCTAGATAATTTTTTTTAAATGTTGGTGATTATCATGCAGATTCTGAAAAGTATCAACATTTTTTTAAGGCAAAATTTTGACACTTTAAATTTTCTATGCCCTAAGTATGCACATTTTTTAAAATGTTGATTATTTAACCATTTTTCAAGTTGTGTTATTCCTCTTCTTTTTTTTCGTCCTAAGAGATTTGTTTTTTAACTGTTTTCCAAACAAGTTTTTTTTGTTTTTCTTTGCAATGATTTTTTATAATGAGCTTTTTAACTTTTTTTGTGAATTTAAAAAAAATAACATTAATATTTTGAGGTTAGGATTTTTTATATATTTATATATTGTTAATTAATAATTTAATACACATAAATAATTGCCACTAAAAAATAATAATTTTAAACACTCGAAAAAAGTACACATCTTCATATAGATATAATTAAAAAAATATGTATTTCAGGACATTTTGGCTAAAAATGGCATGTTAAATAAGAAAATTTTATGAAAAAAATGAATAAAAAAAGTTGGAAAAATAAAATAAAAAATTATAAATATTTTATAAATTTTATATCTAAAGATAATGACATTTGATTTTTTTTTCCAAAAAATAAATAAATTTAAGTTAAAATAATAATAATAATAATAACATACAATTAAAACAATGAAGGCAAGGCAAGGGGAGCGGAGAAACCCTAGGGAGAGAGAAACAGTGGCAGGAGGTTGCAGTTGGTAGGGGTAGGAAGCATCGCCTCTTGGCTTGTGAGGCCTGGAGGATGGCAGGTCACACGACAGTGGAAGGGGGGTCCTCAACGGGCCCCATGGGGATGAAGATCTCGTCAACGGAGTCAAAGGGTACAATGAATGCACGGGGCTCTGCAAAAGAGCAGGACTCAGAGCTCATGATCGAAGGAGAACAATCAAAGGAGGTCAGGCATCCTGGCCAATGCCTACCTAAGACAAAGGAGATTCCTCAGGTGCACATCAAATCGAAAGGTATGGGATCACATATTCAGTATATGAAATACCACACCCTGATAAGAAAATTTGTTGGCATATGGCCAACGGAAGAAAAAAAAACCCTAATCTGGTGGATTAACACAACCTGGAAACCCAAAGGGAACTATGACCTGCAACTTGGGGCTAAAGGCTTCTTAAGGATAATATTTTTTAACCTGGAAGATAAAAATAGAGTTTTTGATGGAGGACTGTACTTATACAACTCCACAAGGCTGTATTTAACCCAGTGAAAGGAGCGATTCAATCCAGATAAAGTTGATCTCTCAGTGGCCCCGGTATGGCTAAGACTCTACTCCCTCCCAGCAGAATTTTGGCATCCCAAGATTCTAGAAGACCTAGGCAATGCATTGGGGTCCTTTGTCAAGGTGGCCAAGCAAACCAAGAAAATGAGGTATGTATCTTATACCTGCATTCATGTTTACTTAGACATCTCGAAGGAACTACCGGAAGGAGTGAACCTGACCTGGAATGTTGAGGACTGGTTCCAAGCAATAGACTACGAGAACAAGTCCCATGAACTTGGCCACTTTCTTTGAGAATGCCCCATGAACTCACAATATGTCTCTACTAAGAACATGAATGGGGAGAAAGACGCAGAAGGTTTTTAAAAAGTTGTTAACATGAAAAGAAAGGCAAAGAGAGACCCTGGACCGGAAGTGCATAATAAACAATAGACGCAGAACAAGTTTGAGGCCTTGAATAAGGTGAATGAGGAAGGGACAGCTGCCAAGGTGGGCGGTCCGCTGATTAACAAGGTGCAAGGGAAGGATGGCACAAAATCGTCAGAACCAAATCAGGAGACAAAAGAAGAAATGACACTGGCATATGACAGGCAGGGGGAGGAGGCGGAGGGTATGGATATAGGAGAGTTAGATATAGATGAGATTGAGCAAGCTTTTGCAGACCCAAAGTCAGGGTATATCCCTTTCCAACATGTGGCACTCCTACGGAAGGCAATCATCAAATCTAAGAGTGTGAAGAAATTAGGAGTAGTATCATAATCCCTAAAGGGATTTGAAGGCAAAAGATGAGGGCGACACAGTAATTCCTAAAGGATCCAAGAAGCAGGAGGAAAATTGGCGGCATCAGCTCATTATCCAACCATTGAGGGTGCCTTTCTCGCCATAGCTAAACCCCCTATATGAAAGTTCTATCTTGGAATGTAAGAGGTTGTAACAGCCAACTCAAAAAAAGAATAATAAAAAGGAAAATAGAAGTGGAAAAACCCTCAATCCTCTTTCTCCAAGAAACAAAATGCAGTGGTGAAGCACTGAAGAAGATAAGTAAACACATCTGGAAAGGGTCGTAGTTGATGGTGGTAGACGCAAGGGGGGCGGTGGGTGGTCTTGGTATTCTGTGGAACTTGTTTGTGTTAAGCCTCTCGGACTTTGTGGCTACTTCATATTCCCTTTACACCCTATTTCATGTCCTCGACTCCTCATTCCGAGAGGTTATGACGAATGTCTATGGGCCTTTCCAAATGGCCTTGAAACTGACATTCTTAGACGATATTCAGAACCTCAAGAACTGGGTGGGGGACAAGCACTATGTGTTAGGCGAGGACTTCAATTTGATCAGGAATCTGGGGAGATGAAAGGGGGTATTAGGACCCTCAATAGTATAAGTGAGTGATTTAACGAAGTGATTGAAGATCTGAACTTGGTGGATGTGCACACCACCAATAGCCTATATAGCTGGCATAACAAACGAGCAGGTTTCTGGCACATTACCTCTCAGCTAGATCAATTCTTTGTGTCAGAATCAGTTTTGACGGGAGATGGAGAGATTGGGGCCATTATCCTCCTCGCAACAGGGTCGAACCACTAGCCAATCTATCTGGAATGGCACAGGGTAGGGGAGAATCTGAAAGGACCCTTTTGATTTGAGAAATTCTGGCTTTCTCACCCCGATTTCCATAGATTGATCAGGGAGTGGTGGGAGGGATTTCAGGCTCCCTTAGGCTTGAAAATTTACTACCTACAACAGAAACCCAAATTCATAAAAGAAAGGTTGAGGGGATGGAATAAGGAATCCTTCAGAAATATCCAAGAGGAGAAAAAGAGATTATAATGACATATATAAGATCTACAGAAATTGGTAATACACGAAGGCTATAGTGATGAGGAGAAGGAAACAGAATTCAAACTTCTCCTAGAACTTTCCCAATAGGAAAGGCAGGAGGATATCTTGTGGCAGCAGAAGTCTAGAAACCTTTGGATTCGGGAGGGGGACAGGAACACTAGGTTCTTCCACAGACCTATGATACAACATCGTCAAGGAAACTGCATCATCATATTAAAAATTGCCAATGGATAATGTGTGGAAAAGCAAGCAAATCTAGAGTTAAACCTAAAAATATTATTCTCTGACTTGCTTCACGAGATGGAGGCAGATAGAGGTTTGGAAATAGACAAGATAACAACCAACATACCTCGCCTGGTGTCAGCGGAGAATAACAAGATGTTGATGCAGAAAATAGAAATGGCCGAGGCAGAAGAAGCGATCACCCAGATGGAAGGAGGGAAAGCGCCAGGCTCCGATGGGTTTACGACCAACTTCTTTCAAAATTGTTGGGATCTAGTGAAGGAGGTACTATGGGACATTGTAGAAGACTCTCGGAAAACGGGAAGGATTTTGAAGGCCTTCAACTCCACTTTCCTCACCCTTTTTCCCAAAGAACAAGGAGCGGAAGAACCTATAAAGTTCAGGCCAATTGCGTTATGTAATGTCATCTACAAAATTATCACAAAAGTAATGGAAAATAGATTAAAACCCCGGCTCCCAAAGCTTATTTTCCAAAAACAAGCTGGCTTCATGGAGGGAAGACAGATCCTAGATGGCATCATCCTCACCCACAAGGTGATCCATTCCTATGATAAATTGACCTGGAAATATATGAGGTAGATGCTCAAATATTTTGGGTTCTGCCATGACTGGGTAAAATGGGTCCTGAATCTGATATCCTCCGCTTTTTATTCTATTCTGGTTAATGGTTCTCCTTCAGATACTTTCCAGGCTACGAGGGGCATCAGACAAGGGGATCCCTTGTCCCCTTTTCTCTTCATTTTGATGGCAGAGGGTTTGGGCAGGGCGTTGAAGGCTAATCAAGAGGTTGGGAGGGTCTAAGGTCTTGGGTTCCAAGAGGGAGGAACCCAACACACTCATCAATAGTTTGTGGATGACACGATGTTTATGGGCCAGGAAACAATTAAAGAGGCCAGAGGCCTAAAAGATATCCTCAAAGTATTCAAAAGAGCGAGCGGCCTGGAGGTTAATGAAGGGAAATTTTAAATTTTCTTATTCAACACTCTAAGGGTTACCAGATGAAACATCATCAGAATCCTGGGCTTCTCTGCAGGCTCCCTCCCCTCTAAGTATTTGGGGGCTCCACTGTTGGACTCCACGACTAGATAGAGCATTTGGAAACATCTCTTAGACAAATTGATAGCCAAATTGAATAACTAGACCCATCGGGTGCTAAACCTTCCTAGCAGACTAACCTTGGTGAATTTGGTGCTCCGGGCCATGCCTGTTGGAAATACTAAGAGGGGGGGTGAATCAGTATTCCTTTCAATTAGAGCATTAGTTAATCTTCAATTATTATCAGTGTTTGTACAATGATAGCAGTAAACAAAAGGAACACAAATGCACACAGTTTTTAAGGTGGAAACCCTCTCTGGAACAAAAACCACCTGAATGTTTTTCTAATAATTCTTTAATATTCAACTCCAATTGAAAATAAAGCTCCAACTTCCTAGAATCTAGAAAATCATTCTTCCCCATCTCCCACTGGATAGACGCTCTAACGCCCGAGATTCTTCAGTAGTCAACTGAATGGATGCCCCAACACCGAATGAGCTACTACTCACCCTAGCGCCACTCTACCACCCTAAATTTTTCACAGGCTTGAACCTTTTGGTGACTTCATGCACTAACCTAGTACCACCCTACCACCCTATAGAAGAATAAAACAAGAATGGACTCCCATACCAGGGAAAATGGTCCACTTTACAATGATATAGAATGATGTAGAAGAAGAAGACACACTAGACCATAACCCCGACTATGACACAACATCCTAATGATGATCCTATACCTCCCGACACTGCCTCTTCAACTCTTGGTAGATAGACACTTGTACAATTTTTACAATGATGCATTTACAATCACTTAATACAATGATACCTTTACAATGACTATATGCAGTGCTGCCCACTTGAAGACTTCATGTGTTGAAGTTCTTGCTATTGTTCTGCACCTTGATTGTTGGTCTTGTCATGCTATCCTCTGCTGCACCATGCTTTTCTTTTCTTCCCTAGAAATTCTGGTCCTTTGCAGCCCTTGACAACACATGATCTAGCTTTTTCTTGCCTTCTAGGATCTCGATATTGAATCTAGTGTATCTTTTTTATTTCAGCTCCCCAATATGTGATTTCCAGTTCTGTAGTAGTACTTCGAGTCTTCTTTCCAATGCCATGGGTCTGATCCAATTTGTATTCTTCAAGAGAGAGTTATGCCCAATCTCTCACAATGACCTAATTATGGATTGTTTCAATACAGTGAACTTGTACGACGTTCCACGTGTCACTTTTTCTTCATTCCACTCTGAAATTGATTTAGAGAAAACCACAATCTGTGAAATATCTGCCACTTTTTACATAATTCCAATCCAATACTCATAGAGAGAGTTATGACGATTTTCCCAAGGTCACTTCTTTGAGATGAAGTTCAGGAGCTTGCAAAAACATTGACTTCCACAGATCATATCTCCGAAAATATTATGCACCCTGATCTGAAATTTTTACAGGAGCTTCCTTAGGATTTCAGCTTTGCCTCATAAAAATTTTAGCTTCTAAACCTTCGTATAAAAAATGTTAGAGCGCAAATTCCACGATGACCTGTTTCAGTTAGCGAAATCCCTACATAAGGAGGATATGAGGATCACAATTTATATAAATTCTTAGGTTGAGAGGAGCTTCAACAAGTGAATGTGGGAGGGATTTTAGGAGTTTAAAAATTATTAATTATTGAATTTTCAATGACCCATGCCACAACCCCATGGGGTTTTAGCCCACTAACTGGGGTTACAAACTTCAAACATGAATATCTCTCATACCGTGAAGAATTACGTGGCGTGCCATATATCAACAGAAACATCTCGACAAGTAGAAACCATCAAAATCATTCTTAACCCAGAATATAGTAATTTGGTAGGTCAAAATTCTCATGCAATATTGGGGTAACCCCTGGTGCTACTTGGGTTGACACCAATGACAATCGTTGATCAACAATCTCCCCCTTTGGCATTGATGGCAACATAAGTACTCCCCCTGCGATCATGACACCTCTGCCTACAACATTCTCTCCCCCTTTGACATCAATGGTAAAGGGTAACTCCCCCTGATGCGCAACCATCCTGCGGACCTATACACACTTCCACTCCCCCTTTAAATCCTAAATAAGGAAAATCTAATGAGAACTTTGGAGAATCCCAAGCTTCTGGCGAAGATATTTAAATGCTTCACGGGGTAAAGGTTTAGTGAAGATATCGGCGATTTGTTATTTTGTACCAACATACTCAAGTTTGATATTCTTTTCAGCGACTTGTTCTCTAACAAAATGATACTTGATCGGAATGTGTTTTGTTTTTGAATGCATGACAGGATTCTTGGAGATGTTGATGGCACTGGTGTTGTCACAGAATATGGGAATATGCTCACTGAATTATACTTGAAGATATTGAAAAGTTTGTTTCATCCAAAGGACTTGAGTACAACATGTTGTCGTTGCAATGTATTCTGCTTCCATTATAGATAACGAGATTGAGGTTTTATTTTTTCTCAACCATAATACAAGACAACCACCTAGATAGAATGTTGCTCCCCTAGTACTCTTACGATCATCAACACTTCTTGCCCAATCTCCATTTGTAAAGGCTTGAATAATGAGATTGTTACCCTTGGGATACCACAAGCCATATTCTTCTGTGCCCTTTAGATATCGAAGAATTATTTTGATGGCAATAATATGTGATTCTTTTGGTGCTTCTTGGAATCTTCTACTTGTCCAACTGCTTGCATAACATCTGGCCGGGAGGCTATTACATATAGAAGACTACCAATCATATATTTGTACAACCTCTGATCCACATCCTTAGATGAGTTGTCTATGCTTAATTTGCAACCTGTTACCATCGGAGTACGGACGAGTTTGCAATCTTCCATTTTGAATTTCTTGAGAATTTTCTTGATGTGCTTGGCTTGACATATAAATATTCCTTTATCTTGCTGAGATATTTGAATCCTTAAGAAGTATGTCAGCTCACCAAGTAAAGACATCTCGAACTCACTTTGCATGTTTCTAGAGAATTTCTTAATTAGTTGATCATCATTGCTACCAAATATTATATCATCCACATATACCTCAACGATTGTTAAATTATCTTTATCTATTTGTACATAAATATTGCTATCAATAGTACCTTTCTTAAACCCTTGTTGACATAGATATCCATCAAGACAAGCATACCATGCTCTGGGAGCCTGCTTGAGACCATATAGAGCCTTCTTTAACCTGCAAACATAGTCTTATTTTTTTAATAGTAGAAAACCTTCAAGTTGTTCGATGTAAACTTCTTCTTTTAATTCGTCATTTAGAAATCCTGACTTAACATCGATTTTGAAGACTTTTATTTTTCTTGAACATGCATAGCCGAGAAACATTCGGATGGCTTCCATTCTAGAAACTAGTGCAAATGTTTCGTCGAAATCAATTCCTTCCACTTGCGCATAGCCTTTGCAAACCAATCTTTCTTTGTTTCTGGTAACATGTCCATCTTCATTCAATTTTTTCCTGAACACCCATTTAGTCCCAATGCATTTTTATCTTTTGGTCATGGAACTAATTCCCAGGTGTTATTCTTCTCGATTTGATCCAATTCTTCATTCATAGTTGTTACCCAATGTTAATTCTGGCTAGCTTCCTCAAAACTACTAGGCTCAAAGGTTGCTATAAAATCAACGTGAGCTTGTTGTGATGAACAAAGCTGTCGACCTTCATTTATGTCACCAATGATTTGATTTGGTGGATGGTTCTTTTGAATCCATTCTTTTGTTCTCTTTGGAGGAGCTTCTTGTTATTTTTCTGGTATATCTTGATGATCATTATTTACTTCTTCTTGGTTGATAGTCGCTTCTTGTTCTAGAATTTCCTTTGTGTCTTTTTCATCCTCTGTCTCAAGTTTGAAATATTCTGGATCCTCATCAATATTCGTTAGAACACCATATTCGACAAATGTAAAATTTATGATCTCCACTATCTGTTTATTGTCTTAGATTATAACATTTATAGGCCTTTCTTTTGTGTGAGTAACCAACAAAGATACCTTCATCAACACGTGATTCAAAATTACCCAAATTTTGATCTTCTCTTTTGATATAACATTTTCTTCTGAAGATTTTGAAATATTTTACATTAGTTGGTTTTCCTTTCCATAATTCATATGGGGTCTTGTTGCAATTATTTCTAAGAAGACTTCAGTTGATAATGAAGACTTTCGTATCAATTTCTTGAACCCAAAATTTTTCATCCAATTTTGAGTCCTTCAACATTGTTCTACCCATTTCCTATTAAAAAATTATATATTACAGAGCAATGAAACACATAAAATATGTGGAAAACACAAGCACGCAAAACACATAAAACCAGAGAGACACAGATATACGTGGTTCACCCAGTTTGGGCTACATCCACCCCAAACAGCCAATCCTTCCTTTCTATTATCCAGCAAAATGAAGAGACACAACCTACAGTAGATCTGTTGTAATACTCTATTCTCTCTCACATTCTCCCTATCTGTTTCTTGCTCTCTGAGAATACCCATACAATACACAGCCGCAATACAATACCCTCATACAAGCGAGGGGTTGCATTCTAGGGCAAAAAACCATAAACTAAACATAACTTCTACTGTCAAATCATTCACCTAATGAACGGCCTAGATTGACTAGAAATAACTATACTTTTACAAGGCAATTTTACATCTTTTTTTAGCTTTGGGGGTGTTTCCCCCGAAACCCCCCACTAGGGGTGGGGCTCCATAAAGTCGCAGCCTCCCCCCCAACACCCCCCCCCCCCCCTCGTGGACCCCCCAGGCAGCGTTTAATTATGGTAGGCGTTGTCGTCCCATTAAGGTATAGAGGTCCAACGCTATGATACAAAATAAACAAGATAATAATGCTCCACACTCAACATTTCCTATATGGTTCTGTTCTTTCTTTCAGCAACTCCATTTTTCTGAGGTGTTCGTGCTGTTGAAAATTGTATTTTATTCCATTTTCGTCACAGTATTGTTGAAATAGTATGGAAGTGAATTCTTTTCCATTATCTGATCTTAGGCACTTTATTTTCAAATCAGTTTCATTTTCGACCAACTCCTTGTAGATCTTAAAGCACTCAAATGCTTCAGATTTTTTCTTTAGGAAACTGATGGTTGTCATCCTAGTATAGTCATCTATCATTAACATGAAATATAATTCTCCATCTAAGCCTTTTGTTGTCACAGGACCACATAGATCAGTATGTATCAATTCCAATGGATGTGATGCAAAGTTTTCTTTTGTTTTAAATTGAACTTTTGTATGCTTGTCGTGCTGACGCGCCTCACATAGTGTGTTGGAAGGTTTTGAGATTTTCGGCATTTTTCGTACTACTTCCTTTTTGCTTATCCTGACAAGATTTTCAAAGTTTATGTGACCCATTCATTTGTGCCATAACCAGATTTCATCTTCTTTAACTAGTATACATGCTTTAGTTGCTTCATCTAGAACATATATGTCATTTGGAGCTCGACTTGCTGTAGCCACAATTTTACCATACCTGCCTTTCCTGATTTCACATTTTGTGGAGTTGAATAGCATTATGTGTCCTTGATCACACATTTGTCCAAAACTGAGAAGATTGTGATTCATGTTTTCAACCAATAGAACATTCTTGGCTATAACATATTTGCTTCCGAGAGTGACGGTACCTGATCCTATAACATCATTTCTAAAGGATATGGTTCCATCCTTCTTCTCTTTCAGAGATGCAAATTTCCTTCTATCTCTAGTCATATGTGTTGAGCAACCGCTGTCAACATACCACACATCTTTGTTGTTTTGAGCCTTGAGAGCGAGAGCACAATTATCAGTCTTCTCCCATGTTTGTTCGTTCTGTGGCTTCGAAGATTCTTCTGAAGGATTTTCAAGTTTTTAGTCTCTGGCTATGTGTCCAAAGTTCTGACATTTGTAACATTCCATATTATTTCTTAAATGTTCAAATCTATTGATGTTTCGTTGAGCCCTGGAAGGTTCATATTTGAAGGATATCCTAGAATTGTATTGGTTCCTAGGGTACATGTGACATTCTATAGCTTTATGACCAAATTTTCCACATGAATAATAATAGCCATGAAAAATATGTTGGTACCTGGATGGAAATCTTCATCGAGGAATCGTCTTCCAAGGATGTTCTTTCGAATCTTGTCTAATGAAGTCTACATGCATGTCAGATCTCATAGGTTCATTGTATTTTGTTGTAGAAGTCTTGCTTCTTCTTCTTTGTAACCGAGGCTAGTTCTTTCATTTTAATATCATTTATTTTTTATGAGTTCTTCCAATGCCCTTGAGCTGTTGGCATAGTTTTGGATAATTTTTCCCTTCTTCACTTCCTTACGCAGCGATACTACTTCAGCTTCTAATACTTCCCTTTCTTAGTTGCTTCTTCCAACTTCTTTTGAAGTGACTCCCCAATACATTTGTGTTCTTCAACTTTAATTTTGAGACCTTGAACTTGTTCTTCAAGAGTATTGGAACGAATCTTCTCAGCCTTGAGCTCTTTTATAAGCATGATTGTCCCCTTAGAAAATTCTTCTATGGTCAACCCTTCTTCTTTGTTGTTTGATACCTCTTGTTTGTTGTGCTTGGCCATAAACAATACTCTCTCATTGGATTCTTCTTTGTTGTCACTGTCTTCATCGGATGATGAGCTATCTTCTTTAGAGAGAAAGTTCCTTTTGGATCCTTTCTTTTTTTCTTGCTTATTGAATTTCTTAAAGCTTTTCTTTCCTTTTGAGTTTCCATCACTTATGTTCAGACATTTTGCTGTGAAATGCCCAACCTCACAATAACCAAAACATATCAATGGAAGTTTACCTTTGAATTTTCCCTTGCCAATTTTTAGTTTTCTCGTAAAATAAGCATATTCTTCATCTGAAAGACCTTCTTCATCATCTCCCTTTTCTTCACACTTGCAGGTGCATGTATTTTCAATTGAAGGTTGTTTGTCCTTATTGGTTTTATTAGATGCAACAAACGCAGTTTATAGATGTGAAGTACCCTCTTCTTCATCAAGTCTCATTTCATATGCTATGAGAACTCCATGTAATTCCTCTTTGCTGATTTTGTCTAGATTTGCACTGTATTCTAAGACAGATACCTTTGGGTTGAATCTCCCTGGTAACGTTCTAAGAATATTTTGTATAATAGTCTTCTCATCAACTGGCTCTTCCAATCCTTCCAAAGTATTGGTTATTTCATCAACGTATTAGAAGTATGCAGCAATGTTTTCATCTTCTTTCATTCTGAGTTGCTCAGATTTTGCTCTATAGATTTGAAGTTTTGCTTCTTTGAAATTTAAGTCACCTGCATATATATTCTCAAGCTTGTCCCATAAATTTTTAACGGTTTTACAACCCAACACCTTATGATAAGCAGATTTAATAAGTCCACTGATAATAATATTCTTTGCTTTTGCATCATTTACCAAATTCTTCTTACTTTGTTCATCCGTGGTTGATGTAAATCCATTTTGAATAGTGTCCCATACTTCATAACCTTGCGCCAAGAGATAGACCTCCATTCTTCCTTTCCAGAGTGCATAATTATTTTCATTGAACAGAGGTACACCATTCTTGGTATGCTCCATGACCTCCTTCCAACTATTAAACTGTTATTGAAGGAACCAAGCTTTGATACCAATTGTTGGAAATACCGAGAGGGGGGTGAATTAGTATTCCTTTCAATTAGAGCATTAATTAATCTTCAATTATTATCAGTGTTTGTATAATGATAGCAGTAAACAAAAGGAAAAAAAATACACACAGTTTTTAAGGTGGAAGCCCTCTTTGGGACAAAAACCACCTAAATTATTTTCTAATAATTCTTTAATATTCAACTCCAATTGAAAATAAAGCTCCAACTTCCTAGAATCTAGAAAAGCATTCTTCTCCAGCTTCCACTGGATGGACGCTCCAACGCTCGAGATTCTTCAGTAGTCAACTGAATGGATGCTGCAACACCCAATGAGCTACAACTCACCCTAGTGCCACCCTACCACCCTAGCACCCTAAATTTTTCACAGGCTTGAATCGGTTGGTAACTTCATGCACCAGCCTAGCACCACCCTACCACCCTATAGAAGAATAAAACAAGAATGGACTCTTGTACCAGGGAAAGTGTTCCACTTTACAATGATATAGAATGATGTAGAAGAAGAAGACACACTATACCTGAACCCCAACTATGACACAACCACCTAATGATGATCCTAGACCTCTGGACACTACCTCTTCAACTCTTGTTAGATAGGCACTTGTACAATTTTTACAATGATGCATTTACAATGACTTAGTACAATGATACCTTTACAATGACTGTATGCAGTGCTGCCCACTTGAAGACTTCATGTGTTGAACTTCTTGTTGTTTTTCTGCACCTTGATTTCTTCTCTTGTCATGCTACCCTCTACTACACCTTGATTTTCTTTGATGCCCTAGAAATTCTGGTCCTTTGCAGCCCTTGACAACACATGATCTATATTTTTCTTTCCTTCTAGGATCTCGATATTGAATCTGGTGTATCTATGTTATTTCAGCTCCCCAATATGTGATTTTTGGTTCTGTAGTGTTAATCTGAGTCTTCTTTCCAATGCCATATGTCTGATCCAATTTGGATTCTTCAAGAGAGAGTTATGCACAATCTTTTACAATGACCTAATTATGGATTGTTTCAGTAGATAGAACTTGAACGATGTTCCACGTGTCACTATTTCTTTATTCGACTCTGAAATTGATACAGTGAAAACTATACTTCGTGCACTATCTACCACTTTTTACAGAATTTCAATCTGATACTCATAGTGAGAGTTATGACAATTTTCTCAAGGTCACTTCTTTGAGATGAAGTTCAAGAGCCTGCAATAAAACACTAACTTCCACAGATCATATCTCTGAAAATATTATGCACCCTAATCCAAAAGTTTTACAAGAGCTTCCTCAGAATTTCTTCTTAACCTCATAAAAATTTTGGCTTCTGAACCTTCGTAGAAAAAAATTTAGAGCGCAAATTCCACGATGACCTGTTTCAGGTAGAGAAATCCCTACATAAGGAGGATATGAGGATCACAATTTATATAAATTCTTAGGTTGAGAGGGGATTCAACAAGTGAACGTGGGAGAGATTTTATGAGCTTGAAAATTATTAATTATTAACTTTTCAATGACCCATGCCACAACCCCATGGGGTTTTAGCCCACTAACTGGGGTTACAAACTTCAAACATGAATATCTCTCAAACCGTGAAGAATTACGTGGCGTGCGATATATCAACGAAAACATCTCAACAAGTAGAAATCATCAAAAACATTCTTAACCAAGAATATAGTAATTTGGTAGGTCAAAATTCTCATGCAATATTGGGGTAGCCCTTGGTGCTACTTGGGTTGACATCAATGACAACTGATGATCAAAAATGCCTATGTGCCTCTTCTCAGTACTAGTGGCCTCCAAATTGGTCCTTAAGAAGATCAGGGCCATCCAGAGAAACTTCCTCTGGGACAACACTGATAATAAGCATAAGTGGACCCTGGTGGACTGGAAAACAGTTTTTCTCCCTAAGGCATCAGGGGGTTTGGGGTTTAGGGATTCGAAAGTAAATAATCGGGTGTTAGGATTGAAAATATGGTGGCGATGGATTGCCAACAAGTCCGAACCGTGGGCAGACTTCTGGACGAACAAATATGCAAGAGGATGGAACAGGAAAAACTTGATCGGATTTAACAAAGACCCCCAAGGGTCCATAATCTGGAAGGCGGCTAAGTCCAACCACAATATTGTTAAAGAACATAGCTTTTGGGAAATAGGGGACGACAAGGAGGCATACTTCTTCAGGGATGCATGGTAGCAACTACCTAGTTTCCAAAGGTGGGTAGAAACGCTAGGGCTCCAAGAGCAACTGAAAAGGGAAGGTTTGACTAGAGTCAAGGACTTTTGGGATACGACTGCTGAAGGTAATCCCTACCGTCAATGGAGGAAGGATGAATGGTTCAGGATGCAATTTATGGGGAAGACATAATTACTATAATACAGGAGTTAAGAGATAGGAAGATAAAAAAGATTCGGCACCCCAATAAAATCATATGGGGATATAAACTGGCCAGTCGATTTAACATTAAAGAAGCATCTCAAATAGCTGGGAATCATTAGATGCAGCCCTTTGAGAAAAAATGGAGCAAAATTTGGAACTTAGGCCTCTGGCTGCTCCTGAAGGCTAGAGTGTTGACATGGGAGAATCTGCACAACAGAGGGATGACAAGGCCTTCGATATGTGTATTATGTCTATCCAAAGAAGAGACCATCAAACACTTGTTTGAAAAATGTAGATGGACCTCTAAAGTTTGGATGAAGGGAGAACAGATCATTAAAAGGTCTTGTAGGGTCCCAGGATATCCGACTGATACGATTATAAACTGGGAGGCAGACCTCTTCAAAAGCAACCTATTAAATAGAATATGGGAGCTACCCCTGGGGTTCCTGCTATTGGAGATCTCGAAAGAAATAAATCACCGCACTTCAAAGGCAAGAAAAGAATGGAAGAGGCAGTTTAAGCTAGCATCCAAGTTCATGTGCATGAAGCTTTGGGTCTCAGAAGATGGGGAACTGATGACCTCAAGACCATCAGGGAGGAACTCCAAATGCTTCATGAATGGAAGGTAATAGAAATACCGCAGTATATTGGGAAAACAGACAAGAGATCGTCTTTTCCCTCGAGCGCTGATACCTAGGAAACCCTTGACGAACAGATGCTCAAAATGAATTTCGACGGGGCCTCGAAAGACAACCCCGGAGCAGTGGGGCATGGTGAAGTAATCTAGGATAGTCATGGGGAAATCCAAGGAATATCCTAGGGGTATATGGGGGAAACCTCCAACAATGTAGCGGAGCTCGAGGGGCTTCTGGCCTGGATGGAATTGGAATTCTGATATCAGTGGTTTCCTCTGATAATTGAGGGAGATTCCAGAATCATTATTGATCTAGCTAGCAGACTAATTAATGGGTCTCAGGTGAGTAAGATTACTCAGAATTGGAAGATGGCTAACAGCTCAGAATGTCTGAGCTCCTTCATTCGGCAGCGATTGGAGGTCAAGCTCAACCATGTGAGGCGAAAATAAAATGGGTTGGCAGACCTACCAGCCAACCATGGAGTCCAGACGAGAGAAGAAATTCAGTTAAGAGAGTGGGGAGATCTGGCTGAATCAGACCTTAAGGAAAGATGAAGGAAAATTATGTGGAAAGATCAGTGGCGCCCCGAATGCAGGTGATTATTCCACACGGAAGGCATGAGGAGGGCCACACGCTAGCCACGAGGTAGAGCACGTGGTGGAGGCATGATAGTGTGGACGTGGCAGCTGGCATGTAGGGGGAGGACAATTTAAGCGGGGGAAAGACGATGATGGTAATCAGCATTACGCAAGCTATAGAAATGGAGGCGAAGGCGGTAGGAACACAGGATCCCGAGGAGGCAAGGCATCACCTCTGTCCCAGTCCACACGTGAGTGTAGGAATTATTGCAGGAAGGTGGAGGAATGGAAATTCATAAGGGTGGGGAAATCAAGAAGGATTTATATGGTCGCACAGAGGCAGGGGTGGCATTGTTGAGGTCTGGTGTAGCGGGGCGCTCAACAAGAAAGAAGGAGGAGCGACGATGGGAGCGATGGAGGAGATCATTCGCGGCTCGATTCAGGAAGAAAGGATGGAGGTCTGCCCTCTATTGAGCCACCGTAGAGTGGGTCGGAGAATAGGGAGTGGGAGAGAAGAGGATACTGGGGTCAGAACATATGCGTAATCTTCTCAATCGATGGAATGGGGAGCCAAACTTGATTGGGAGGCTTTGTTCATCGTGGAGAATGACGATGAGGATGCCTGCGTCATTTCAAAAATGGATGTGGACCTAGTTAAGTCTTTGTGTAGAGAGTATGGAAGGGGTGTCGAGGTGCACCTGGTCTGAGTGTCAAGGATTCTCTTGGGCTGTTTGATCCGAGAGAGGAGACTCATTGGAAAGGTTAAAGGGAAAACATCAGTAGCCTTAATGAATCAATGGCCATAAGCCTCAGTAAGTTGGAGGATACCAGGCACATAGTCGGCTACCTGGACATTCTGAGGCCTGAAAATGTGACCCCGATGGAAGAAGACGAATCTGGAGAAGAAGAAGCAGAGGAGACCAAGCAAGAGTCAAGCAAGCCAGGGGAGGAGGACCAGGACTAGAAATGACAAGGTGCCTCGACCTCCCTTTTTTCATGAATAGCCATATGTGTTTTTTTTCCCTCTAATGTTTATAGTCCAAAGTCTTAGTTGGTTTATAGTCCGCAAGCTTAGTAGGTTTAGCTGGTTACAATCTGAGGTCTTGGCCCTATTACCTATGTTAGGGGTCATCAGACTAGACTTTCCTCCTGTTTTTCGATATGGCCAGAGAATTTTTTGCATTTTTGGACACTTGGTTTGGTTTTCGGAGTTCCAGCAAATCATTGTATGTAAAATATAAATAGATAGTTAATAGAAGAAGGGCAAACCAAAAAAATAAGCATACAATTAAAACAAAAAATAAAAAATAAAACAAAATCCCTTAAAAAATAATAATAATAAAATAAAAATATTTAAAATAATTAAAAAAAAAAAACACATTAAAACAATTCTTTAAAAAAAATAACAAAAACAAAACTTTAAAATAAATAATAAAAACACATTATTAAAACAAAAAACAAAAAAAAAAACCTGCTCAAGGAATAGCCTTGCCCGCGACCGAAGGGACTTCATTTTTTATTTTATTTTATTTTGTTTATTTTATTTTTATGTTTTTTTTACTTATTTTCAATGTGTTTTTTTTTTAATTGTTTTAATGTTTTTTTTTCAAAAAAATTGTTTTAATATTTTTATTTTTATTTTTATTTTTAATTATTTTTTAATGTTTTTAATCATTTTTATGTTTTCTATTTAATATTTATAATTTTATGTTAATATATTATTTATTTATTCTAATACTTAAAAATTTAAAAAAAAAATTGTTTTTTGAAAATATTTATTTATTTTCTATATTTTAATTCTTTTATAAGTGATTTTTTTTATAATAATTTATTATTATATATATAATTTGTTTGAGTCATGTATTTTAATTTTTTTTATGTTTTGATATATATTTGTATTTACTTGTTTTTATTTTTTAAAACTTTTAATGGTTTTTTTTTTTTCTTTTATTTTTTCCAATGTTTTAATTTTTGTTTTCTTTTGTATTTTTCATTTGTATTTTTTTATTATTTTGTTTTATTTTATTTGTTTTATGTAGGGTTTGTGTTGATCCTAGACTAGCAACTTGATTCCATTATATGTTAATTTGATAGTTGGTTTTAAAGTTTTCGTTATAATGGATCAAGTCTTCCCTCACAATGTGTCAAATTTATGGTTGGTCTTTAAGTTTTCATTACAATGAGTCGATCTTCTACATTACGTGTCAATTTGATGGTTAGTTTTTAATTTTTTGTCGCAATGTGTCAAGTTGCCTTAGGCTAAAATTTTATAATCGCTACACTTTTAGTATTTAAAAAAGAAATTACTCTTTGGATAATGACTCCTCCATTCAAGTGTTCATTTTTAAAGTATTTTTAGTCATAATTTATTTTCATAATGCCATGGTTGAAATATGTTGAAAACGTGAGGTTTTTTGTAGTCATGATCTTTGGTTTTAATTTCATGGTTAAAAAATTGTCAAAATTTTAAGGTTTTTCTAAGCGATGATATTTTATCTTTAATGTTATGGTTGAAAATAATTATAAGTATTTTTTCTTTAACACCATGGCTGAAAAGTGTTGGAATATTAAGGTTTTTCAAAGACGCGATATTTTATCTATAATGCAATGCCTGCAAATTGTTAAAATTTTAAAGTTTTCAGAAACACGATATTTTATCTTTAATGTCGTGCCTAAAAATCATTGGAATTTTAAGGTTTCTTGAAGTCATGATTTTTATTGTTAACATCATTATTAAAAAATGTTCAAAATTTACCCAAAAAAAAAACAAAAAAAACCATTCAATGTGTTTTTTCACAAAAAGAAATGATTTTCATTGTCATTTTTTAAAATGTTGAAAATTTACCTCAGATTAAAAAAAAATGTGTTGATGCAGCATCAACACTTTTCGTTTTTGTGTTGTTTTTTCATTTTTTGGGAGTTTTTTTGCTATAGTTCTCGCTTTGAGGTAATAGTTCTCGTTTAATCGGTAACTTTGCTAGTAGTCTTATCATCCAGATTATAGAGGAAGTTTAGAAATTCAACATCTAATTTTTTTTAATGTTTTTATCCATTCAGTAGCCCATCCTCTAATCCAATAGAAGAGTCACTACCAATTGTACCACTTTCACTGTCAAGATAATTTTCGTTTTCACAATCAAGGGGTGCACTAGCAATGCAGCTAAATTTGGCATTCAATCTTTCAGTTGGTGATTGGAAAATCCATCACAACCATTATTTTCATTTATTTTGAATAATTTTGATTGATCGCTTGCCTTCTCTTTAGGGGGATACAATCATGTCCATGCTTTTGTCTTTGTTTCGAATTTTCTTACACTTTGTCTTTTAGACTCGGGCTTATGATCAATATTGTTTGATTTTTTTTTCTTGCTACTATTCCAGAAGTCGTTCCATTTATTTTTCTTAGATGTTGTGACATTTTGTTGAATTCTTCTAACCTTTGATTCCATTCTTGCAGCGTATTAATATTTTTGCTAGCTACCATCTTCCTCCAAGACAATTATTTCTCTTCCAGCTTCCTCCAAAACTCTGCATACCTTCGCCAAAAATTTGCTTCTGGTGGTTCCATTTTAAAATACCATCCAAGTTAGCAGAATTTTTTCTCTGATACCATTGTAGTGTCTCAAGGGGATTTTTTCCATTAAGCTTAAGAAATCACAAAATAAATTGTACTACTTCCAGTGTTTTTTTTAATTTCTTGGTAGAGTTAATATAAAATATGTAACAATATTATTATGCAGTAATATTTACAGAACATCGACATCTCACACCGTCTCATTTTCAAAATTGCTCCTGGTTTAGTACACCAGCAGTCTGAATTCTATAACAACGGTAACAACGATTCATAAATCCACAGTCAACCCCCTAATTGATTAACTAACTTATAGTGTTGCTTCAGCTTAATGGTGGGATTTTGTTAATTACGTTGATCTAATGTTGCTCGAATAGGACTTGTTGAGTTATGTCACCTTTACTATGATTTTGGTTACTTGGAAATTGTGGTGTTCTACTTGCTTGGGATACATTGTGTTGCGCAACATTACACCATGAATGCTCGTTTTATTCTCAAAGATAGGACTGGTACTAGTTACGACATCGAATGGCGCATTACAACTTAACTCGAGGCCTTCGTAGTTGTGTGTGGTCTCCCATAATCCTTGTGGCCCGGCTTGAGCTCATGCGTGAGTACCAACCTTTATTCTTCGCTACATGGGATATTTTGGATACGGTGCAATTATTACTAGACATTTGGGGAATTGATAAATGAGACTATTGCAGCTGGAACTGGTCTTCGTAAATTTTGCGGCCCAATTCAAAACGTGCGCAGTTGAATTAGGGAACCCATAACTACAACCTAGGCTGTTGCAAGGTCAACCTTCAACTAGTTTGTTGGTGTCTTGATAGATGCCCACATAAACCAGCACAGATTAACTCTACGTCATTCACTGTTAATTGGGATATGCCTTAGTTCCTTCTTGTTATCCTTCATTAAACTCTAGGGGGTGATTTTCCTAAGAGGCCTCATGCCTAATTTGTGCCTAGACAACTCATTGTGCCTTTGGAATTCTCGAATTAGCTTGCTGCAGGTAGATAATGTCTTCGTACATATTTGTTTGACTTGTTAATTCTTCTTCAGACCAAAGACTTCTTCATGACCTGTGCCAGAACGTAGAAGAGAAATAGGAAAAATAAAAAGAAAATATGGTTATCAACTAAGGTGGAATATTTCACCATTGAAATTGATAGAAGAAAGGGGGTCTTAAAACCCTCAGAGCCTCGAGATAAAAAAAATAGAGATAAAATGATCCAATCAATGATAATATAAAATGAATTCAATCCCAATTTCGGGTTTCTTTACCCATCAGCCCCAAAACTTTCCCAACATAGGATATATTTGGGGTTTCCCCTTTACTAAGGAATATAGCCTATGGGGATTGATGGGTTATTTCGTCCCTTAGAAAATTAATTTCCCAGGAATGTTACAAGGTGGATTTCATTCCTTTGCACTCAATAATTTTCCATTTTATGAACTCACTTCAGTGATCCCAAAGCTTTGTCTTTTTTACCACAAAATTTGCATTTGAAGATTTTTCAAACTCCATGCTCAGTGTACACTTCAAAGCATTTCAATTCCATCAGAACAATCAAAATTCTAGAATTTCATAGCATTCTTACTCTTCTCGTCATTTTGTCCTTCATATTATGCAACCCTACAGGGATATTGTAAAAATGATTCTAGTATGATGAAAAAGAATCACGTAATAGACCTAAGTAACTTATGACTTTACTAGCAAGTGAAGTGAGTTCGCTCTAGGGATTTTTTTTTCCTTAGCTAAGTATTTATGTTTTTTAACGCTGAATAATTAGTTGAGTTTTTCTCCCAGATATACTCCAAAGCTAGAGTGCAGCATGATGGTAGATTCTTAGGTGAGTCCTAATTTCTTGAGTCAATGTATATTACCATACTAGATCATCTCTAAAGTTTCGTAAAATTTGGTTAAGCCTAAGGGTCAGTTTTTAATAATTACAAATTTTCGGCTGAACGAAAATTTTTAATAAAAAAATGATGTAAAATGTAATAAGTGTTGTCTAGAAAAGTTATAGGGGCTATAAGTACTCACAATTACACATATACACCTTCAGATTTTAATTTAGACACACTTTGAGGGTGAAAAAATGGTTGTGTACCCCTAAAAACCGAATTTTTCTATTTTTTGGCAAAATCTAGCAAATAATTAGCCATATGATCTCCAAGTGTAAAATGCTCAAAATTAAAGTCGAAATTCACAAGGGAGGAAAATCAAATCAAAAAGTGATGAAGATTCCATTTACCAAGGAAGCTATCGACCAAAAAAAAATGATGGTCCAAGGCAACAGTTAATGTCCCAACAAAATCAAATTTTTTGAGAAGATGGTCCAAGTTTGTTGATTTGAATGGGATTTTATCAAGGAAAAATAAGGAGAATATTTATGAAGTGGTCCATTAAGTGAAAACGTCTCTCTCCCCTTAACATCTTTGCGAGCATCCAATGGTTACGATTTTTTCAAAGCGATCTAGTCGTTTTACCTTGGAATCAAGACGTTTGTCCTTGGATCAACCACTTGCCACTTGGAGATGAATTATGGCATTGGGATCTACTCTCAAATTTTTAATTAATTGAGGATTTGGTTCCTCACTTGAATATCGTAACACTTAGATTTATTGGGCTACTGACTCTGCCAAAATTTTGTATTCTATTTTCTCATGATATAATAAAAATGCTTTGGGGTTTATTCTATGTGGTGGTATCCTTCTTCTTTTTGGGTATAATTGTTCCATTTGTGCTTAATGCTCTACTCATGTTGAAATTGAATTGTTATTTCAGTTTTTTGGGGTTTGGATCTATTATTTTTAAGTTATCTTACGTTAGCATTTGAGTTTAGAGAACTACTCTAGATCAAGAAGCACTAGAGGGTTTTTGGTTGAATCCCTAGTTTTCTTTCTCATTTTATAATCTATCTCCTTTTGGATCTAGCAAATTTTTTTATCAAGTGTGTGGAAGATCTATTTTTTATTAAACAGATCTTGAGTGTGGGGTAAGTTCTTGGCTAAACAAACTCACTCTCAAGGAATCAAAAGGAGCAAGGACCCACATTGAATCGCATTCTCAAAGATCTGATCTAAAGATTGAAAAGGGAGTCTCTTGCTGGAAAATAAAGACAAGTGTAGATTAATGTTGATTTTCATTAGCTTAATATTACTTGTGAAGCTTATTATCTTCTTATTAATTATTCCGCTTCTCTTTCATCAAGTAATTATTAACAATGTATATACAAGATACAAGACACCAAATGTAGGCTCCACCCCAGAGGAAAACCCAAAACAATCTCCTTATAGAATTAGATCGAAATGAGACTTATATGACCCAATGCTCAAGATAACCAACTAGCTACAAGTCAACACAAGATGGTTTTTATTTTCGGTAGCATCGGATGTGCTATAAGCATCAAAATTTGCAGGAAGGATTGGACACATGTATTCCAAAATACCAAGAAAGTGTTTTGGGAAATTCCACCCGGATGAGGTTTCATTAAAATAATTAATTATTTTTAATGGAAGCCTAAGTATAAACTTATGGAATTAAAATAATTAAAGGGTATTAATAGAACTGGGTGTGAATCTTCTAGAAAAATGAATATCAAGTCAATATGATCTGAGCCATTGATTAAAATCTAATCTGGGTCATTGATTTCTCAATCAGAAGATTATAAAAAGGACTTCAATGGGAATTTGGAAATAGACCACGCAGATACTTAGTTTCCCAAGAAGAATGATTTTCTCACTGGTTGAAGTTTGATAAGAGAAAATAAAATCAGAGGGAGAGTTTCAGGTTGGAGAGAGAGAGAGATTCAACAATAGTCAAGAGTGCAGGAGCAGACTGGAAGAAGCAGCGCAGATGAGGGACAACACAGAGGAAGTGACGCTAGGACTGCATAGTCACTAGACAGAGGGTGAGGCACTGAGATGCAGTGAGGGTAGTAGGTCCTCTCCATAGTCAAAATTTCACTTTGAAGTGTGATAAAATTTTATGTAAAATTTCTCATAGAAATTCCTATTCTATTATGTTGGTTGTATCCTGTGTTGATATTTTTGGAGTGTTGGGGTAGCATCAGATGTGCTCTGGCTCCCAAACTTTGTGGAGGGACTAGAGTACATGAGATATCCAAGACCTGGAAAGGTATTTGAGAAATTCCATCATGTTTAAGAGATATTTAATTGATTACTCTTTTTAATTAAGAACCCTAAGTCTAACTTAGGAAAATTAAAAGATTCAAGTTAATTAAATTAAACATGTGATGAAAATGACTTAAGTCACATAGATCAAGCTTTTTTTTAATCTTAGTCACCAATTTAAGATTAGATCACGGTTGTTGATTTCCCAACAAGAAAAGTATAAAGGAAAGACTTGGGGTCAGTTGGAGAACACACACAGTGCCAGAGCACTGAGACTAAGCTGGAACTATAGGGCATGGTTTGCTAATAATCTCCAGAATTGTTTCAATTGCAGCAAGGGGTAGTATTGGCAGAAGGGATGATCTGATCCCAGACCAAGAGTACAACAAGAGGCAGAGAAGTAGCAGACTGAGCAGCACAGAGAGAGCAGCAGCTACGCAACGCAGCCACAGTCCAGCAGAGGCAGCATAGAGGCTTCAAGGGCTACGCAGGCCCACAAAGGGCAGCGTAAAGGCAGCAGGAGGCCAGCAGGGTTGACACAAGCCCAGCTAGGGCAGCGTAGGGGCAGTGTAACCCAATCAGGGGTGACGCAGGCCCTTCCTAAGCAGTGTAGAGGCTGACGCAGGCTAGCAGAGCTAACGCAATGGGCTTCAAAGCAGCGCTGGGGTTTTTGAAGACTGAAAAGGGATGAGTTATGTAAATCCCTTTTGAGGGTGTGAATTAGTCAATTTTTTTGTCTCTATAATAGAGGTATAGAAGCAGTTTTATTTATCTTTCGGGCTAACCAATTGGTGCCCAGATTTGTTGTACTTAGAATCTACTTAATAATAAACCCTCCGATAGCCAAAAGACCGGTTTGCCCGCATTGGGTTTTCCCGGGGACAGTTGTCCAGAAACTCCTTGTGTGTCACTTTGTCATTGTGCATATTTTTAGTTTAGATCTATATGTGTAGACTTTTGATTTATTTACTTCGATGTTAATGCTGAATATTTCACATTAATAACTTAATGTAAGTAGGAGAAGTAAATCTGAAAATTAACAGTAGGGCTTCAATTTAGTAAATTCATAAATTTTCACATGGTATCAGAGCGATTGCAGATCTAGCCTAGATCTCTAGTAAGAAGACTGAAGAATCTGTGCTGCAAAAAGCAGGAATAGCAGTAGAAAATCCAGACCAGAAAAGGCAGCACAACAACAGAAGGAAGCAAAGCTAAGCAGAGGCCAAGGCGACGGGATCTCCACGTAGATCCATGCAGGCCCACGTACTTACTATGCAGAGGCAGCGTATACACTGCATTGATATTGTTTGCTCACGCAAAGGCTAGCCAGGGTGACATAGTCCAGAAGCTGAGTGTTGTTTATAGAGTCGGAAGCTGAGTTGCAGAGCTTCAACAGTTGTTGGTAGGGTTAAAATTCTGTCGATGCAGAATTTACCCTAAGCTAAGTTGACGAAGAGCGGGAGGAGAACAACTTCTCAGAATATTTCTAGCCAAATAAGTCTAAAGATCGATCAGAGGATCGAAGAGAGCTAATTCGTTTTGTTTGGCAGACTTCCAAGAGTGGGATTCGATTTTCAGAGGGAGCAGAGGGAGCCTTTCTCGCCAAGGACCCTAGAACCAAGTCTCTAGCATAGAGAGCAAGATTCGTTCTGACACATATTTTGAGCAGATGGCACCCCATGGACTATGTGATCAGGATAAGTTGGAAGGCTTGTCTAACTTTGAAATCTGGAAGGCCAGAATCATGGTAGTCATGGAGGAATACGGCTTGAGGAAACATGCAGAGAAAGTCTTGGCCACACCAACCGATGCTCTTCTCCTAGTGAAACATGATGAAGCAGCAGCACATGTTAAGCGCTTCATAATGGAAGGTGTCAAAGATCATGTGGTTCCACACATAGCCGAGAAGAAAATGGCTCATAATATGTGGGTGGCTCTAACCATACTATATGAAGGAAGATATGTCTAAAGGAAGATGCTTCTAGAGAACCAGCTAAGGTTATTCATGATGGCCAAGGGAGAGGAGATCGACCCTTTTCTTTCCAGACTACAATCAATCAGGGATTAGTTGACTGGCATGGGGGTGAAGGTGGAGGATGATGTCATGATGAGGAATTCTCTCAATGCGGTCATAGAGGACTTGGAAATTTTTGTCTAGAGGGCAGAGTAGACCTTCCCAACTAGGAAAATATGTGGGTGATCCTCCGACGTTGGATCACCAAGAGACAATACAGCACTGAGTCGAGTAAAGTAAAGAAGGAAGAAGAGGAAGATGCAGCCTTGGCATCAAAGAAGCATCAAGGGAGAATAAGATAGTGCGGAGAACTAGGAAATTTCACCAGCAATTTTCCTCAAAAGAAAAAGTATAAGGAAGCTTCTAGCTCCAAGGTTGTTGTGGCAGACAATGGCTCCGAAGATGACATAGCCATGAGCGCTCATGAACCATGAAAGTGGGGCAACATGGATCCGTAGAGAAGCTACAGAGTGGACGGCAGGATCCTTGAGTAAGCCCAACTCTTGGATCACATACGAGCTACGAGAGCCTTAAGACAGTAGCGAGACAAGTGGAGCAGTGGGTGCAGAGAATCACAGATGGAGCAGAGGCAGAGCTGGATGCTGAAAGAGACCAGTGTAGTGCAGATGAAGCAGCAATGTAGCAAAAGCAACTCAGAGGGGTTGATGTGACTTCAGCAGCACAGAGGGGTTGATGTGACTTCAGCAGCACATAGTAGGCTCGCTTACGCAGTGTAGAGTTGTAGCAGCGCAAAGGCTTCAGCAGGACAGCACAATGTAGCAGTAGTGTAGGGACTTTAACGCAGAGGAGGTCTGCTTACACAGTGCAGAGCTGCAATAACGCAACAGACTCCAGATGATAACACAGAGCAGCAGCTTATGGAGCTTCAGTGATGAGATGCAGCCCAGCTGACTTGTCTGTCAAATATTGGGCAGGCGAAATTCAGTTTCTTACTCTCAGCAATTGAGTTGCAGTGTAGCAGTTGGCAACACGATACAGCACTTTGAGAGGAAGTTGCAGTATGGATGTGGCAGTGGTGGTGGCAGCGTCATGGGCAACAGTATGGGAGAGCATCAGCAGCATAGTGATGAAGGGCATCATGCCATGCATCAGCGCATAGACCCACACCAGAGATCAGTGCAGAACTTTGGGGTGAAGTGTTGTGCTAGAGCACAATCCTTGCTAAGAGAGAGTGTTGAGATTTTTGGAGTGTTGGGTAGCATTGGATGTGCTCTAGCTCCAAAACTTTGTGGAGAGACTAGAGTACATGAGATCTCCAAGACCCAAAAATGGATTTGAGAAATTCCATCATGTTTAAGAGATATTAAATTAATTAATATTTTAAATTAAGGACCCTAAGTCTAACTTAGGAAATTTAAAAGATTAAAGTTAATTAAATTAAACATGTGATGAAAATGACTTAAGTCACGCGGGTCAAGCTTTCTTTTAATCTTAGTCGCCGATTCAAGATTAGATCATGGTCATTAATTAGCCAACAAGAAAAGTATAAAGGAAAGGCTTGGGGTCAGTTGGAGAACACACACAGTGCTAGAGCATTGAGACTAAGCTAGAATTCTAGGGTGTGGTTTGCTAAGAATTTCTAGAAGTGTTTTAGCTACAGCGAGGGGTAGTATTGGCGAAAGGGATGCTTTAATCCCAGGACAAGAGTGCAACAAGAGGCAGATAAGAAGCAGACTGAGTGGCGCAGAGAGGGTAACATCTACGCAGCACATTTACAGTCCAGCAGAGGCAGCATAGAGGCTTCAAGGGCTACGCGGGCCCACAAAGGGTAGCGCAGAGGAAGCAGGAGGCCAGCAGGACTAGCGCAAGCCCAACCAGGGTAGCGCAGGGGCAGTGTAACCCACTCTGGGGTGACGCAAACCCTTCTTGAGCAGCGCAGGGGCTGGTGCAGGCTAGCAGAGCTGACGCAGTTGGCTTTAGAGCAGCGCTGGGGTTTCTGAAGATTGAAAAAGGGTTGAGTTATGTAAATCTCGTTTGAGGGTGTGAATCACTCAGTTTTTCTGTCTCCATAACAAAGGTATAGCTGTAGTTTTATTTCTCTATCAAGTTAACCATTTGGTGCCTAGAATTTTTGTACTTAGACTCTACTTAATAATAAAACCCTTTAGCAGCCAGAATATCAGTTTTCCCGCATTAGGTTTTTCCGAGGACAATTGTCCAGAAAATCCCTGTGTGACACTTTGTCGTTGTGCATGTATTTAGTTTAGATCTGTATGTGTAGACCATTGATGTATTTAATTATATATTAATGCTAAATATTTCACATTAATAACTTAATGTAAGTAGAAGAAGTAAATATGAAAATTAATAGTAGGGTTTTTGTTTAGTAAATTCAGAAATTTTCACATCTTGTACATGAGATTTTGTTGAAGAATAATAAAGAAACCCTCATATGTTGCACCGGTTTTCCCACATTGGGTTTTTCTGGGGAAAATTGTTCAAAAATAACTGTCATTGTGATTGTACTTGTGCTACAATTTTTCCTTGCATTTACTTTCCGCAGTATTTTCATTGTGTAGGTTGCAGTAGAATTTATTTCGATATTTACTGTATAACACGGAAAATAACTTATTCTTGAATTAATAAGTAGAAGGAATAATATCGGTTTCTACAATTCGAATTCTATTTAGGAATTTTCACATGGTATCAAAGCTAAAGTGAAGCAGGAGAGCAGATCCAAAAGAGCCATCGTTGAACAGAAGTGGTAGATCCAAGAGTTGTGTAGGAAATAGATTGAATCCCCAGAGGGATTGCGCAGTCCAGTACAGGAGGGCAAACTTTTCGTGGGAAAATCACTCTCTGAGTGAGTCAACAGAGAGAAAGGTTGCTAGATCAAAATTTTCCAGTGACAGAGGGAGCAGCGCAATAGTCTCAGCATAGAGCAATCTTCAAGTGGGACATAGTTTTGTTGGGCAAGAGAACATCAGAAACTGAAAGGAAAAATAGCACAAAGTAGTGTGGAAAATCAAGATGTCTCTAGATTATCTTCCATATTGGAAGAAGAATTTTCATGTTTGTCAATTTCAGCATCATCAAGTGTTTGGTATAGTGATAGTGGGGCTTCAACTCACATGATTGGAGTACGAGAATACCTCTCGAGCTATCAAGAAGAGCAGATGGACTTCTAGATCACTGTGGGAAATAGAAAAAAATCTACTCCAATAGGGAAAGGCACCATAGTGTTTCAGACGAAAGAAGGAACCAGCATCAGGGTCACTAATGTGTTGCATGTACCCGGATTAGGACATCTGATTTCAGTGTCCCAGTTACAGGACAAGGGATACGATGTATACTTCATTGGAAGGAAGGTGTACATCAAACATTCAAGCTAGAAGAAGATGATACAAATCGGAGCTTGAAGCAAGAGACTGTATAGATTGCAGCTTGAGTCTCCAATGGCATTGATAGGCAACAATCATAATGGTGAAATGGAACTAAATGAACTATGCCACAGGGAAATGGCACACCTACATCATGGATCATTGAGGATGCTCAAAGAGACTGTTACAAGAGTTCCAGTCCTCAGTACTGAGCATGATGATGTATGCATAGGATGTGTACTATTGAACTACGTTAAGTCACCTTTTCCCAGAAGTGACAACAGAGAAAAAGGCATATTAGGATTGATACACTCAGATATTTGTGGCGCAATGTCCACAAGAGCTCTTAGCGGTAGTGAATACTTTGTCACCTTTATTGATGATCTCTATCCTTGATCTATTTCTTAAATACCAAGTATGAGGTCTTTGATCGGTTCAGAGAGTTTAAGGCTCTCGTAGAAAACATGACAAGGAAAAAGATAAAGTTATTGCGTTTAGATAATGGTGGAGAGCATACAGACAAAGACTTCATAGATTTCTGCACAAAGGAGGGCATAAAAAGAGAATGGACAACTCCATATAATCCACTGCAGAATGGAGTAGTGAAGCAGAAGAATAGAAATATTGTTGGGGTGGAAAAGGCTATGTTTTATGACCAGGACTTACCTACATCCTTATGGGCAGAGGCATGCAACACAATGGTGTATATTCAAAATAGAACTCCTCACAAAGCATTGGGGAAGAAAACGCCTGAAGGGGTCTTCTCAGGGAGAAAGTTGGAAGTGAGTCATCTCATGATATTCAAAAGTGTGGCATATTGTCACATTCCATATGAGAAGTATATTAAACTAGATTAGACTACAGAAAAGGGGTACCTCGTAGGATATAGTGAGACCTCAAAAGCATACAGAATCTACATTTCTAGTAACAGGAAAATTATAGTAAGACGGGATGCAAAGTTCATGGAAGATAGAGCTTTCAATAAATCTTGAGAAATGTCAGGAGAAGATCATTCAGCATATGTTCCATTATTCCAACAGTAGCAGGGGCAATAGGGAGGACAAGTAGGAGAAAAAACACTAGGATTGAGTACAGTGACTAGTACCAGCATTTCCTTGGGAGTAGGAGATCCTAGCAGTTCTTAGTAGATGGAACAGCAGGAACAGGAGGAAGAATTGATTGAGCCTCCTACCACTAGTGGTAGAACCAGTAGGGAAGTACCGCATACACTGAGGGACGCAGAGGAGTTTGTTGGATCTCCTAGAACCGACAAAAGGCAGTGTAGGCATACTGATAGATACCAAGCCTTGGTAGCACAAGTTAAAGAACCTTCTAGTTTTCAAGAAGTCATACAACACCAAGTGTGGAAGGATGCAATGGTAGAAGAAGATATTTCTATCATGACAAATGATGTATGGAAAGTGGTACCTATACCAAAGGATAGATCAATTGTAGGATCAAGGTGGATGTACAAGATCAAGTATGCTACAGATGGAAATGTAGAGAAGTATAAGGCTAGGTTTGTGGAAAAGGGGTACGCAAAAAAGGAATGAATAGACTATGAAGAGACCTTTGCCCCTGTATCTATATATACCTCTATCAAGTATGTTATATCCCTAGCAGCTCAGGTGGGATGAGAGATTCACCAGATGGATGCCAAGACAACATTCTGGAAAGGTCCAGTGATAAAAGAGGTGTATATAGAACAACACGAAGGCTTCGAGACTCATGGGAAGAGAACTCATGTATGCAAGTTAAAGAAAGCACTATACGGGCTCAAGCAGGCACCCAAAGCATGGTATGGTGGCAGATTGATAGTTACTTGCAGCAGTTGGGATTCATCAAGAGTGATGTTGATCCCAATCTCTAATATCTGATGGTGGAGAATGAGCCACTTATTCTGATATTATATGTAAATGAATTATTTCTAACAAGGTCATCTAGGCTCATAAAGTATTGCAAGACGAATCTTGAAGCATAATTCAACATGAAGGACATGGCGTTGATGCATTATTTTCTAGGGTTGGAAGTATGGGAGAAGAATGGGGAGATTTTCCTTGGGAAAAGAAGATATGCGACAAAGGTTCTGAAGAGATTCAGAATGCAGGATTGTCGACCCATGGTGACGCCTATGATAACCAACTTGAAGAACATTGATGCATCAAGAGATAAGGAAGTAGACCCCACCTTGTATAGACAACTCATTGGGTCACTCATGTATCTGGTCAACACTAGGCCAGACATTTGTTTCGCTGTCAACACCCTTATTTAGTTCATGGTGGAACCGAAAAGGGTGCATTGGGCAACAGCTAGGCACATTCTAATAAATGTGCATGGAACAATCGGATATGGGTTGAAATACACCCAAGGAGATGATTTTAGATTGAGCAGATTCATAGATGTAGATTGGGCAGGTAGTTCAGCGGATCAGAAAAGTACCTTCGAGTACTGCTTCAGCATTGGATCAAGAATGATCTCTTTTTGCAGCAAGAAGTAGAAGTTGGAATCTCTAAGCTCAGCAGAAGCAGAGTATATGGCAGCCAGCACTGCAACATGCGAAGCTATATGGCTTAGGAAGCTGCTTGTGAGCTTCTTCAGGGAAAGGATGGAAGTGACCAGTGTTTACTGTGATAATCAGTTTTGTATCCTACGCCTTTAATTTCTTCAGAAGTTTCCAAATCTTCACAGTCTGGTTTGTTGAACGTTGCAGGCTACTTGAGCTACTCTATTTTATCATCTTAGTGCGTGAATATGAATCGGATTTTGGATGGTTCCTCTATCAGTAATTCCAGTTGTTCGAGGATGGTGGTCCCTGGTAGTTCAGGCAGTGCAGAAATTGGTTTGAGTGACAAACCTGTCAGCAGGTCTTCAGAAGTCGGAGAGCCGAGCTCATTTGACAGTGTTCAACCTTTTGACAACGTTCAACCTATTGATGTGGTGGTCGTTCCCTCGAGAAATAAATAGTTTTCCTACAACGTTAATCAGCTGCTCAAGCTTAGAGATTACGCTGCCCCTTCAAAGTTACCGCTTCCAGCTTCTGAGCTCTGGTTCCTTCGTAATTTCATGATTGCTCCGGCTTCGGGTTCTTCATCATCATATTCGAATTCTTCATCTACGTATTCGCATTCCTCTGCAGCGTTATTCGGTCCAGCATCAGGATCCTGTGATAATGTTGCGGTCGATGTTATCGAAGGGACCAGTATTGCTTCTTCCAGCTCTCAACTCAACTCACCAAGCAATGGGTCCGGTGGAGCGGAGTTAATTGATGTTGATTACTCCATTAGCAATACATTTAGAAGTACTGGTGGAAATTGTGACGGTTCCAATTTAGCTAGCAATAATCTTCTCAATCATAGTGAGAGTCAGGGATCCGTGATGATTTCGGGATTAAAGGAAGATCATGATGTGGTCCAAGGTTATTTGGTTAGTGATTAGGGTGGTCGTAATGAACGGCCCAGTAATGTGCACTCAAAGAATGATGTGGCTCATTACCACAATGAGTCCCTTATTAAGAATTAAACTAAGAATCGAGCTATCATGGAAGGCAACACGCTAGGAAGCTTTAAGGATGAGATCATTAGAATGGTAGGCCCCATGCATGGAAGCGGGGAGGACATAAGTCTTTTAAAGATGCCCCTAAGAGATGATTCATGTGGAACCATTAACAAGAAGGTTATGAACCTATCATCGGTGGAGTTAAGTCAAGAAACCCTCATAATTCTTAGCAAAGGTTTAGGATTTGTCATTGCTCCAAAAGGCATCCCAAAAGAGAATATTCTTTGTAGCATTCAGGAGGGCATTCAAAGTTTACCTTCAGATGATAAAGAAGCTCTCAGACAAGAATGATCCTTGATTCTTAGGAAAGCTATAGCCCCTAAGAGTAACCTTAGCAAGGATGAGATGAGTGCTCTCAGGGCCCTTTGCAATAACAAGGATATTGTTGTCTTGAAGGCAGACAAGGGAGGAGCAGTAGTCGTTTTAGATAAAGTGGATTATATTAGAAAAATGAATGAGCATCTTGATTGTAGCAGCTACAAGAAGCTAAAGTCCAACCCTTTACCAAGGCTTTTAAGGGAAGTCAAGAAGGCAATTTTGAACTCTCATCTCGATGACAAGTTAAAAAATAAATTGACCCCGTCCTGTGAAGTCATTCCGAGAATTTATGGGTTACCCAAGATTCATAAAGAGGGTATTCCCCTTAGACCGATTGTTAATGCTATTGGATCCCCCACCTATGAATTGACGAAATACATTTCCAAAGTTCTCAAGCCTCTCGTTGGAAACATAGATTCCTTCATTAAGGACTCTAACGAGTTCGATAAACTTATTAAGGAGGAGAGGGTGGAGGAGACCAACATCTTGGTGAGCTTTGATGTAGTTTCATTGTTTACCAAAATTCCATTAGATGAAGCAGTGCAGGTTATTAATGAGGTTACGGATCCAGAAACAACCAAACTTGTTGAGATTTGTTTGCGATCCACCTTCTTCAGCTTCCAAGGAGAATTATATGAGCAGGTATCGGGTGTCGCAATGGGATCGCCACTCTCGCCTATTGTCGCCAATTTTTTTATGGAGCACTTCGAGAAGAAAGCCCTTGCTTCATTTCCCTTAAGTCCATCTTGGTGGAAAAGATTTGTAGACGACGACAACATAAAGTGGACGCATGGGAGGGAGAGTCTCGAGATATTCTTTAATCATCTCAACTCAATTTCCTCAAAGATTAAGTTTACTATGGAGATTGAAGAAAACAAGAGCATTCATTTCTTGGATGTCCTTGTTACCAGAAAGGAGGATGGAACATTGGGGCATCAAGTGTTTAGGAAGAAAACCCACACTGATAGTTACCTTCATGCTGAGTCTTACCATCATCCTGCTTAGAAATTCGGTGTCCTTAATACTCTTGATGTAAGAGCTTTGAGGATATCCGATGAGGAGCATCTAAAATATGAAATCACTCACTTGACATCTGTTTTCATGGGTATAGGATATAGTGAAAAAGAAATATAAAAATAGTTGAAGGTTCGGTCATATCCAAAAAGCACCAAGGTCCTTAAGAAAGTTGTGGTAGGGTTTTTCTACCATACATTAAGGGTGTTACGGATAAGATCGCCAAGGTTTTGGGAAGAAATGACATTTTCGCACAATTTTCAGTAGCAGGAACCATAAGGCAAAAAATGCGGTCAATTAAGGATAGTATTAGTCAGGAGTAGCTTAAAGGTGTTTACAAGATTGATTGTTCGTGCAGGAAGAGTTACATTGGTGAAACCGGGCGCTCTCTTCAAAAACGTTTTAAGGAGCATGGTGTCGATATTAAGCATGAGCAGTGTCGCACTTCGACCCTTGCGGAGCACTCCTAAAAAACCAAACATCACTTACATCTTGAGGATGCTACGATCACTGCCAGGGAGGAAGATTATCGAAGAAGAAAAATTAAAGAAGCACTCGAGATTATGAAACACCCACATAACATTAATAGGGATGGAGGATTCGATATCAGTGACAGTTGGCGGCCTCTAATTCGACATATGTGCTCCTAGAGTTCGTCTTCTACCCAGGTACTGTATCTCAGGTTTGCTTCTCCTCTTAAAAAAAAAATTAGGGTTTGGTCTTTGTGAACATCTTATTAAATTATTTACTTTCAATAATTATCCTTATTAATTAATTTTTATTTTCTATTAATAAAAATTAAATAATTAATAATTATTATTATTACCTAAAGTTTTTGATAAAAATAAAAATAATAAAAATAAATTATATTTAATAATGATCATATTTAATATTAGATTAGTTAGGATTGAATTTTAATAATTAATTGAATTAATAATGATTAATAGAATTAATTTATAATAATTATAAATAATAGCTAATTTTATTAACATTTATTTGTTTGAATTAATGAATGTTAATACTAATTAAAGTAAGCTATTATTTATTTTTATTAAATTTTAATTTTATTAATTAATTAATAATTATCAATTTTGTAAATAATTCTTTCTAGTATTTTTAGGGTTTCTCATATTCTAAGGTTTTATAGTTTAAATTCTTCCTTAAAAATTAAGACTAAGAATTAACCCTTATATTATTAATTTAATTAATTTAAGTAAGTTATTTTAAATAATTAAAAAATTGAATTACTTATAATTAAGCAATTAATAAAAATATTTAGTAATTTATAATTAAGCAATTAATATATATAAATATTAAAAGTTTAAAATTTAATAAAAAACTTAGTTACCTTGGGTTTTATCACTTACAATTAAGCAATTAATAAAATTTAAAATTTATAAAATTAATTATTATTATTATTATTATTAGGTTAAATTAATTATTATTAGTATTAGGTTAATGAATATGATATTATATATTCTATTATAAGAATTTAAAAAAAAAAAAAAAAAAAAACTTTAGGTTTTATCACTTACAATAAAATTATTAATAATTATTATATTATTAAATTAGTGAATATGATAGTATATATTTTATTATAATTATTATAATTTTTTTTTTTTTAAATTATTATTTAAAATATATATATATATATATATATATATATATATATATATTATAAAATTTATTAAATTAAAATAACATAATATTAATTAGTCTATCGACTCTTTCTCTTCTTTTCTTTTCACTATATATAAACCTTGTCCTTTGCGTATTTTTTTCACTTTTCATTCATCATCTTGTCCTGAAGATGGATCCCCGTTGGGATTCGAAACGTCGACCATTGTTTGATCACTTCATTAAACAATAACCACATAAGCTTGAAAACCATAAAATTGTATCAAACTCTCAAAGAATCCAATATTTCATGATTAGTCGAAACACATTGATATTAGATGTCACTTTATCAAAGACTATGTTCAGTGTGGGGCAATACAGCTGCAGTATGTCCCCACAGGAGATCATGTAGCAGACGTACTCACAACGGCTTTAGGAAGAGCTAAGTTCATCCATTTCATGGAGAAAATGGGTATGGTAGAGAACATGTTTCAATAGCAGAGACACGTGGATCCTCAGTTGCAGCAGCAACAGAGAGGGAGTTGCAATGTAGATGCAGTGGTTGGCAGCGGTATGCAGGGTCAGCAGCAACACAAATGCAGCATTTGCGTAGTAGTTGGTGGGAAGTGATGTCAAACATCAGCGACGCAGAGGGAGATGTTACAGGGTCAGGGTAATACTTCAACAAGTTGCATTACTATAGCACATTCCTCGCTAAGAGGGAGTGTTGATTTCTAGTAGCATCGGATGTGCTATCAGCCTCAAAATTTGCAGGGAGGCTTGGACACATGTGTGCCAAAATACCCATAAAGCGTTTTGGGAAATTCCACCCAAATGAGGTTTTATTAAAATAATTAATTATTTTTAATGGAAACCTAAGTCTAAACTTAAGTAATTAAAATAATTAAAGGATATTAATAGAACTCGGTGTGAATCTTCTAGAAAAAATGAAGATCAAGTCAATATGATCTGAGCCATTAATTAGAATCTAATATGGGTCGTTTATTTCTCAACAAGAAGATTATAAGGACTTCGATGGGCATTTGGAAATAGACCAGATAGATACTCAGTTGCCCAAGAAGATCAATTTTCTCACTAGTTGAAGTTCGGAAAGGGAAAATCGAATCAGAGAGAGAGTTGCACGTTGGAGAGAGAGAGAGAGGGCATCAGCAATAGTCAAAAGGGAAGGAGCAGACTGAAAGAAGTAGCACAGAGGAGGGGCATCGCAGAAGCAGTGATGCTAGGACTGTGCAGTCACTTCGCAGAGGGTGACTCAATGAGACGCAATGAGGGCAGCAGGTCCTCTTCAAAGTCATAATTTTACTGTGAAGCGGGAGAAAATTGTCTGTATAATTTCTCACAAAAAATCTTCTTCTATTCTGCTGGTTGTATCTTGTACATGAGATTTTGCTAAAGAATAATAAAGAAACCCTGATTAGGTTTTTCCAGGGACAATTGTCCAAAAATCACTGTCATTGCGATTATACTTGTGCTAGTACTTTTCCTTGCATTTACTTTCCGTAGTATTTTAATTGTGAAAGTTGCAGTAGAATTTATTTCGATATTTTACTGCATAACACCATAAATAACTTTTTCTGAATTAATAAGTAGAAGGATAATATCGGTTACTGCAGTTGGAATTCTATTTAGGAATTTTCATAGATGCTACCTCTTCTCTGCAACTAAGTATTACTTGCAATCCGTCTTCAACTGTAAACTTTGCATGCTTCTACAATTTATACCTACTACAAGACTCTTGTAGATTTATTATGCTTCTCGTACTTCCTGTGATTTCTCTACAACCTCACTGAAGCTTTGTGATCTTTCTGCAACCTTTTCAGATCTCCTATGATCTCTCTGTAGTCTTGGATTTGTAACCTTGATTGTACCTTCGAACATGTTTATCTTGATTGAACCTTTGGACCTGTAACCTTACTGTAATCTCTACAATTTCGAGTGCCTTCTTTCTGCAATTTCAAGCTACCAATCTGAGCATATTTCAGTTAGAACTAGACTTCATTTAGGAGTAGATTTATTTTATGTTTTTCGAACTCTTGTATGTCTCTTTCTTTTATAATCGAACTGCAGATGAATGTCTTCAAACGAATTTGAACAAGCTCTAATAAATAGTTGCTTTTATGTGTCAAATAGACATGTTTATGAGTTTGACATGGTCAATATTAGGCTGACATGTTCAAAGGTTTGTATGTCAACATGTAGAGTCTATTTCAGGTTGACTTTGTAGAGCGTCTTTATGTGTTTCCTTTCAGTTGACTTGTAGCTAGAGGTTGACTCAACGATATACCAAAAATGAATTTTGACTTATGACAAACCTAAAGGCATGCAATGGATGCCTTGACCTATCAAGCATGAAACCCATGCTTCATAAACTAATTTTATTTTCTTATTTACATCATGCATACATAATGACTTAAATACATTTATTAAGACAAAACCAAATTACTTTTCCAACATCTCTACCCAGTCTCTAAGGTATCATCAATTTTAAATCCATATCTACTTATTTTATGTGCTTTATTTGTCAGATCTGGTTTTTTTTAGAGCATATTAAAGGGTTAATCCCTTGTTTCTTGCACAAGAGCAGAGGTGTCTTCATACTCTTGTGACTAGTACTTGTATTTTTATATGTACATTCTCATTATTCTCTAATCTATTTTCTCTTGCTTCAGATCTAATCATCCTCTTGGTGGCTTGTGCAGTTCCTCGAGGAAGGCTTGAGACGAGGGTTTTCTAAAGACGTTTTGAAGAGATCTACAAGGAGGATTGAAAAAACACGAGATCTATATTTTCCAGGCCTCTTCCTCCTCTTGGCCACAAAAAAAATGAGGGTTTCTCTCCTTCTCCTGCACATTTTCTTCTTGAGGCTTGGACGTCAAACCCTTGAGCGAGATCCATTAGAGGAAAAGCAAGTTTCATTTGAGGAGCTCTCTCATCGTAAATTTTGTAATTAAATCATTGGAAATATTTTTCTCATGTTTCTTATATTTTGAGGAAAGAGTATTTGCTCCTAAAACCCTTTATTATAAACCCTCCTCAAAATCCAAAAACCCTATATTCTTTATAAGAAGGTTTTTCTTTAAATAATAAAAGAAAATTCCTTCTTGAGGGAGCTTGGGGATTTCCCCTCGGTATCCATATCTCCTCATTTGGAAGGAGAATTTTGTAGGTGGTTAGAGGTTAACTTTTGCATTTACTGTGCTAGATTAGTATTTTTTTGGGTTCATATCATCATTCTAACTGCTCATCTAATTGCTAGATCCAATATCTAACTCACATATTTCATTTGAGCTAGTTAGCACATTGGAGTTTAGTAATTTCCATAGTTGATATACTAGCTTAGATCTAATTTATTCACTGTTGATATAACTCATCTTATTGTTGGTATATCACTTATTTCATTGTTCATTTCATTGTATAATTAGTTTTCATTTCACATCTAACAACATATGCAAGCGTGACATATAATTGAACTATAATTGATACTATCATTTCATAGGCAATCTTATCATTAAGCACTTGTATTAATTTTGCATCTCTTACATTTTGTTAATTTGCTCCTCTAAAATTTACCTCCAAGCATTAGCTTGGTTGATAGACTTTTAGGAAAACTTCCTTCATTCAATTTCCCAAGATTTGAGTGCAGAGGAAAAGTAAAACGCATGACCTCGTAGTTTTCTTACCACTCTCTTATGTGGCTAGGTCCCTTGTAGGAATGAAGGCATGTGGGTTGCCTCGAAGAACTAGGTGGGCATCGTTATTGAAGCCTCAACGTCCTCATCCTAGCCTTCTTACAACTACCTCGAGTCCTTACCAAGTTGAAGAAATTGAGGGGAAGTAACACTTTAGAATGGGCATTAATAAAATCAACCAAGACCACATTTTCTTCACACACTCACCTATAACGTTGGTTTATCTTGCAATTAATTGGGTATCATACCAGTTGGGTTGTGAGTATCTCATTCATTTGCAAGCATTTCATTTTGGGTTCTTGTACTTGTTTATTTCATTTACATGCTCATGCTAATTATCTTTGATGTCACTATATCACATTTGAGCAAATCTCTCTTTTAAGTACAAGTTTTATTCTCTTACAAACTTCATTTCCATTTTGTTGATCATCTCTCAAAGTTGTATATAATCTCTTGCTATCTTGATCTACTAATACTTCTCTTGCAGCTTTCCCATTCTTGCAACTTGTTGTAACTTGAAAGTCATATTTTATTGCAAATGTAGTGATTTCGTTAAGCATATATTTCTTGCAAGTATATTATTATCGACATTGGTCTACTTAAAATTTTCCTTGCAAGATATCTTGTTGAATATAATTGATATATGCTCATAATTATTTGAACTTACCAATCAATTCCATTTCAAATTATATTTCAAGTCTACCTAATTAAGTTACTAATTATCTCCTAGAACTTCTTACTTTTAACAAGCTTTCCTTAGAAATCATCCTTAGGGTCTACCCCCTTGGCTTATCTAGGAGAAAGCCTAGACGGAGAGAGTTGGGATTAGGTGACAACCCCTTCTCCGACCGTTGCCACAAATAACACACCTAGTAGAGTTGAAAATTTTTCCCACAATTTTTGGTGTGCAATTTGTGAAGACAACATGACCAATGGCCTATGTTCCCAAATATGGAAAAATGTTCCCCACATATTAATACTCTACCAAACAAATCGTGTAATATATGTGCACATGATCCGGCTTGTATTTTTATTATTACTTCTTTTAATTGAGTCAATTTTATCATTTTTTCTTTTTTTCTTTTTTTTGCTAAGTAATGTGAGTCCTAAGATCACTGACACGTCTAACCTGTGGCTTGAGTAGTCACAACCTAAGAGCATCTAAACTATCAAAATCACCCGAGGATTGCACCCAGTCTAGGCCACACCAGCCCTTAACATGGCTGAATTTTTTGCCCCGAAGTTTCAAACCAGTGACCTTTTCACCACAAAATGCCTTAACAAAACACCCTATTCTACCATCTATTCTACATCATGTGAGTATCAAATTTATCACTATTTTTTTTTTTTTTAATGCAACATTATATAACATTAGCTGGCAACCATCTCCATAATACATTATTGAATGTCTCTGCCCATAACACGGTAATCATTAAAAAAAAAACAGCTACAGCTACACAAATTCCCTCAACAAGATATGCCGAGAGGCATGCTATATAATCATGTTACGACCATCCTTAAATAAATCAACCCTGGAATGCATTTAATGACGTTAGCATCAAATCAAGTAGATATAGCATAAAAAGAGCACGAAAGTTGAAATTTCCGCCTCGAATAGGCATATTCAGTGCAAATGAGAATGAAAATAAAAGATGGTATAAATATGAAATAATTTCAAATTCACCAATGAAAGTAACTCGTATATAGTTGCTTCACTGTCACGACTATTGCTGCTAATTGAAGATAACGGCTACAATAATTAATATAGAGGCTACCTTTCTAGTGAATCATAAGAGATGATAAAATATGTTTCAATATAGACTAACCATATCTATACATTGATCAGTTTATTGATCATCTTATATACTTTATGAGCATATAACGATGATAGGATTGTTGACAGTAACTTACGTCATCCACAAGCTATTCTCTATATGTTAGAACAATGTTTCGATGTCCTCCATGCTTATTGCCCATGCACTATTTTACACATCAATCTAGACGTCTATGCATGTCCAAAAATGTACACCATAAACTCTACTCTCCAAATGTTACTACAATCTTTCCTGTCGCATGACCATCCATGCTCTTTGCCCATGCATCTGCTGCCTTTTCCAGGGGATATTTGGAATCTATAATTGTTTTCACTTTTTCCTCATTGACCAAGTTAACCATTAACGCCAAGTCATTGCTGTTTCCTGAAACTATCAATGGCACAATTTGCTGACTGGACAGAGTCAGTTTCTTTACAAAAGTCGTAGCCAATGACATAAAAGTTGGGGTGATATCTATCACTTTCCCATTAGGACTAAGATTAGGTTGGAATGTTGACCATGGTATGTTGGAAGTACAATGAATCACAGCATCGTACTTGCGCCCTGAAGGACTCTTTAAGGCTGCACCTTCTGGTGTTTTGTAGTCCAAGACTTCATCAGCTCCTAATTCCTTGACTAGGCTCATATTGCGGGCTCCACATGTGGCAGTAACATGTGCTCTGCCAAGCTTTGCTATCTGTGTAAAATATCAACATAAAACCTCTCTAAATTCCACATAAAGTATTTTTTCCCAATATATATGCAATATGAAATACATGGTTATAAACTGTGCAACTAATGATACCTGCACAGCATAATGTCCAACCCCTCCTGAAGCAGCTGTAATAAGTAGATTCATTTCCTTTCCACTTCCATCAAGCTTAACACCTGCAGAATCCCGGATTGCTTGCAATGCAGTCAAAGCAGCTGTAGTCAAGCCCGCACCATTTTCAGCAGAAACCCCTGGAGGTCTCTTCACAGTTGTCTTGATCGGTACAACAGCATATTCAGCAAGGCCACCTCCACTCTGCAATAAAACCACGGTAAAACCCCCTCTGTGAACGCACTACATAACTTTTCAGTAACACTTGAGACTACTGGTAGTATGTAAAAAGCGGCAGTGAACCACATGTAAAGCAGATATGATGAACCCCAAATAAAGAAGATATAACAAGTTAAATAAGCAACTTCAATAAAAATGTCCTCAAAAATATAGAAAAACCATTCTAGCAATTGTTGCTGTGGAGCAAGATATATTGTACAGATAGAGATAAGATGATTCAAGTAAAGAGGGAAAGAATAGGGGAATACATAATGTTCTCAAAATTAGAGAAAAACCATTTAAGCAATAGTTACCGTAGGGCAAGATATCTAGTACATAGAGATAGGATGATTAAACTAAAAAGGGAAAGAATAGGGGAATACAGTATCTGCTCACAATTAGTGAAAAACCATTCTAGCAATAGTTACAGTAGGGCAAGATATCTAATACAGATAGAGATAAGAAGATTCAAGTAAAGAGAGAAAGAGTAAGGGAATACAATGATACATACTTTCGAGATCTTATGCAGATACTGTAATTGAATAAATAGATAATTAAGAGAACAAGTTCGTCCTTGGAGGTCACCTGCTAAAATCCAAGGGGAATAAGGTATGTACTCTTTGATATAAAACAGACAAATCACAGTACAGGAGGGGTTACTTGTTCTACAAACAAGGAGGTTCTATACATCAATTTGGTGTTTAGAGAGGCTGTGAGTTTAAATTAGGTTATTGCTATTATATTATTATTATTATTTTGTAAGCCTAATGGGCTAGCTCAAGTGGTTGAGTTCTGTGAATTAGGAGGAGGTTTTGGGGTCAAGTCCTCAGGCTGGCTACCTCTGTAGATATTATTGGGCCTCACTCTATGTCCCCACTGAGTTAAATTTCAAAACTACAACCAGCCAATTTCTCCTGGGTACCATCCTCCAAATGAAGAGAAGTGCCTTGAGTTAAATTGCCAAAACTGCAACCAGCCAATTTCCCCTGGGTACCATCCTCCAAATGAAGAGAAGTGCCTAGAAACTTTCCACAGAATGTATATTCCTTTGAAAAAAATTATTACTACTTTGTAATAAAACTATTTAAAACATAATAATAACCTGAAACACCAAAGGTTGCACCCACTTTGTGCCACTTGACTAATCAGTAATTATTTGCACACCAAGTTCATTGTTAGCAACGATTCATTATTCAATATATATATATATATATAGCTGGCTCTGTACCAATGGATTAAACGTTGCATTTTATATATATAGTAGGTGTAACCTTTGGTGTACCAATGGATTAAACGTTGCCTTTTATATATATAGTAGGTGTAACCTTTGGTGTTTCGACTTATGATATATATATATATATATATATATATATATGGCACTGTTTAATCCATTGGTAGAGAGCCCGCTGTGGGCTAAATTCATGGTTTACACACCGCTCTCGTGGGGTTTAATTGGATCTCCATCGGGGTATATCATAGGCACTCCTGTTTCTATCAGCCACTTCTCTGCCCTTCATTGTTGTCGTGGAATCCTCCGTCTTGGCTGAGGCCAATCACTCCCACTACCATTCATCGTCCTCTTAGTTTCCATCCGTCCATCTCAGCTCAGACACCATCACAACTATCCCCAGCACCATCACACGCAATCGTCCTCATCAAATAATCCAGTATTTTCTCCATCTGCAAGACGGGGGTAAGGCAATTCATGATATGTGGATAGAAGATAAAAAAGGTCGTTGCAAGTTCATTTATATTGAGTTTTGGGATGAACATGTGATCCCTGCACATAAATCAAAAGCATAACATATAAACTGAAATTAAAGTGGGGTCCGTAAGAAAGAAGATGGGGGCCAAAATGGTGGTGAATTGGCAGATATGAATTGTTGAGAGAAAGGCACGTTTTTGGCATAGCAAAAGAAAAAAAAGAATTGAGGAACAAAATTGACAAAGTAATTAGATGATATAAAAGATATTGGAAAACGAAATTATTAGAAGAAAATTAAAATACCTTGGCTACACTTTATAATGAAAAGTGACTACAATGGAGAAGTGTTGAAGATACGTAATGATCATAAAGAAATGATTGACCAACTGACCTAAATGTTTGATCAGTTTAGGGCACAACCTTTAACCTACCGAAATTAGCAAATAAGCCCAAACTTTTCAAACACAAGTCATCAAAGATATCAACATAGCACTGGTTATCTCAATAAAATCAGAATTGAAATACCTCAACACAATGGACAAGACAATAGAAAGGCTATCATGTGGGTTAATAAGATAGAAAATTTTACTATGAGTCCATCTATTGACAAATTGGAAAAGATATCAATGGCATCCTTACACTTCGAGGATAATTCTTGCAATTGGGTCACATGGTGGTCAAAGAAAACCATAGTTTTAAAAACCGGAACCGGTGACCGGACCGGTGGACCTAATGAACCGGGTTTCTAACCGGAACCGGTCTAACCGGGAGCGGTCAGATCTCAATGAACCGGTTTTTAAAAAATACATTAAATAATTATTTTTTTAATAAAAAAAACTATTTTTAAGATTTGCAACCATGATTCCAAGCCAATAGAGACAAAATATGCAAAGTTTGCTCATTTATATACCATGCAAAGGTGAATATATCAAAATGGCACCGAGTGCAATACATATCATCGAAAAATACATAGGAAATGAGGCTCCAAATGGCCCATAAAGTCCAAAAACAATGCTACAAGCTATGAGGCCATTGGCCTAATACATGACTACATATTAGTGATCAACAACATAATCACTCCTCATCATGATCAAAATTATCACCACTACTAGACAAGGGATCATCAACATGAGCTACATAAATAATATGGCTCAAAGTTTGAGGACTCCTAAAACTCCTCTACAACTTTAGTAGTAGTAGTAGTAACAAAAATAGACATCAAAACTACAAATCACTGAGCAACATGGTCTCTCATGAAACTCATCATTGATTCATCGCTACTAGAAATGGGATCATCAACAAGAGATACATAAACATCATCTAGCTCAAAGTCTTCAGACTTTGATTGCTCAACCTTATAACATGATAGAAATTGAAAAAGTTTAACATGCCTAACCAATGATTTTGGTTTGAGTGAAGAGTTCATCTCCTCAACCTTAAAATGCGGTAGAAAAAGATTAGCATGCCTAACCAGTGGTTTTCCTTTGATTGAAGGGTACATCAAGGTTCTTAAAGGACTTCATGCTCTTGATCAAATGCCAATATCATTCCCTTGCACATGATAGAATCAAATGGAAACATTGCAAATTCCCAAACCATGAAACCCTGAAAACCATTAAATCTGCTGAATTTTGAGTGAAACCTAAAATTCTAGTTTCTCCATATGAAATCTAATGAGGTCGAAACCACTCTTAAACATCCTGAGTCATTTCATGGTAATGTTAAAAATTTAAGTAAAAGGATGAAAATGAAAAATAAAGGAAATGTCACTTTTACTTAAAAATCAGCGCTAAAACCCATTTCTGGCCGTGCGTGGATCCGCATAGGGAAAGAGTAGCTAAATGAACCCCCCCTTATAAACAAATCAGCCCTAAAACTCAACTGCCGCCGAAAATGTGGGTCCGCGGAGGAGGTAGCACCTAACTGGACGGTTAGGAACGGAACCGGCCGGTTTATGCATAAACCAGCCGGTTCCGTTACTAACCGGCCAGTTAGGTCCGGTTTTTCTGAAAAATGGGCGAAATGCCCTAGGTAGCTGGGTTGCCTGGGCGGTTTCGACTGGTGGGCTATCTAACCGGCCGGTTTGGCCTGTTACCGGCAATGTTATCGGAACCGAACCGGTTATCGAACCGGAAAACCTTGTGGACCGGGAACCGGTCGGAACCGGAAAAAAAACCGGTTTACCAAAAACACATAAAATATTCATATTTTAAAGAAAAACCAGATATATTCATGTACATCCATATTAATACAAACCATTTAAGCACAAATATGCAAAAATTTTCATTATATAGGTGCAGATAGCCAAAATAGCACTTAGTGCAAAACATCGCTAAACAAAAAATGTAACAAACATCAAGAAACAGGCTCTAAAAGGCCTTTATAGTCCAAAATAACATGTTAGATCATAGTATTATACTATAGCCTACAATGCTACAAGCTACATATGATCAAATCATCAATCATCATCAGAATCCCTAAGTCACCTGATACGGGGATACGGGGATTCGAAGAATTGGATACGGGTACGGTGACCCCGGAACAGGATACTTCTGGGATACGATATGTTATATATTATTTTATTAAAATATATATATATATATATATATATATATATATATATATATTAAAAATTAGATATTTTTTACACAAATTCATACTTAATTCATTGATTTAAACATAGATTTATCTATCATCTTCGATAGTCAAGGTTTTGTTTGAGTGATGGGTACATTTTTAGTAGGGTCATGATAGAGGAGTTTGACAACCAATGTCACTAACATCAAGGTACATAGAGGGATTGGTGCTTTTGATTAAATACGAGTTCCATACCCTAATACATGACAAAATTCGATGGAAACATTGCAATAACCCAATCCTGAAATCCTGAAAAACTGATAAGTCTGTTGGATTTTGAATGAGATCTAAAATTCTACTTTCTCCATATGAAATCCAATGAGGTCGGAACCACTCTCAAACATCCTGAGTCATTTCATGGTAATGTTAAAAATTTAAGTAAAAGGATGAAAATGAAGATTAAGGATTTAAGAATTTAACATTACCATGAATAGTGTGAGGGAAATAGAGGGGGTGGGGGTGTTTAAGTAGCTTTAGGGGGGGCTAGGGTAGCGTTATTAACTAGGAAAAATAATAATTTAGAAAAAAAAATTTAAAAATTTAAAAAAAATTAATAAAAAAAAAAAAAATTTTTTAGTGCCCAGGCTTGTGAACCGGTGGAACCGGTCTCTGAACCGGACCGGTACGGAACCGGCCGGTTCAGTACCGAACCGGTCATTTCCGGTTCGGAGGGCCGGTTTGGACCAGTTTTGTCTCCAAACCGGTCGGACCGGCCGGTTTTTCAGAACCGGTTCGGTTCTGATAACATTGGTTACCGGTTCAAACCGGCCGGTTTTTAAAACTATGAAGAAAACTACTAGTTTCTAGGTTATTTGGTCAATGTTAATAGAGATTGTTTTGAGAGATTTCATGATGTTGAAGAAGATGCCATGTTTACCTAGTTCATCGTGCATATGCAATGAACCTATGCTATCAAGACCTCAAAACTTGGTTCAACCTAAAAGCATCACAAAGATGATCAAAATGAAGTTCCTTAGTCAACAAATGATAGCCTTTGAACGACCAAAGAAGACACAATCGCAATGCATAAAGTCATTACAACGATACTAAATATCACAATTCAATAAAGGGCAAGAAGGTAAACAAAACAATTGTAGTATATGTGGTTAAAAATGGATTCCAAGACATTGATACTGAAGAAATCCGATAGACTCCTTAAAAATAGTGCACAAGATGAAAGTAGAAATCCCAAACCTAGGTAACAAAATCATTATTGGGTATAATTCAAAATCTAACAATGAAAAAACAATGCCAAAAATATTATTTGCATCAATATCAATGCCCAACAAAATAGGAATAAAAAGTGTCCCCAAAAAAACCATTACTTGAAAAGAAGAAACGCAACAACCCTCTATAAAAGATATTCCACCTCACCTAATGAATGTTCATAAGACTCGAGACCCAAGAAAAGAGAAACAAACCAAAATTTCACTTGCAACCATGAGGAATAAATTACAACCTAGGACCCTAAAGCTCAAATGAACCATAAAAATAGGAATGTAAAGATACTAGTATATTTTTGCAGCACTCATAACTCTATAGACATCAATTTGTCTAAGCAATTAAACCCTTTTGTATAACCTTACAGTTACAATCGCTAATGGATAGAAAGTCAAAAGAGTAAGAAGATGTTGTAAAATTTCTATACATACACAAGATTTGGAACTGCAAACAGGGTCCTACGCTCCACCACTTGATGAGATGGATATGGTACTAGGCTGCAGGCATTGAATTGCTGATTCAGTTGGATATTTATACCACCAACCTCAAAGAACAAATCATGTAATTTTATTGGCAAGGGAAAATTATAAATCATATGGTGTTGAAAGTTCATCCCACAATAAAAGTGATTCACAACTCATAAGAAAGGGAAAGAAGCACAAATGAACATCCAACAATGACAGTGAGAAAATCAGAAAATCAGCTCAGGACTTCTAATCTTAATGTAGGAATATAAGATAACATAATTTTATTAATGTCCAACGAATGACCATAAATAGGTCAATGGCACTGAAGGACACAACCAGTATGAGTACAAAGTGGGAGTGAAACACAACTCCTAGAAGATGTAAAAGCTAAATCTAGGATGAAATGAAGTAAAGAAGGATACAATAATAGGGCAGCCTCATAAAAATGCATATAACAGGATCACGTAGTAGGCTAAGTCAATAAATCCAGGGCTGGAGGTCGATGATGTCAATTATTATACCAAGGAGCATCAACATTTCATGTTAAACAACCAGAACAAAGAACTTTACAGTACAGTGCACACATGACAAAGGGACCTCGCCAGCAGTCAAATCGGGAACCAAATCAAACCCTTGCAACCAAACAAAGATAATGCCTCCAAGAAAACATAATCGGCTGTGTAGATGCTCTGAAGACAGCATCCCTTAAGGGGTTAGCAATATAACACACATAATAATAATAATGAGTGAACACCAATAGTTACACCCCTTCACCTCGTGAAGATTCTGTAATATTCCCAATTAGCCTCAAGCTAATTGGAATATTAAATTTTGCTTTACTTTTCTGTTCATGAATAAATGTATAAAGGAGGAACATAAAAACTCCTAAAACAGCAAAATAAATCAATGCCCCATGTGAACAAGGCTAAATCTGGGTTGCCTTAATAAAAACACCCTTATGTGTGAAAGGGATTGAGACATTTGACTGGGTCAACAGGACCAAATCAACAACGCTGTCTAGATGCAATGAACCTCTTAGATGCACAGCGCAGTTTTAGTTGGAGGCTACACATGTGAATAGAGCTAAATCATTGAGATGGTTCAGGGTTTGGCAAGATTTCTATCTTATAAAACGAAGAGGAGAACATCAAGAGAAGGGTTGTTGATTATGTTATATTTCTGAAGAATTTCTCTGTTTAGACATTTCTCATTCTCTTCGCTGTTTAGCAAAGAATAGTGTTGTTTAGCACAAGGATCTCCTGTTTAGGAATCCTTCTCTTCCATTGAGTAGCTCTTGGAAGAGTCTTGTATTTCTTGACCACTATCTGGCTTAAGGCCAAGATTCTTCTTCCAACTACAACGCAAATCCTGTTGAGGGTTTGGTTGTCTTTGTAAGCTGCAGCAAGTGGAGGCTAAATCTACTTAGATCTAAGCCAATCTAGTGCCCCTTTTCAGTGGGAAAGGCTTCTATCCCATTGGCAAGAGTGTTCTAAATCATTGGAGCTTCAAATCTACATCTTGGCATCAGGCCAAACTGTTCTTCAAGCCTACAGCGCAGTCCCTCTTCCAATACTGCGTTATCTGCAAAGAGGAAAGTTGCAGGGTGTTTTGGCAAAGTTTGAGGAGTGATCTCTGGTGTTGGGGATCTGCCCTTCACTGTGGTGATCCATGGATTTCTATTCTATTCCATGTCATATTCAGATCTAATCTAAATACTCCTGTGTATACTTCAGAAACTCTGAATAGATCTACAGATCTGCTGCATAGAATCTCAGATCTACTCCATGTGCTTCAAGATTTGCTGAAATCCCCAAGGGGAATGTAAAATAGAGACATTATAGTGTATGGATCTGTCATAGATCTGATTGTTCATGCATTATTTTGCTCTAGATCTAAGTTGTAATCTACTGCTGCAACACACTCTATAAAATAACGCTATCAAGCCTTTTGCAGTCAATATATGTGTTGTAGCACCTCTTTTTGAGGATTTCTTTCTGTATAAGTCTTCTATTTTCTCTTGTACACTATATGGGCCACATTGTAAATCTGATTTGCTGTTGTACTAGTGAATTGTGAGCCTCCATATTGGCCTCCTACTGTTGACAAGCTAAACAGCGTTATTTTCTTAGCAGTATTATTTTGTGTTGCTGCAGTCCCTTCCTTGGGCATTTTTCAAGCCATACTAGGTGTGAAAGACTTGTTTACCTCACCTAGAATGATTTGTTTTTTATCTCCTCTCAGATTTGGGTCTTAGATTATCAGATCTAAAGGATCCAAGGGCTGATCTTGATTGTTGTAGCATACATTTCTAAAAAATGCATTTCTCAGACATGTATTGCTGACAGTCCCAATTCTGGGATATTACAGATTCAATGAATATTTATCCACCATCATGAGGCTCACTGTAAACCTTCATTCATATTCCATCAAGCTAATGCCTGCAGTATCTTGGATTGCTTGCAATGCAGTCAGAACAGCTGTAAGCAAGCCTAAAGCATTTTCAGCAGAAACCCCTGGAGGACTTTTCACATTTGTCTTGATCAGTGCAACAGCATATTCAAGAAGCCCACCTCCAGTCTGCAATAAAATAACTGTAAATCCCCTCTGTGAAAGCACTAAGTAACTTTTCAGTAACACCTAATACTACTGGTAGTATGTACACAACAGCAGTGAACCCCATGTAAAAAAGAAGATATAAGAACTTAAATAAACAACTCCATTCAAAATGTTCTCAAAAACTAGTGAAAACACATCCTAGCAATAGTTACTGTAAGGCAGGCAAGATATCTAATACAGACGGAGATAACATGCACCTAGTAAAGAGGGAAAGAATAGGGAAATACACACGTTCAAGATCTTAAGAAGATACTAATTCAATAAATAAATGAGAAAACATATAATAAGTAGTCTAAAGTCTGCAATGAAAAAAGAGAAGAATGTCCAATAGGAAAAGCATTCACAAAAGGTCTTCCACAAGATAAGCTCAGATGGAAACATTGGGTGGAATTTAAAGTATAATTATTAAAATCAGCAGCAAGGAGCATATTTATACAAGAATACCTGTAAATGGAAATAGCATGATAAGAAAACAGTAGGAGCTGCATCAACTGAATGCAAAAATAGGCTATAGAGGAAATCTACTTAAAGGGGAAAACCATGAGAAAATAAGAATTGAATGTTGAGAGATCTTTCGGTAAAAATCACATAAAAATATCTAATGCCATGATCTGGTTCTTCATCTTGTCCTGAAGATGAACCACGCTAGATGGTTCGAAACGCGTCAACTAAAATATTTTTATGTGCTTTTTACCGAAAGATCTCTCAACATTCATTATATAGATCACAGAAGCTTGAATTCAAAATAAAAATTGTCAAGAGATTTCAGAAGCGAGGAAGCATTCTTCAATATACATCAAGCAAAAATTCAAAGATCTCTACTGAATAGACTAGCGAAAACTTTCTTGATATACCAAGCCAATGCTATTCAGGGAAGTAAACAACAATAGATATTTATGATGAGTCATGACAGATAATGCCTCTAAATTTTCCTATGTTTCAAATAGTTTTTATGTTCTACGACAACGAATCACAACATTCAATAAGAATAATGTTTTAAGAGGATGTGCAGATGGGAATACAAAGACCCAAGATCCAAAGCCAAAGCTCATCATCTCTTCTAAGCTTGCTCTCATCATTTGGTTGCCATGTGCTTGTGACATATTCGCTCTTAGTGAGCTGATTGTTGATGAGCTACATATGACCTATTCATGAGTTGTTGAAGAGACTTTGTGTCACCCTAGGTACCATCCTGGGAATGAGAGGAAGTGCCTGGGGGATCTCCCCAGGGATATGATACCGGATAAAAAATAGAAAACAACCTATATCTCCTCTGAATAGACAACACAAATTTTCTTGATACATCCAACCAATGATCTTCAAGGCAGTAAGCAACTATGGATAGTTAAGGTAGTGGACAGTTATCAAAGCCCGATAAAATAGGCCCACATGTGTATCAGGGCAAACAGAAAGGATAGCAATATTTCTGAGTTTAGGCTTCTGTGATGTGAATAATTAAATCAAAGAGAACAATATATTGTGTGGGAATTTAGGCAATCAGGAAAACCATACTTATTATTGTATTTGAAGGTCACGATGTTAAAAGTGGTCCCCTCCCAGACATTTTCAGCCGGAAGCATTTCTAAGCAGAAACTGGTAGAAAATCCAATGACACAATCTACAAAGGTTTCCCAGACATTTCCTCTTCCTGGGATAGTCTTCAACAGAAAGAGGGTTTCTAGCACCCAAAAAATATTTCTTTTGTTATTTTTTCCTAAGTGGTAGGAGATAGCACAAATAATAAACCCAATGAAAAGTTAAAACTCAAAAAATAAAAATAAAAAATAGTGAAAATTTTGTTTACAAAAAAAGAGAGCAGAATGTTTTTACATCTATCAATATTTCAAATTTTATATAAATAAATTAATGTAAAAAGTTTCCCTATTTCCGAAAATTTTGAAAGCGGCATTTGCAATACCATACCATGTTTCACAAACAGCAATAGTTTCCTCTTTACAAGTGACGGGATTAGACATAATTCAGTACATACTAGCAAGAAAGAAGCTATGCATTTATAGCAAACATAGAACTGTATAATACATAAAAAGTTTCCTCATTTCCTAAAATTTTGAAAGTGGCATTTGCAATACCACACCCTGTTTCCAAAATGGAAACAGTTTCCTCTTTACAAGTGACAGGATCAGACGTAATTTAGTACGTACTACAAAGAAAGAAGCTATGCATTGATAGTAAACGAAAACCCGTATACTCTATAAAGATGCACTTGGTAAGCCAGAGTATAACTTCATAAAAATTAAATTCAGACAAATCAGCTGAGAGATAGTTGCAAATGACAATCAGTAACAAGCTGAACACCACAATGAAACTAACCTACTGAACAAAATAATCCAGTTATTTGGAAGGATCAGGAATCGCCTATGACAAGCTAGAAAATGACAAATGCAACAAGGGCCCAGAAGAAAAAACACTAGAAGAAGGTATGGTAAAACGATAAAGAGCAAACATTTTCAAGATTATAAAGTGAAAACCACGCAGAAAAAAGGGACAACTGAGAAAGGTGCACCTAAACAGAGGCATTACTAAATGCAATGAAAAGGTTTGCTAGTTACATTTGAATCTTTGATAGTCTATTCAAGTATAAAGCACCAATCTACTTATAAAAGTCTTGCTTAGACACCAACTTAATAATAAAGAAAACTATGCAATACATCCATAAGATTAAGGTTTATAGAAGATAATTATGACTACTTACTATTTGGCTTAGCATGGTCACAATTTTGTCACCTGTTGTAAAATCATTGACCCCAGGTCCCACTGACACAACCTCACCAGCAACATCCACCGCTGTTATAACACAATTGAAAACAAAGAAAACATTGTAAAAGTTATGATGACGAGCTCTCTGGATCTCTCTTTTTGCTTTGAGCACACAAATTAGTTTCAAAACAACAGGGATATAATTAAATTTAATTACTTAAATTTTAAAAAAGGCAAAAGAAATAGAGAAAAGATACATATCCTAACGCAAATGAGATTGTCCAATTTGAAGCTCCAACTACCACTAGACATTCTATCTACACTCTGTCATAGGATGTCATGACATGGGCATCATAGGAGCAGCACAATATCGATTTTGAGAAGCACTCCCTGCCCTGGTTGGGAAAATATAGTTTAGAAGAGACAATACAGTCAACCAACAATCTTTTTTTTCTTGGTTAAGTTTCTGTGGATCTCCTTTCCAATTAGGGACAAGAGTCAACCTCCCGGGGAATTTTTTCGATTCCCTCTATTATTTTATAAAGGTGGCACTCCTCTTTCACACAGATTTTATATGAATTTTCTCATATAAATAAATGAAACATTCAAAACTCTACACCTGTGAGTGGACCAGGTGGTTTAAAAAGGAAAAACAGTAAATAAAAATACAGTGGAAAAGATGATAAACTCACAACAGAAATACCTAACTCATTCCATCACATTCAACCATTCATAACATGAGAGAAATGTTAAGTTTTTGTAGCATCGGATGTGTTCTAGCCTTGAAATTTTGTGGAGAGGCTAGAATACAGGAGATCTTCAAAACCCAGAAATCGTTTCTCAAAATTCCGCCTATAAGTGACTTAATTAGATTATTAGTCAGTTTTTAAATATTTCCTAAGTCTAAACTTAGGGAATATGACTAATTAATCAGAATTAATTAAGTCAAGGTGTGAATGTTCTAGAAACTCATGTGGATCGACTTCAAGTTAATCCTAGCCATCAATTAAGATTTAATCTTGGCCATTGAAGTCTCAACAAACGATTATAAGAAGAAGTCGATGGGGCTTGGAGATTTCACTTGAATAGTTTGATTTCATGAGCAAATCGATTTCCAGAGTAACAGCTATCAGTTGCCGGAGAGAAAGTCAGTGAGATCGAAGCAATGAGAGAGGGGCAGGGATAGTGAAGCCGGAGGAAGGATTCCAATTCCGGTGAGTGCATTTGCAGAGAGGCAGAGGAGCCGCAATGAGGCTGATGCAGGTAGCACAGTAGCCTCTAGAGGCAATTTCAAATTTTCTGGGGAGACGCAGAGTTTCAGTGCCAGAATCTGGGTAGAGGTTTCAGAGACCAGGAGAGACATTTTCCCAAACGGCTTGAGGAGAAGTTGTTTCGAGCTCAGTGCAGAAGTGACTGCGCTAGGGTTACGCAATGACTGCACCTACGTTGCACAAGTTCCTGCACCCAGGGGTGGGGTTCTCGAACCCGCACCGGGGTTCCCGCACCCAAGTCCCGGATTTGGGTACGGGTTCTTCTCAAAATAACCCAAGCCCACTAGGTTCTTCAATGAAGAACCGGGTTCTTCGAAAAAAAAATCGGGTTCTTTGGGTTCTTTGGGTAGGGAGAATCCATGGTTTGGGTACTTAGAACCCGAATTTCGGGTTCTTCGGGTTCTTCATGAATAATTTCCTCAAATATTAATATTTTTTTTAAATGATTAAAATTTAAAAATTTTAATTAAATTTTAATAAATATTAAAATTAAATTAAAAATAATTTAATAAATTAAAAATCTAACTATTTTTTAAAACATACAAATTACAATTAAATTTTAAAACTTAAGAGTTAAAACTTAAAACTTAAAAAAAAAATAAATTAAACCTTAAAACATACCTACCTACCCATGAATCATAACTTACCCAGCGACAGCGTAGACTTACCACAGGCATCCATGAATGCTGATGATATGGCTCGAGGAAGCCATTGCTCAATATTAGGCTTTAGGCTTTAGCTATTTTTATTTTAGTATATCAAAATTAAAATTTCCTAGTTCATGTTTACAGTTTAACATTTGGAGATACCTTGAGGCAAATTTTGAATTTAGTATGACAATGGACATGTATTTTGAAATTTTGAATCATGATTCTAATTTCTTATTAATATATAAACTGAGCTCCAATTTGCACTTGATATCATATATGAATCATGATATTATCAAACTAGAAATTTTGAAATTTCAATGAAAAATGTCACATGTGAATGTTGAAACTTGAATGTTGAATGATGTGCATGTTTAAATCTTTAAAGTTTAAAGTTTATAAATTATTAGTAATTTACTAATTACTATATTAATGTCATTAAATTTATAATTTATAAAATATAGTATTATATATGATATATAAATTATAATATATATTAATATAAAAATACCTAGACGAACCCACGCACCCTGTTTCAAAAACTCCCGTCCCCGTCCCCGTCCCCATCCCCGAACCCGAACCCACGTTTCCTGGCAACATAGGAATACACAGAGCCAATTCGGACGGCTCAATTTGAGTTGAGGTCAGAGTCCGAACTTGCCTGTGGAAGTGAGGAAATTCCTCACTAGTTTTTTCTTACCAGTTTTTTCTCTACAGGATTGCCAGTTTCGACATCCAGTTGTACTCAGATTATTTCACTACTGCATAATAATAAAACCCTCAGTTGCTGCACTGGTTTTGCCAAGTTGGGTTTTTCTGGGGACTTTTGTCCAAAAATAATTGTGTAAATTTTATGTGTGTGTGCCAACATTTCTTACAGCGATTAATTCTTCCACAGTTTCTTTGTGTAGGTTGCAATGTGATTAATTTAGTATTTTCTGTAGCAAATAGTAAATAAATTGTTAAAAAATAATTTAACAATTAGGAGAATTATTTCCAGCTGTTGTAATAGAATTCCGATTTTCGGAATTTTCACAAAAAACAAGTTTGAAGCAATATACAGAGATAAAAAGTAAAACAATGGCCCTGATATTTCAAAGAACTTTAGATTATTTTATTCATTTAGAACCATAAGATGCATTGTCACTCCTAGAGACAGTCTTGAGTTGCAGGAGACCAGTGCCTAGGACATGTCAAAGCAGGAGGTCGTATGAGTTTCTTTCGTGCTCTTTCAGAAGGACCTCCCGAATATCAACTGGGTAAAATTATTTGATAGGTGGTTCTAGATAACAAGGGGAGCAGAGTAATGACTGCGAACTTTGATTGTGAGAGAAATGGATAACTCAAAATGGGCCTATGGCTGTAATGAAGCTCAATTTGCTGCAATAGGGCCAGATGTGGAACCAACGAACAGACCGTAAAGATAATTTGGATGGAAACCACGAAGAACAAGGATGGTAAGTCGGAGAGGAGCAGGCTTATGAAGGCATAAGAATCTGCCCTCCGGGGACTTGAGAGGAAAATGGTCAGAATGAGAATAATGGAACAGAAATCATGCACCGAGCCTAATTAAGGTAGCATATAGACCATTATATGAGTATCATACAAGATAAATTCATTTAATATCCATTTGCAACCCACATTCCAAACACATGATAACTGGAAAGAAAGTATGACAAAACTTAATAGTATATTAAACCAACACACAGAAGAAGCGTACATACTATTCATAAGTCCAGTAGGAATCCATTTTTGCAACAAACAGTCGTTATATTATCTTCTCAAACAGCTCTTCCAGATATAAATTAAGAGCTAATCCCAAAATTACAAAATGTGCTACACAGACTATGCACTCAAAACTTCCAGAGAAATCATAACCCTTACTTCATCTGTGAGTTGGCCTTTTATAGATTTTACATGGGCATCTTGGCCAGATATTTTCTCAAACAAAATATTCCTTCCTGATCTTACAATTTCATATCTAAATAAAAAATGATGTGATGTAACGACATTGTATCAGAGGCAGTATTCTCCAACACTGACTATAACAGAAACATAACATGCAGATAATACTTAGGGTGAAATCGAGATTTCACCCGGTTTTACATTACATTGAAATTGAAAATCAAAATTAAAACAAAGGCCACATGGGCCTGATCATGATGTCCATTAGTGGGTACGACGGGGAGTGCCAGAGCCTCCTGAGTGGTGTGATCTAACTGAAGACCTGGAGGAACCAGGGTGGCGAGGTGGCTGAGGTGGCAGTTACTGCGAAGTGGAGGGAGCTGGAGGATTCACGTATTCATAGCACCTTCGCCAGGTGACTGTTGCGGGTAGAGGCGCTGTGGTGAAGAATTCGAACATGGACTGAAGTTGAGTAAGCTCAGAATAATCCAGGCGAGCCGCGAAGAATCTCTTGACCTGAGCAAGGAGGACGAATTTCTTGTGTAGTGCTGCTACTAAAGTATCTGCCTTCAAGCAAGAGGTCTTCTCTAATGCTATATCTGCCCGGCACTTGATCTCTGACATTTTCTGATCATAAGTGGTTAGGGGAAGCAATGCCCCTGACTGTTGATCCCAGCATGGCAGGAGGCCATCTTCTACCAACTTGCGCCATTCCTGATCGAATCTCTCCACTCCCTTTGACACGAGTGCTGAACATCCCAATGCTTTTATGCGTGCCTCCTCTTTCTCGATCATCTTACTGACCTCCATGATAGTCCTGAAATGGTCGACCACTCCCTGGGTGCTCAACTCTTCAGATGGGAGTTCATTAATATACCTGACATATCTCCTTGTTGTTGCTGCCTTCTCTTCTCCTTCCCTACGGCCGCACTCCAGCTGTACCTTATACTCTCGGATGGCGCTTTTCTTGTCATTGGCCAACACAATGAGCTCCCAATGCTCTTTTACCTCTACTATGATCTCTGCCTAAACGATCTACCTAGCTTCTACCAATGACATATTTCCCTTAATCTGTGCTTTCAAGTCTTTGATAGACTTCTCATGTCCCTGGGCCTCTTTGCGAAGGGCCTCTACCTCCTTTTGTAGGGACGAGACCTTCTTTTGGTTCTCTAAATATGCCACTTGGGCCTCGTCTAGGAGCCGTCGGGTGGTGCATGTTTCATCTTCTGACATCCTCAAGTCCGCCAGAGCTTTGGTTAACTATTCTGGAGCACTTTGCAGATCCTCTGGGACAGGCGTTACGCGCACATGACTTCCCCACTCAAGTTGTAGCGCTGACAACTTCTCCTTTAAACCTGCAGTCTCCTCATCCCTCTGTGCGAGCGAATCAACGAGGGTAGATTTTTCCTTTTCCACCCTCGCAAGTTCCTCGATTTGAATATGTTCAGAACGAGGGATATTCAATTTTCGTCTCAATTCCTGTACCTCCAACTCTGATTTGCTGAGAAGACTGTAACGTTGAATTGGCATTAACTCCCTTCCCTCTGGATGTTGGCGAATTGTCGAAGTCCATTCGAAAACAGATTTGGGTTCAGCGTTTCTCTTGGAGAACCTGTTCAAGCCTAAACCCTCGAACTTATCTGCATGCTCAAATAAGAATAAGTAGAAAACTAGGGAGCAATATTTGAAAGAGAAAAAGGATGACATATCTTGGAACTGGGCTTTGATAGCCGAGGCCAGGAAGGTGGGGATATCCAAAAGAATCTCAGCCTGTATCATGAGCCATAGAAACCCTAAACCTGCCTTAGTCACCCTATCGGCATTTTCTAACCCCATCATTCCCGAGATGACTGCTAAAATAGGCTGTATAGTGTTACGAAATAGTGACAACGGAATAGACTCTACGTGAGGGAGAGCGGATAGGCGTGAGTCAGAGATGAGATCGAGAAAACCATTCTGCTTTTCCAAGGGTTGGTTCGAGAAATGGCAGGAGAGAGTGACGTCGGTGAACTCACGCAACCTTGGGTGGGAGGATAGCATAGGGCTTTTCGGATGAGTTGGGGGGTAATCTCAAGAATTTTGACCCCCCGAGCGGAGAGAAGATGTCCTTATGCTCAATGTAGGCTTCGCCAAGCCAGGAGATAGATTCCAGGAACGGATGGGTTGATGGGGCAATTTGGTAATAAAGCCCTGAATCAACGACTCTAAACACGTCTTCACCCCTTCATTGAAAATCAAAGAGCTCGGCCCTGGTATGGGCTACATTGAAGGGGTAAACCGAGTCGCAGAGCTGGGAGTGAGCATCAATGAGGGGTTCGAGTCTGGGAGCAGTCTTGACCTCGTGAGCTTGAGGGGTTTTGGGTGTGGAGCATTTCATTTTTTCCATGATAATTTGAACAAACAGTAAAAGGGAAATAATGAAAGGGACACGACCAAATACCTGAGGAAGCAGTGAGGTACCAGGGAAAGCAATGCGAGGGTGAAAAGGAGCCAATACTTGATTTTTTACCTGTCTGACAGAGTGAAATGTTGGTAACTGACCAACAAATTCAAACAGCTGAGAGTAAAAATCATTGCGGAAACAGGATTCTACTGGATAACGAGGTGAGTCGACACATGGAGGGCTAACGTCATGAGGATGCTAACAAGGGGACACATGGCACGCAGCGGTTGGCCGACAGTGGCCGGGTAGGTGGGGGCCATATGCTAGACACAAGGGTACCAGCCTTTATACCCCAACATGACTTACCTTTCCGTAGAACGTACCTGCGCCAGCTGTGTGCTGGTGGCCCCTCCAATCTTCGGCGGGTCGAACAGGTGCATCCGCCTCTTTTCTTTCCCCCCGGAAGCATTCCGATTGGCCACGAGGAGGGTTGACGTCACCTCCTCCGGCAGGTTGACTTCGGTCACCTTCGCTCCCTTTGGATGTTGACGGAAATGACTGTATGTCGCCAATGTTTGGTGGGTGTCTCTGCCGCTAGCCTAGGAACGCAGTGGCTCTGGGAGAGTAGTGATCACAGCGGCGTTCTCTCCATCCCGATCGCCCACAAGGCTGTGATGCTCGTGTTTGCAAGCTCATCCTCTAGCCTCGCTGCTCCCTGTCCTTTGAACCTACGGCTCCTTCGCACAGTCGTTCTTTTTCTTTTACTGAAGAGATGACAAGCCAACAAGATGCATAGTAGAACATTCATGAGATCTTATGCTTCAATATAGAAGTCCTTGAAACCACAAATGAAATGAACCCCCAAAACAACTCACTACGAAAGTCAAAATATTCCAAATTGAAGTTAAAGCTCAAATAAAGAGCGTGCTTGTCACACTACACAATGTTTCTGATACTTAACCCCATATCGTGTGGGGAAAGGAGATACAATGGTGGGAGAGGTCAGTACCACCGCCATCACCCCACTCAATAGAGGGGGCAGACATGGCCACCTCCCTCCCGCATTTGGCTATCACATGGCATGGATGAATGTTCACACATCCAATCTCATCATGCTCACATTAATGATCTGAGCCGACAATCTGAAGAGCAGTATCAAAGGTGTTAATTACATAATGGAACCTAGGGTGGGGATAGAACTAAGTATCTACAACTCAAACTCGGCGAGGATGATATTTTCTCTATGGTTCCTGGTTGTTAGAGAGGAGGTTTCTGTAGGCACAATGTTGTTTCTGTTGAGATTTTGTGTATTTGGGATAGCATCAGTTGTGCTGTTGTTTCTGTTGAGATTTTGTGTATTTGGGGTAGCATCAGTTGTGCTCTAGGTCCCAAATTTTGAGGAGGAACTAGAGTTCTCCTGATCTACAAGACCCAAAAATGGATTTGGGAAATTTCATCTGTTTTAGGAGATATTAAATTAATTAAATATTTTAAGGTATTTCCTAAGTTAAAACTTAGGAAAATAAAATAATTAAAGTGAACTTAATTAAGCATGTGATGAAATTGTCTTAAGTCACACGGATCAAGCTTTTTTTAATCTTAGCCATTGATTAAAGATCTAATGTTGGTCGTTGATTTGTCAACGAGAAAAGTATAAAGGAAAGGTTTAGGGTCATTTGTAACACACACATGGAGGCAGAGCACTGAAGCTAAGCTGAGATTCTAGGGCGGGGTTGCTAAGAATTCTTAAGTGTTTCAGTTGCAGGGAGGGTAATTTAGACCAAGGGGATGATCTGATCCAGGGGTCTAGAATACACAAGAAGCAAAGAAGAGATCAGGAAAGACAACACAGAGGAAGGCAGCAGCAGCAACAGATGGCAGCAGCAACAAAAGACAGCAGATGCAGTAGAAGCCAACAGCAGACGGCAGTAAGGACAATGTGATTTTCAAGAAGCCCTTCAAGGGTTACATAGAGACCCTTAGGGGCAACGAAGTGACTACGTCAGCCAGTTTGGGGTAACGCAGTCCCTTCCAGTGGCAGCACTGAGCATTTGGAGGCCATCCAAGGCTAATGCAGAGCCCAGCAAGGGCTTCAGAGGCTGACGCAGTGTCTTTCAGGGGCAGATATGGGGTTTCTAGGCCTAGATCTGGCTTAGTTCTGTAAATCCCGTTTGAGGGTGTGGATCAGTCAGTATTGTTGGTCTTAGATCAGCCAGGTGTTGCAGATCTAGAGTTTTCTCTGTAGGATTTTCCAGATCTAGAACCCAAAGTTGTGTATTCAGAAATATTCTTAATAATAGAGCCCTCCAACAGCCAAAGACTGGTTTTCCCACATTGGGTTTTTCCAGGGACAGTTTGTCCAGAAATAACTGTGTCACTTTGTCTATGTGTGCATGTAGTTATTCTAGATCTGAATTGGTAGAGATCTGTTATGTGTTTTGCTTTGATGTTAACTTGAATTTATTCAGTTGATAACTTGTGTAAGTAGGAGAAGCTTAACCGGATTAACAAAAATAATTTTTGCATAAGAATTAAGATTCGGAAATTTCTACATGGTATCAGAGCAATTGCAGATCTAGAAGGGTCATTAGCTGAAGAATCTGAAGGATCTAGCTGCAGAAAGCAGCTGGAAAGGCAGCAGAGAAGCAGATATGAAGGGGCAGTGTAGATTTCAGGAGCAGATTCACGCAGTGATGCAGGAGCATGAGGCTCGAGGGATAAAAACTTCATTTCTTATTCCAAAAATACAAAAAAAAAAATTACAAGCAAAGGAGTGGGATCCTTTAGCCTACGATTTACTGTTTTGATAGATAAGATTTTACTAGTATTCAGGGATTTGGATAGTTTTGTATTTGATTCATTTAATTTAGTTTTTAGTTGAGGATTTCTAGGCAAATATCATGTAATAGGATTTTATCTAAAATTGGGCAAATTGATCCATAGTATGTGATCAATTTGTTTGTATGAACAATATATCTAAAAATGTAAGTTTGAAATGTATGTAGAGGAAGAAGAGGATTCGATGGAAAGAGGAAGCAAATAGAAAAACATTACATTTCCTCTATATCTACGTAGATGTGGGCATAAATGAAAGTCTTGGAGGTTTTGTTATTTTTTTTTTAAATATTTCTGAATTGATTAATTTTAGATCGAGTTGATTTAAATGATTCTGTGTGTATCTTTTCTTTAAATCTCTACGTTCCACTGTGGAATTGAAATAGTTCGGTGGTACTGTTAAATGAAAGGATTGTAGAATTTTATTGCCAAGAAACCGTGGCTTCTTAAATGGAGGGATTCTGGTTTAATTAAACAAATGAGATTATGGTAGCGCGTAAGGAGTTTAACATATAAATCTGCTAGGATTCAACATGTTGAGGACCAAATTATATTGAGACAGAGTTTGGAGACTGTAATATTGCAGTTGTTCCTTCGCCTGGTGAATCGATGGCCTACGCATGGAGATCGTTGATCCAACAGAAATCGCATTTTAAGTTGCATGAGCTTTAATCTCTCAAGCGGACCCGATAAATCATAAAACCAATTTTATGAATTGAGCATCCATCCAAGACTTAATGGATCTGATGGCCTTTGCACTTGGTTTGGAGATCTGACGGTAATCGCAATAAAACTTGTGTAATGGTTGAAGTCTTAATTGGATGCGATAAATTATAGAGATAGTTTAATGTGGCTTGCGTCCATCAAGAAGTCAACTTATATGAAAATGCGACTATTGTTTTAATTGTAATTCCGTCAATTCTGAATGGGTTTAATATTGGTTTAATCTGTCTCCAAATCAAATAAAATCGACATGGAAAACATTGTTATATATGGTTTTATTATTCTTGCATTTTAATATATTATGCAACTATGATTCCTCCAATTATGGAAAGACTATGAAGTGGGTGTAAAGCAATAAAAATTTGTATAACAAATTTTTAATGCATTTGAATTTTGGGTTATAAAGTTAGAAGTTTGATCACTGATACTCAGAAGGAAATTGAGGAAGTTCCACCAGAACTAGAAGAAATTGTCACGAGATTTGAAAGCTTATCACTAACACCTGCAACCAGACCACAGCGCAGAGGAAAGGGTGACATTGTCCAGCGCTATGTCCTAGCAAGCCCACGCAATTACTGCGCAGAGGCAGCTCAAAAACAACGCTGGTTGGGTCTGAAGCCAGCTAGTGTTCTTCAAATCTGAATCTGTTAGATCCAGAAAAAGTCTGCAGAAAAGTTGCAGAAATTCAAAAGAGCTGGTGAGGTTAAATTTCTGAATTTTTCAGATTTGTAGCCTTAGCACAAGTGACAAATATTGGGAAGAAATCAACTTCTCAGAGAGTTTTTTGCCAAAGGAAACTTGCAGTTTGATCAGAGGATCAAAAAAGAAGCTGAATCATAGTTGATTTGGTAGATTTCCAAGGAGGGAAATCAAGTGTCAGAGGGAGCAGAGGGTGCCCAGTTCGTAAAGGACTCTAGATCCAAGATCTCTAACATAGAGAAGAGGAGCTCTGACACATTCTGAGCAAATGGCTCCTCATGGACTGCGTGATCAGAATAGGCTAGAAGGCCTCTCAAACTTTTCGGTGTGGAAAGCAAGGATCCTGATTGTCCTTGAGGCATACGGTCTAAGAGATCATGCAGAGCAGACTCTAGCCACACCGACAGATGTGGATCTCCTACGGAAGCATAGAGAAGTTGTTGGACATGCCAAGCAGCTGATAATGGATAGTATCAAGGACCATATTGTACCACACATAGCTGAGAAGAAGACGGCTAATGAGATGTGGAAAGCCTTGACTTCCCCATATGAGAGAAAATCAGTCCAAAGAAAAATGTTGTTGGAGGCCCAAATGAGGTCATTCATGATGACCAAGGGAGAAGACATCAAACATTTCCTCTTCAGATTGCATTCAATTAGGGATCAGTTGACTGCAACAGGTGCAACCGTAGATGATGCAGTGATAGTCAGGACTGCCCTCAATGCAGTCACAGATGAGTGGGAAACCTTTGTCCAAAGCATATTGGGCAGAGCGGACCTCCTAGATTGGGACAGCGTGTGGTCGATCCTGCGGCAAGAAGAACTACGAAGGTTCCCCAAGAAGCAACACGGCCCTGCGTTGAGCAAGGTTAAGAAGGAAGAGGAGGAAGATGCATCCTTGGCATTGAAGAAGCAGTCGAAGAAGAAAAAGGATCTTTCAAAGATCAAGTGCTTCTAGTGTGGCGAAATGGGAAATTTTGCCAACCATTGTCCAGAAAAGAAGGACAAGGAAGCATCATCTTCCAAAGCAGCAATGGCAGATGATGGGTCCGAAGATGATGTAGCCATGAGCGCTCATGAACCACGAAAGTGGGGCAACATGGATCTGTAGAAGATCTACAAAATGTGAGGCGTGATCCTTGAGCAGCTCATCTCTTGGATCACATGCGAGCTACGGTAGCCTTAAGACAGTAGCGGGACAAGTGGAGCATTGGGTGCATAGATCACAGATGAAGCAGAGGCAGAGGCAGATCTGAAGACTGGGAGGAGTAGTGCAGAGCAAAGCAGCAACAGCGTAGAAGCAGTAGCAGCGCAGAGGCTGATGTGACTTCAGCAGCGTAGTGCAGTGCTGCTTATGCAGTGCTGAGCTGTAGCAGCATAGAAAGCTTCAGAGGGACAGCGCAGTGCAGCAGCAGCGTGATAGATTTTAGCACAAGGAGCTGATGTGACTTCAGTAGTGCAGAGGAAGTCTGATTGCGCAGGCAGAGCAGTCGCTGTGCATCATTCTTTAGATGCCAACACAGATCTATAGCCTATGGAGCTTCAGTGATGAGGATGCAACCCATCAAACTTGTTTGTCAAAGATTGGGCAGGAGATTCAGTTGTTTCTCTCAACAACTGAAGTTGCAGTGCAGCTGATCAGCAGTGGCAGCGCTATAAGCAGCACAGATGCAACATATTGAGAGGGATCTGCAGTACAGTGTTTGCAGTGGCAGTGGTAGAGTCATGGGTAGCAGTACAGAATGGCAGCAGCAGTGCTGAGTTGAGTGGCAAGAGGCCAAGCTTCATCAGCACAGAACCAGTGCCCAAAATCATGTAATGCATAAGTGTGATGTATTGCTAGAGTACACCCTTGATGCTAAGAGGGAGTCTTGATATTTTGTGTATTTGGGGTAGCATCAGTTGTGCTTTAGGTCCCAAATTTTGTGGAGGGACTAGAGTTCACCTGATCTACAAGACCCAAAAATGGATTTGGGAAATTTCATCTGTTTTAGAAGATATTAAATTAATTAATTATTTTAAGGTATTTCCTAAGTTAAAACTTAGGAAAATAAAATAATTAAAGTGAATTTAATTAAACATGTGATGAAATTGTCTTAAGTCACATGGATCAAACTTTCTTTTAATCTTAGCCATTGATTAAAGATCTAATCTTGGTCATTGATTTGTCAACGAGAAAAGTATAAAGGAAAGGCTTGGGGTCATTTGTAATACACACATGGAGGCAGAGCACTGAAGCTAAGCTGAGATTCTAGGGCGGGGTTGCTAAGAATTCTCAAGTGTTTCAGTTGCAGAGAAGGGAATTTAGACCAAGGGGATGATCTGATCCCGGGGTCTAGAATACACAAGAAGCATGGAAGAGATCAAGAAAGACAGTGCAGAGGAAGGCAGTAGCGGAAGGCAGTAGCCGCAGCAGCAGCAGTAGCAAGGACAGCGTGATTTTCAGGAAGCCCTTCAGGGGTTACGCAAAGACCCTTAGGGGCAGCGTAGTGATTGCGTCACCCGGTCTAGGGTAACGCAGCCCCTTCTAGTGGCAACGCTGAGCATTTGGAGGCCATCCAAGGCTGACACGGAGCCCAGCAGGGGCTTCAGAGGCTGACACAATGTCTTTCAAGGGAAAATTTGAGGTTTCTAGGCCTAGATCTGGCTGAGTTCTGTAAATCCCGTTTGAGGCTGTGGATCAGTCAGTATTGTTGGTCTTAGATCAGCCAGGTGTTGCAGATCTAGAGTTTTCTCTGTAGGGTTTTCCATATCTGGAACCCAGAGTTGTGTATTAAGAAATATTCTTAATAATAGAACCCTCCAGCAGCCAGAGACCAGTTTTCCCACATTGGGTTTTTTTGGGGACAATTTCTCCAGAAATAACTGTGTCACTTTGTCTATGTGTGCATGTGCTTATTCTAGATCTGAATTGGTAGAGATCTGTTATGTGTTTTGCTTTGATGTTAACTTGAATTTATTCGGTTGATAACTTGTGTAAGTAGGAGAAGCTTGACTAGATTAACAGAAATCATTTATGCATAAGAATTAAGATTCAGAAATTTTTACAGTTTCCTTCTTGTTAGTTTCAAGCAAGGCTTTGGGCTGAGAGTTGGTGTGCCTATGTGCTAGGGATGGGTTAATGAGCTCTTCGGGTCTTTTAGTCCATCATCTTCAATTAGCGCTGAGTTTCAAGTATCATCAACCTCTAATAACAACAATAGTGCCCCCTTACAATTTCACATTACCAAGTTGTCGGTTTATAGCTGTGTTCATTTCAAGTTTGTTTCCCCCGGCGTTCTTTTGTGGTCTGCATGCTCAGAATTTGTGGCTTAGTTTTTCTAGTTGTCTTAAAGAGGCACTTCCTCCCCTACGCCTTTCTCCCCCCTTGGAGTCTCCCCTCGTCGATTGATCTTTGCACTACCTATTGGTTTAGTCGCTCTTCCCAATGGGTATTCTCTGTGCCCTCACTCTTTTCTTGCTTTAACGTGTGGCTCTTTGTTCCCTACACAATGCTTAGACAACAAGCTCGAAGCTAGAGAGGCTCCTCGAGCAACATGAAGAGTAGCTCCATATCTCGCCTTCACACACATTGCTACTCATCGTTTTCACTTGCATAACCCCCCTAAAGTCCAAGAGGAAATCCAGGAAGTAAAGTTGAAATCTTGGCCAGTAGAGACAAATTCATTGATGTTGAAGTTGTGGCTTTCGTGGCCAACCAGGTGTCGAATACCGGCCACACCAAGTGTTGATAGAATCATTACTCATTCACTATCGAGTTGTACTGGCACATGAAATCTCTTGTAGGTAAAGTCCTCCTTGAGAGGAATTAGGAAAAATGAGAGATAATTCTGTAATTAGATGATATCCAAGCAAAACATTGGGACATGGCACCCACTTGGCTCACATAGAGGCCATCCTTGCTCATGGGAAAGGCCCGGCATCACCATGAACCCCAACGAATCCGATTGAAGTGTCCACTTCTTCATAGCATGTTCCTAATGGTTAGAAATTCTTGGATACATGGGTGTCTCAATCTCTACAGTGCATCCAACATTTTGAATTATTAGTGTTTTTTGGTTTTATATGCAGCATTTTAGCTAATTTTGTAAATTTTCTTATAAGCTAGAAATGCTTAGTATTCAAAGAAATATGGAAAACTGGATATGTAATTGTTTAAAATTCATCTCTTTTTTAACTAAAATCCTCAAATACCATTGTTGGTCTAGTTTCCCTAGTGGCAAACCACGGTGTTATAGGAAATGTTATGCTTGTAAATTTCTATTTGTGATTAATAAAAGGATCTTTAACTCACAAAAAAAAATGGTCCTGATAATTAAACAAATAAAGAAATGCAGTCATGGATTAGCTTTACAAATGAACAACACACTTAATAAAGTTGGATGATCAAACACTGGAAATAAAAAGGGGCAAATTACTTCAAAAATAAAAAAACTCACAAAATGGTCTCTCCCCTTGTAGCATCCAAGTGTTGGAGTATATATATCTCGGGCTTCTGAGCTTTCTTAGTATAACTACATATGGTATTTAATATGGATTAACAATTTCAATTAAGTATCTTTTAAGGTAGTCTTGTATATACTCCTTAGGCAGCACTGTGATATCCTACTTAACCTAGAGTGCAAAGATTTCTTCCTGGATTTCTTTTAAATATGAGCATGTTGATCAATGGTTTCCAAGTGGTCATCATTGTCATTAACAAAAGTAAATAACCATCTTTTAATCTCATCTTTTGGGAAATTAGTTGGATTATCAAATGCATTATCCCATGACATTCTTATTACACTCATCTCTTCTTCTAATTGATTATTTGGTATTAATAGGGAATCCCTTATTAATTGTGGTTAATTGCTTTAAAGAAAGCACTAGTTTTCTTGTCGTTAACCTTCAAACAGCTTGCAATGGAGTCATGTAGTACTTGTATCCTTGCAAACCATCTTGTTTTTACTTGCTTTATCCTCCAATATTACAACAATCCTTGTTGACTTCTCTGGAAATCACCCAGGCTTGAAACCGATGCAATGAATGTATTTAAATCATTTTCATAAAAATGTCAATCATGTTCTACATCTTTATTCAAATATTCAGTAAAAGACAAAATCCTTTGAGAAAGATTTCTTAATTCTATATTGTCCCATGCTTCCAAAATGATGTTTAACCACTTGTTGATCTTTTTTGAAACATTCATCCTTATCCCTATAAGCAACTCGGTTGCTTTCTTTATTTTGTTGGATGTGCTTGGTGTGGTTTGAGGTGTTTGATCAAGGGAAGCTATGGCTAATGGAGTCATAAATAGAGGTCTAGGGCTTAAAGCTGTAGGTTTTAACCCTGTACAAAAATTATCTGCAAATGAATTCTTAAAAAACAGAAAATAAACAATAGTGAAAGCATAAAACATAAAACAGATATACACAAATATGTTTCCCCTGGATCCCAAATCGGGACTACCAGCTTGATTTTTCATTATATTCCTTTTAGTGTTACAATACACATATATATGTCGAAGAATTCATAAACCCCAATCCATTAACCCTGGATTAGAACATAATCGTAGTTCCCTTGACCGAATCTACAAAATACCAAGGGTTGAAAACCATCATGCCCCAAAACCATGTCCAAACCCATGCACAAAACCATAGGCGGGTCCGCCCACCTAAAATAGGGTCCAGAAAAAATTTCCCGGGGCACTGCCTCGGACCCCCTGCAAGGAGACATTGCTGGTTAGCCGACCATATCGAGACTTTGTTGGTTGAAGCATCCTGTTGACCACCGTAACACACCATCACTCTTATCTGTTTCTGGTTTGTCTTCTATCGATCTACTGGTATGTTCTATCAGCATTTTACTTTATGGTTTATGTGATTGCTATCTGATATTGAAGAAAAGTAAAGTTGCATCAAGCATAGAACATCTACATAAATTTACATAAAGAAACTATGGAAAAATGAAAGAAAAGAAAACAACAACAAAAACAAACGGAGACTTTTGAAGGACATAAAAATAGTACAAAAATCAATCTTTTGAAGGAAATACTCGTAAACTATAAAAGCAACTGGAAACCAAAATATAATGGTACATAAAGAAGGAATGCCTGGACCTAAGCGGGGCTTGATTACCCATCCATTCCAGGTATGTCCAGACTACTTGAGAATCTTTCTAATTATAAGATACAGTTGCTCATGGAAAATTGGTGTTGTTCATGTGAAATAGTTTATCAGCTTCTGGAATTGACTACAAGTGCTTATGCACGGTTGGTAAGCATACCAACATAGGTGTTTGGTCAATGGTTAAAAGTCCTCCATAATCTCTACATGGAGGTCAAGAGGATGTGTTGAAACAAGTGGCACTCATGTTTTGATCCATGGTCAAGGATTGCAGTCAAATTTCATCGAGGGAGTGGATATATCATATGACAATCATCAAGCTTGAGTGTTGGTAGATAATGACCTTGAAGACAAAGACAAGAAGATTAAATATCAAGAGCTTTAGTAGGAGTTCTCATTTGTACAAATTATGAGATCCAACATTTATTGCTAACACATGAACATTTATATTATTGTGTGTGAACATTTTAAATTATTATTGATGTTAGTGAAATGTGATCAACATTTGACAATTATATTAATGTTGATATTAAGTAGTTAAACCATCATAACAAGCTGAAACTTATAGCACTATTATAACATAAATGATATTACAGGGATTGGATAACTTGGGAGAACGGTTTGTCTATCAACATGAACAACTCACCTTGAGCTACCCTATTGTACTGTATCATTACTAGAGATTAATACAACTATTATTCTCTACAATCATGAGTGTTGTTTTATGGATGAAAATGCACTCTATATTTACCTGAAGAAACAAAACATTCCTTGAGCAAATTTTATCAATAGTTATTGCATAGTGAAACCGGTAAAATCATATCAAAGTACTAGCTTACGTAAGTTTCAAGAATCTATCTTTTCTAACAGTTACATAACATTATCTCTAATATATCAAGCAATTTGCCTTGTCAAGCCCCCTAAGTAGTTAGTGTTAACAGAAAAAAATGGGTCCACTTCCAGATGTTGTCTAGTTAAGCTAATTAGCCACAACAACTTCAAGGAACTAAGAGTTGGTAAACAAGATAATACACCTTAAACAATACCCCAAAGTAGATACAAATATTATGAGTGAAATGATACATGGAAAACAAACAACAAATACTAAATTGAATATTTGTCAATTTCCAACAATTATTCACTGACCAAGGGCAGAATGAAAGTTCATGGAAAGAGATTAAATATCACAGATTAGTCTGCTTCGTGTAATAAATTGTTACACAACAAAATCCTGAACTCAAAAATAGTGGTAAATGACTTACCAGGGATAAAAGGAAATTTTGATGGAAGGAGAGGACGAAGCTGTCCCTTTTGTATTTTCCAATCTACTGGATTCAGACCAGTTGCCTCCAACTTTATCAACAATTCACCTTTCTTTGGAGTGGGGATTGGAGCATCCACATGCTGAAAAGTGAAAAAAAATCAGAACAGGTGATAAAACATTGATATAACTATCAACATTGCTTTATCAATATAGAAAGCAAGATGCACTAGTTGCCCTAGCAATTGAAGAAGTAAAAATTTCATAAACATATACATGAAGAAGGATTATAGTAGCTAGCATATGGTATAGACTAATGTAAAACCATGCATGAAATCTACTAGCCACATGTTTGTATCCATTATCAAGTTAGCTCAACAACCATAGAGAAAAATGCCAAATGGTTTTGCACACTGCAGAGGTTTTTTGAAAATCTGCTGAAAATTTTGTCCATTTATAGTAATTAAAGAACCTTAGAATATCATGATATATTTATAAGTGAATTTTGTGTTATGTGATTAATATTAAACAGTCATTCGAAATGAAAATTGACCATTGCACCACTCCTCAACTAGAAGATGCAATTCAACGACATATTAGCAAGCATTTGTTTTACAGGCATCCATTCACACACTTCAAGACTAGGAATCTTATTCTTTAGTAGTTAAGCATAAGTGGTTGCATGTGTACTGGAAATTGTTGATAACAACGGTGGAGAAAAGAATAGACCACTGATGCAACAGATGGTTATCTAGGAAAGGAAGGCAAGTACTTGTTAAATGTTAAATTTCCATGAAACTCTGAAACTACTTAGATGAATATCTGAAAACTGAAATCTAGTTTACTTTCACCAAGATACAGAGTCTCTTAACTATTGATAAGCAGCAGAATAAAAACACAGAGATAAAAACACATCACACAATTGACACACTTATTTTTCTCAGGAAATGCAACAAGGAAAACCTGCTTCCTTGATGTGGTATTTTATTGATTGTCTTGTAGCAATTGAATCTATTAAAAAGCAATCTGTCTCTCTTGAGAAAGCATTCTGCTTCTCTCACAAATCTCAGCTAATATGGTTGATCTCAGCCTGCCTTGATCACTGCTTGATCTCGGCCCTCTACCAATCCTTTGCTGCCTCCTTGAGTTGCTCTGCAAACTCTACTGTCTTGCTTCAATCCTACTTCTCCTTCCCTGCGCACTTGACAGCCCTAAATCCTTGCTCATTTCTCCTATTTCCTTGCGCACTTCAGGTCCTATTTTCTAGCACACCTATACCCTATTTCTTAGTGCACTTCAGTGTCTTATTTCTTAGGACCCCAACTCCTCTTCTCTGAGCACAAACAACTCCTAAATCCTTGCACACTTGTTTCTCCTATTTATTAGGAAACAATTTCTGCACTCTCCACAATCAAGGCTCCTCTCACAAACTCGTGAGCTGCTTTGTCTCACAAACATTTGTGCACAAAACAATGAATTCCTTGTGCCTTCGTCCTCCTCTTTATAGGCCCAATTCGAGCATGCAAGGAGGCCCAATTCAAATTTAGAACTCGAGTTATGACTAACGAGTTAACTAAGAGTTCTTCTTGTCCTTTCTCCAATCAACACTGGAGTTCTAAACTCATTCTCTCTACAATCAACACTGGAGACTAAATAGCTCTAACTGAACTGTAACCACCACCTCGTTCTATAGTCAAACTGATGAAGACTCCTATTTAACTGAAGCTCCAACTCTATGCATGCTAACTTGATGATTATTCCAGTAAACTGGAAATAAATCATCCTAACTGAAGTCTAACTCATGAGGACAATTTGAGGTCTTCACTGGTTAAGGCACAAGCCAAAAGACGTTGCTCACCACATTTTCCACACTCCCCCTTAGCAAGGAAGGTACTTCTGGAAGAACCTCTTCCACTTGGATCTGTCTCCAACACTACCACGTTATCCACTGTTGCAGCTGCTCCCTTTGAACTAGAAGACATTCCTGCTCCCTGCTGCAGGATCTTATCTGAAGTCTTGGTCCTTCCAACCATGCTCTTATGATTTCAGTCTATCACCTGAGTCATAAGTGCCATGTACCCGTGTATTTATGTGGTTGTTTACTCTTCCTGAATGTGGTACTGGGATCCAACTCTCCCTTGATCCCCCTTAAACAACTCATCTACCCACCTGGCTCGAACTTTACCTGTACTGAGAATCACTGACTGAGTGGTTGACTCCACTCGCCCTGGTCTCTTCTCCTCATCATCCTGTTGGTCAACCCACTTGCCAACTAGTCGACACTCAAACTAAGATATTGGCTAAGGTTCCTTCTTGGGAGCTCTAATCTTCTCTCGCTCTAAGTACTCCCTCAGAGCTTTGCTCTCCTCAACCCTCATGTCTCTACTCTGCGCACTTCCTGCCTTGCTACTCAAGGTTGGTCCTATCTCAACCTGCAGTAGATATAGACTCTTCTTCCTTACACCTATCCACTTCTTACATCCTGAAGCTAAGTGTTAGAGGTCTCAGGTAAGCCTTACCTCTATTGAAGATGACATCATAACCCTTGTCCTCAAGGGTAGCTACTGAAACAAGGTTCTGCTTCAGGCCTGGAACATAGAGGACGTCTTTGAGATGGAGAGAGCTACTTGACTCCCTCTCAAAACTGACAGTACCAACTCCCCTAGTTGCGTACTTGCCATCATCTCCTAGGTCAATATGAAACTGCATGTCCTCCTTCAGGTGGCTGAAATACTCGTTGCTCCCTGTCATGTGGAAGGATGCTCCTGAATCAACATACCATACACTATTTTCTATTGAGATTGCCATGCAAGCTATCAATGAGAAATATTTCTCGAACTAAGTAGAAAACACATCTACCTCAATTGTTGTAGCCACATGATCCTTACTGGACTCCTTTCGATTAGGACACTTAGTGGCACAGTGTTTGAACTCATAGCAATGGAAGCACTTGATCTTGCTTAGATCCTTCTTCTTCTTCTCGCCCTTTTCATTGGACTCTGCCTCTCCTTGGCCCTTCTTGCCATTGGCTCTGCTACCTTTGCCTGTCAGGGCAAAGTTCCCCTCATCCTCTGTTGGAGTTTCTCTACTAGTTCTCGTCCCTCTTTGGATTTCTTCTTGAACACAGTCAATCCATAACCTTTCCCAACTAGGAATATTCTCTATGCCACTTACTGCATCCTGGAAATGATACCAAGACTTATGAAGCCCCAAAAGTGCAAGACTCACAAGGTCACTGTCTGTTACAGTCACACCCACTCCACCTAGCTCATCTTAGTGAACTTTGAAAGATATGTAATAATGGGCTCTCCTTTGCTCATCTGGATACTTAGCTTCTCCTTGACAGCAAGCTTCCTGGAATCACCAAAACCCTAATACAAATCTAAGATGGCTTTAAACATCTCATATGCTGTCTTCTTCTCATGGAGAAGAAGGATAATATGATCCTTGATCCCCTCAAGAATGATCCTCCTTCCTTGTGCACTGGAGCCCCTATTTCCTTGCGTACAAGGAACTCCTATTTCCTAGCACAAGTCTGGCTCCTATTCTCTGAACAAAACCAACTCCTAATTCCTTTCGCACTTGTTCCTCCTATTTCTTAGGAAACAATGCATGCACTGTCCACAATCAAGGCTCCTCTCACAAACTCGTGAGTTTCTTTGTCCCACAAACCTTTGTGCACAAAAAAATGAATCCTTTGTGCCTTCGTCCTCCTCTTTATAGGCCCAATTCGAACATGCAAGGAGGCCCAATTCAAATTTAGAACTCGAGTTTTAATTGACAAGTTAACTAAGAGTTCTTCTCGTCCTTTCTCAAATCAACACTGGAGTCTCTCCCCAATCGACACTGGAAACTAACTCGCTCTAACTGAACTGTAACTGCCACCTCGTTCTATAGTCAAACTGATGAAGACTCCTACTTAACTGAAGCTCCAATTCTACACATGCTAAATTGATGATTATTATAGTAAACTAGAAATAACTCATCCTAACTAAAGTCTAACTCATGAGAACAATTCGAGGTCTTCATTGGTTAAGGCACAACCCAGAAGACCTTGCTCACTACATTTTCAACATTAATCAGTGTTGGAAGTAATCCTTGTTTACGGGGATACTATAGCATACATCCCAAAAAGCATTCTTGAAAAAACCAGAAGGTTTAGTTTCAGATTCTTCCAATCATCAAAGAAAAATATGGTACCCCTTGTCAAAACGCAAGAAGTAGCAAAGCCAAAAGGTAAAGGAGGTTGGGGGCTAAAATACATATTTCAATTTAGTAAAGCATTGGTAGTCAAGAGTGTGGAGATTGATTTCAAAAATTTATTTCAAAAATACAGTGAACCTAACTCTATTGAAGATTGGATTAGAAGCCCATTCAAGTCAGTAATAAGTATATCCATCATATAGAAAGCGATTGTGTAGACTTTTCCAGTGGCAGGGAATTGACTTGCATGGAAGGTAGGGAAAGGCGACATGATAAGAATAGGGAAATGACTAGTTGGGTATTGGAAATGATTTTAAACTTTCAGAAGCAACGATCAATGCTTTACATAGTGAAGGTATATTTACTTTAGCACTTGCAGCGTCACCTGAAACCTTGACCATTTGGCATAAAGACTAAAAGAAGAGCGGTTAGGATTGGTAGGTCACAAGAAGGCTGGATGGGAAGGATATATGGGCAAACTTGATCCGAATTTATGAAGGGAACAAAATGATATATAGATTTGTAACCAAAATACAAAGATACAATGAAACTTGACTTCGATTAATAAATGGAAAGTGATGAAACTGTATAAATGCATGATGAAAACATACTAGCTCGAATGGTGGCAGCTTATCTCTAAGAAGAGATGTGACAACTACGCACCTTCTCTGAACTGTCTTACAATGAGGCTCGAAGGTTTTTCTATCATAAAGAAGCAAAGAGAAAACCTTAAACATCCAATGACCTAACCCTAGGAGATGAAATGCCAAAAGGCTTGTGGGCCCCGATAGGGTAAGTTAAAATGTTAACTTCTCGAGGTCGTAACTTTAGCATACGATCTTCGTTTGGACTGCTTGGTAACCCATTGGAAAGGTCTAACCAAGAAGTACATCTTTCAACTACATTCGACAGTCGAAAATTTTCAAGTGCTCATTTCACCAAAAAACACCATTTAGGGTCTCAAAACAGTTCCAAAAGTCCAGGACCAAAAAAACTATAGAAAAGCTTACAAAATAGAAAATAAAGTTGTGAACTAGTTGAATAGGTGGAATAGGTGGGTGGCCACCGATCCACTGGGATCAGTCCTCCCCCCTTAGGAATCAATGGTCTCCATTGCATTGAGTGCCTCCATGAGATGGGGAAGCTTCTGCTGAACTTGGCCCCTAGTGAGCCACTTTCCTTGGTGTAGGAGTTGGCCTACTTTGACAACCTAATACAACTAGATCCTCTGTTGGTGAGTGCTCCTAATATGTGCGTCAATGATCAGATAAATTATTTCTTATTAAATAAAATCTGGGATGAGATCTGTGGATATCAGTTGCTCTGCAATTTCTAATGTGTCCAACAATGGTGGAAAGTATGATCAAAGAAGTTCCACATTGAACATTGGGTGCAACCCAAGAAAGGGGGCGATACTTAGTCAAAAGCGTTGTCACACACAGCCTTGGCGATGGTATAAGGTCTTGTTACCCACCAAAATGGGTAACCCCATAAGAGAAAACTTTTCTCCTATTCTTGACAACCAATCGGTCAGCCATATAGCCAGCAGCCCTTGGCAACCACAGCTAGATGATGATATGTCATATTTCTCCACCACTTGCATCGACCCTTTGCTTCTCACCCATCTAACATGAGCATATGGACAAAGGTGGGCTTCCACTCAAAAGGTACTTTGGTCATTTTTCAATCGCGTTCTTAAACTTGTTTGTTTTTGGGCATTTAGTATGGATTATGGGGTTAATCTGAAAGACTGATAGACTTTGACCATGATCTTGTTCTCTCACCTTAATGGGGGTTACTTTTTGATTCTAGTCCAGTGGGACCTCCCTTAATGGCCCTTTGGGTATCAGAGGGGCACTGCTTGGGAAGCCCCGATTGAAATAGCATAGTTCCATCTTCCCATATATCATACTTAACACCTTCCATCTTACATTACAAGCCCATATCTCACCTCCATTCTTAAGTTCAACTTCTCATGAATTCTTTGGGATTTGGCACCCATATATCCAAATATTTGGGTAAGGCCTAGAAACTTTGCCCTGGGATGTTGATATAGCTAAAAGAAATAGAAAGAGCATATCATGGCCACAACAAAATAAATAAAAGAAAGAAAATCAAAATGCAATAGATGGTTAGGGACATAAAGATTAGCACGTGGGCAACAACCTAGCATGAGCTCTACCTCAGTCATATGGTCATTACCCAGTTCCTAAGCACATGTTGCCCCGTTACATCAAAAGAGGGAACCCTTGCATGTCCCAATCCCGATGAGTGATGAACTGACTCATCATTAAGGGGTAATATAACTGTTATATCATTCAAAGCAAGCTCTAACCCTTGAGCTATAAGCAATAATACAAAGAAATCAAGAAGTAAAATGCGCACAAGAGGGGTGGAAAAACAAGAGCCATGTGGTAACTCATGCATCCACGAATGCACCCTTCTCACATCTATACACTTAGGGTGTGGACTCACCCATCAACTAGTGTCTTTGTGAACTTTTATGGTATGTTCTATGCTTGCAACAATTGCTTCAATCTCTTATTATCCCAATAGCAATTCCACTTCAGATTCCAAGAGAAATTACAATAGATTTCAATAACAATCACTTGGCATAAACTTCAAATCATTATTGACAGTAATTGTAGATAGAACATCATCAACAATATGCACAAGATGACAAGCCAAGACAATGAACACGGAGATTTAGGCTAATGTCAGGGAAAAACCCCACAAGGGGGAAAACCCAACCAATCCTTTTTATTGATTAATATCAAATGTTCAGCAGAGACAGAAGATCCAATTTAGTACAATGATGACCAGCCAATATCCAAAACAAGAAGCCCAATATGATCTATCAAAGTTTGCAATTCTAAGATAAGTCAATATGCCCTAACCAGACCAGTCAAACAACCTTCAATTAATTTGGTCAATGCAACAAGAAACTCGACCTCTTCAACAGGTCACAGTCAGCCCAAAACAAAGAGAAGATCTATTAAATTTCGATCAACTATCTGTGGTTCAGCCTGTGATGAACATAGGTCAACCTGCCCAAAAAACCTCAGAATATGTCAGAAGATGGGACCATATCAAACACATAATATTCCACAAAAATTGCAGTCAAAGAGTGCCAAAGTCACCTCGGTCAACAATGGTCAAAGTTAGTAGCAGACAGTCAACGCGTAGAAAACAGAGCTGCCAAGAAACCCTTTGCACGTGTGGAGAGAAGATGTTACCTCAGGCTGTACAAACCAATCATAACATGACAGAGAAGATGTGTGTGTGAGATGCCAAAATGAGGAGGCCTTTAGGTGAATTTATAATGGTTAACGTGGGGTCAAAAGATATGCACGTTCACCTAATGGGCCGACTTGAAGAGGGGCGAGCTTATGGAGAGGAGGCCAACTTGAAAATGAGGCATTTGTAGGTAAGAAAAAAAAAAAAATTTGAGGTGAAGAAGAATGCCATCAAGGGTAGTCTAATGGAGTGATGAGCCATTAAAGGAGGCACTTCTAGGAAGGGGAATTAGCCCCTCGTTGCATCTTTTAACAGCTTTTGACCATGGCACTTGGCCATGAAGACTTCTCCGCTCCATTACCATCATTATTAATCACTAACACTTATCAACTGAAGGGTGGACCAAGGAAATGTTACTTCCCCTTGAGGGCTGGAAGCACCTAATAGGGTTGACCTTTAGTCTCCCCTACCTAGGGAGAAAACACCATTGCGAATTAGGGTTCTAATTTTGGAAGGGAATCCTTGCTAAGTATTAAATTGCTCTTAACATTCAAGTTTGGTTCACTTTCATTAATGATCATTCTACATCAGGCATTAGTGCCACATCTCTTTTCCTACTTTCTGTAGAACACTCATATTCAGAAATAGCAGATTTCTGAAGATCAATTTGAAAGGTGGAAGTTCTCTTCAGTACTTCAGCTGGAGAACTGGTGAAGGCTTATTCCTATCACCTTGGGCTTATAGATCAGCATTCCCAGGGCTTCATTGCAGATCTGGCATCAAGCCAAAAGTTATTGACCTCCTAGCAGCAATATTTCCTTCAGGGATTACGCTGTCCAATTTGCAGATCCAAAAGGAGGAAGGAAGTTACTAGCATTTCAACTAGTAATCCTGTGAGGGATCATTTCCTCACATTGCCATCAGTCTTACCATCAGCCTGGAGTTTCTTGCAGCATTTTTCAGCAGGCATAAGGCCTCTCTTTCCCTCTCAGCACAGTTTCTATTGGCAGTTGTGTTGCAACAGCTGTAATAATTATTAGAGGATTAAGAAGCTAGATCTAGAGCTTCTAGCTTGTAGATTTGAAGAAGGGATCAGCCCTTCAAGCTTAGATCTGATCTTGCAACATATTTCAGCCATCTATTTAACAGATCTAGCTTCAGATCTGTATTTCCCAGCAGATCAAGAATCAAATCCTAGGAGGGTGATTTTCAAAGTTGTAGATCTGGAAAATTCTTTATGGGTTATCTTGGGAATCCATCACATTGGCCAGATCTTGAATCTTGGCATCATCTGAGCTCCAGTTTTGAGTAGATCTACATTTTCCTTTTCAGCCTACAGTTATATGTTCATATTATGCTGAAGGGACAGCACAGTATTTGCTTCAGTGCCTCTCCAGTTACGTTGTACCTATTGTAGCATGTTTTTTGGATGATTCTAAACCATCCTTTTGGCTAGATCTACACATATTCTTGTACATTGTGTAACTGAAACATCTCCATATAATAAAATGGCTCAGCTTCTCTGTAAATTCTAATGTTGTTTTAATATCTATTGTTTATCTTGCTGCAATTCTTATATTGTGTTTTAGTATTACTGCATTTTCCCCTTCGGGATATTACAAGGTGCCTCCAACTATGTTATCTGGAAGGCAAGGGCTTCCCTCCTAGACAAGCATGATCTTAAAACTTATATCATTAGTGTGGTAGTTGAGCCCACAAATGCAAATCAACTTAAGGCCTAAAAGAAGGAGATGGCCAAGGCCAAGAGGTTGATCCTCGACGAAGTGAGAGATCACATTGTATCTCACGTAGCAGGCAAATTGTTAAAATTGGACAACTAGGTCCAAACTCCGGGTTGTGCTGCTCAGATGACGATCGCAATATTTTTATTGGATTCCTCTTTCGGAGAGGTGTAAGATTGATCTAAAGATCATCTCGATCGGATAAGCAGAACATGTACTTTGAATTTATTCCACTTATGTGCTAGGTCGGCCTGGAATAAAATATTGACTTAAATGTCTTAAAGGACGTGTCACACACCCCTAAAGATTCCTATATATTGGAGAGACTTGGAGTTCATTTGACACACATTGGTGTGGAGGAATTCTCTCTCTCTTGATGGCGTTGGAGCTGCGTATTCTTTGTTTGGGTTGTTCTGGGGTTATGTGTGACACGCTTGGTTGAATGACCTATTAGAGACTTTGCTGGTAGAAGCATCCTGCTGATCGCCGTAACACCACCATTTCTTATCTCTGTCTTGGCTTGTCTTCTATCGATCTTTTAGTATGTTCTATCTTCTTCAGTGTTGTGCCCTAATCTGAAATGGCATAGAACATGAGCAGAAATTAACATGGTATCAGAGCCGAGGGAGAAGACAACGCCCTAAAGCTTTTGTGCCCTAACCTTCAGCGTACGCAATAAGCAAAGGAGGGTGAGAAGAAAGAGTTTAAGGAAAATCTGAAGCTTGGTTAAAATCTGAATTGATACCCTCAGATCTGAAGTTGTGAATATTAGAGACCAGAATTAAAATTCGGATCTGTGTTGTAGCCTTAGTTTAAGGCTTGGATCAGTTAACTCCTACCCTCCGACCTGTGACAAGGGGCCGCTAACTCTTTTGACTTGATTTGAGTGCAGAAGAAGACCACAATCATTTGCCACTATTCCGTCTGTTTTTACACCAGAAAGTGCTGCACATCCGTGGCCCAGTAGAACTCGAAATTTGATGTTCTCTTTACTGTGGTCGATAATAATTTTTTTTAATTCGATCGGTCTGTTCACTTCTCTAACGCTAAGGTTGAAGTACGCAATATCTTTGAGAGAGAATAGTCTCACGTAATTACAGTGGTTAAGACGCTACTGGAAGGACCGAAATCGTCTTTCGAAAGTCGATTTGCACTTATGAAAGCCGAGCAATCTGCTGGCGCCACATTATTTGCGTAAACTACAATTCCGGGCGGTGCAGTGGTGGACCGAGCATCTGAGGCTCGATCCCGTGAAAATACAACAGATGAGAATGCTGTGTTTTTTTTTTTCGGACGAAGAAGAAGAGTGAGATAAGAAGTTCTGGATGCATGGGATAAACTGAAACTTGATTTGTTTATCATGGATACTTACTCACCGCCATTGCCGAAATGCTAACCCCATCGTTCAGTACATGAATATCTTGGGCAATTTGCCTCTGTTTTGAAACGTAAGGATCAAAAGGGCGAGAGGAAGACACAGAATTCACAATTGCAGAAGATTCGAAGGGCTAAAACGGAATTCGAGAGGCAACGAAATGCGATAGAGAATGAGTTAAAGCGCCAGAAGAATATGAAAGAAAGGGTATTATATTTTTTTATTTTTTTTTGGGAGCATCCCATTAATTTCGTGAATGACATCCGTAATGTATGTCGGGAAGCTGAACGTCTGAGACTGACCGCATCAAATGAACGTCTGGAATAGCTTAATCGAGGAGCCGAGTTGAGAAATGAGATTAACCGATGGCCTTTAGCTCCCGTAATAAACAGATGGGAACTCAAAACAGTCGTTGCGGAGGGTCAGTTGTTACATGACGTCCAAATAGGGACAGAAGCCACGGGGGTCATGTATGCATGTATGATGGACGATATCATAAAACTCTGTCGTTTTTTGTTTTGCGTTCCTGTAATTTCTGGAAATGTCTGGAAATTTGGCTTACGGGAGAAACGATATTCGACGCTGCTCAGAAAATTTGTTTTTCTTCAGACTGTCGGTTTATGCCGAATCATGCTATTACAGTGTGCGTGGCCACTTCGAGTTGTGTATAGCTTCAGGCACAGTGGCATCGCTATACCCTATAGTCTGTACCGCTCTACTCTGTGGCTGTATTTGGTACTATAATGTCATATGGCTCGAATGCATATGGCTGTGACTTTTGGTTTAGCAGTGACATCAATATATATATGACAGTGACCCTATGCATGACAAGTAAACTTGTTATGACAGTGCCTTATATGGAAATGGCTTTTACAATAGAGTGAATTTGTTCCACAACAGTGACCTTGATATGTCTGTGCACTTGGTTGGTGCTATACTCAGTCGAGAACTCTTTAATTTATAAGGAGATAATAAAATTAAAGAAAGAAAAGAAAAAAGAAAAAAAAACTCACCAAAATTTCTTCTACGCCGGTGGTTGTGAGCTTGGAAAGTGATCAAATCCTGATAAGAATTTCTGGGTCTGATATCAGATGGCAGTAGTGAATCAAATCATTCTGAGAAAACTGTCTGGAAGAAGTCATCTTTATGTACAAAGACTTGGAATAATTCACTACAATTCATGAAAGTCTCGGACTTGCTGTAACAGTTGTGTTTGTTTGCGAGATTCTGCATTATTTTTTTCCTGGTTTGAGTTTTCTGATCTTGAGTTCGAGCTCCTTGGAGGCTCATACGTGGGTAAGAATGGTCAAAGATCCTATAGGTGGTGAATAAGAACAACGTTGTAGATTGCAGCTGTAGATCCAAGCTGAAGTTGGTCACAAACACAATGATTCTTAGATCTGTGCAAGATGGCATACTGTGTCATTTACCACATGTTCAAGAGCTGGAAGCCTTTTTTTTAAGGGGTTGACTGCAGAAGTCCTTGGGGAAAATTCTATGTAGTGGTCAGATTGTTGACGAAATGGGCATAGAGGTAAGACATTGAGCTAGGCAAAAAATTTAACAGCCCTAGGAGCAGTCTGCTGAAATAACCAGAAATGGGCAGATCTGGAAGCAAATCAGGGTGCAATGCCTCAAGGGCAGGATAAACCAAAGCAGATTGGATCCCTAGTTTTGTAAGCAGCAGTCTTAGAAGGCTGTTTGAAGAAGCTACCCACAGAATAACAGGTGGTGGTTGTAAGGACTTCTAACACAAGCTGAGGCTTGTTGATATGCTCCCCCTGTATAACAGTGACATAGATAGACACCTTTGCAGCAGCAAGCATATGACTGTATCTTACATTGGAGCGTTATGGTAAACTTAAAATGTGAAAAGTTTGTGCAGCTTTTTTTTTTTTTTTTTTTTGGTCACATGGTTGGAATCTTGAATCATGATCAACAAAGTCTGACTGGATGGCTTTGACTGTGGGAGATCAAGTTCCTATTCCAAGTTGGTGTCTGGGATGCCCTCACTTAAAACGGAGTACTATCACGGGGAAAGCCGTCAAGAGGAGATATGTCTGTATATACGAGTAGTGCAACACGTTCAGCAGTCCTCATGGCTCAAAGACATATGGCTTCAGAGGGGGAAATTCTGGAAGAAATCCGAGAAGCCATATAAATACCAAGGGTATCTAGCAGCCATGAGTGCTTATATACAAACTGACTTTGGATCCTTTGAGGAATGCACAAAGAGTATGAGTCCATCATGAAGAATGATTTCTGGATGTGGTTCCATGACCTTAGGACAAAGCAGTTATCCCCTCGAAATGGCTCTACAGGATCAAGCATCGATCTGATGGTAGTGCTGAAAAGTTCAAGGCAAGATTCATTGCCTGTAAGGAAGGCATAGATTATGATGACATTTTTGCATCTGTGGCCCGATACACCACCATTCGATCTATTATAGCCCTTGCTGCAGCCTGCTACGCAAGGATGAAGTCTTCATCAGATGATGTCAAGACAACATTTTTCTGCATGGTGTGATAAAGGAAGAGATATATGTGGACCAACCTCTGGGGTTGGAAGTCCAGGATCGGGACACCCATGTCTGCAGGATGAAGAAAGCCCTCTATGGGCTGAAACAAGCACCCCGAGATTGGTACAAGAGGATAGATAGCTACTTGATGAAGCTAGGCTTCACTCGAAGTAATGCTGATCCGAACCCTTACTTCAAGGTTGTCAAGGGAAAACCTCTCATTCTGGTGCTATATGTGGATGGCCTCTTCCTGACAGGTGCTGACCCTCTCATTCATCAGTGCAAGAGGGAGCTCGTTGCTGAGTTCGAGATGAAGGACCTAGGACTGATGTCTAGGCCTCAAGGTCTAGCAGAGACCTGGCGAGATTTTCCTTTCTCAAGGAAAATACATTATGAAGTTTCTGGTATGATGGACTGTAAGTCCATGGAACTCAACTTTAAGAAGTTGAGTAGCAGCGTTGTTGGGCCCGTCCTACTAAGTATCGTTAACTCTTAGGGACCCTGATGTTCTTAATGAACACTTGTTCAAACATATGTTGTGCAGTGAACACTTTGAGTCAACACATGGTTGATCATAACATTCACTGGGTTGGTGCCAAGAAACTCTTGAGATATCTCTGAGGCACGATAGACCATGGGCTGAGATACACCGTCGAGGCATGACACTCCTGGGATATACCGATGCCGATTGGGCTTCATGTGGTGGATCGTAAGAGCAGACGGATGCTGTCAACTTGGTTCTCGTTTCTCGACCTCATGGATGAGCAGGGAAAGGTGGTCGGTGGCTTGAGCACCGCCGAGGCCGACATCAGCGAGGCGGCCTCACAGAAGCAGCTTGTCATAAAGCTCTTTAGTGAGCTGTTTGGACATGTGCTAGATACCACTGTGATACTCTGCGATAACCAGAGTGGGATTCGTATGACTAAGAATCCTGTGTTCCACGATTGATCCAAGCATGTTGATGGCTGGTACCACTTTATCTGGGATATGGTACAGCGAGGCGTCGTAAGGCTCGATCATGTAGGAACTGATGAGCAGGTCGTGGATATTCTCACAATGCCCTTGGGGAAGGTCATGTTCCTAACCTTCCGTGAGAATCTTGGAATCATGGAACGACCCTATTCTGAGGGTCCTGTTGGACGATGAGCTCTGGGAGCTCAAAGGGGGTTTTGGGGATAGCTTCTCGAAGCTATAAGCACTTATGGTGCTTTTGCCCTACCATTGTGATTATTGAGTTGGTTCGCCTCTCATTTATCTGTGCCCCGTATACATCCTACCCATTAAGTTCAGGGCTCATGGGAAGTACCTCTCATTTGGCCAATGAGATGGGAAAGGCTAGAGACTAGTAGCAAAGACTGATGGACGCATCAGAACTTGCCGTACTCTCTATCTAGGATGGCACGGTCCAACCACTTGATCTGGGATCAAGGATAGTGAGGTCTGGGACCTCTGCCTGACTTCGGGTCAGATGAACCAACTTCAGGTTGGTTGGAGACTCTTTGTGAGTCTGATAGTGAGGTCTGGGACCTCCGTCTCGACTTTGGGTCGACAACCAACTTCGGGTTGGTTGGAGACTCTTTGAGTCTCGATAGTGAGGTATGGGGACCTCCGCCCGACTTCGGGTCGATGAACCAACTTCGGGTTGATGAAAACTCTTTGTGAGTCCCAACGAGGTTTTCGACCTCTCGGGTCCAACCATTACCTATGATGGCAAGAGACCCGACCCACTGCTCTCGTGAAATAAAGAGGCCAGCAAAGCAAGTTACGGCGGGATGACGCACGATGTTTGATTGCACTAGTGGATGGAGTTCTCCCTAGTTGAGAGGGAGTGTTAAAATTGGACAACTAGGTCCAAACTCCGAGTTGTACTGCTCAGATGAAGATCCCAATATTTTTATTGGATTCCTCTTTCTGAGAGGTGTAAGATTGATCTAAAGATCATCTCGATCGGATGAGCAGAACATGTACTTTGAATTTATTCCGCTTATGTGCTGGGTCGGCCTGGAATAAAATATTGACTTAAATGTCTTAAAGGACGTGTCACACACCCCCAAAGATTCCTATATATTGGAGAGACTTGGAGTTCATTTGACACATTGGTGTGGAGGAATTCTCTCTCTCTTGATGGCGTTGGAGCTGCGTATTCTTTGTTTGGGTTGTTCTGGGGTTATGTGTGACACGCTTGGCTGAATGACCTATTGGAGACTTTGCTGGTAGAAGCATCCTGTTGATCGCCGTAACACCACCATTTCTTATCTCTGTCTTGGCTTGTCTTCTATCGATCTTTTAGTATGTTCTATCTTCTTCAGTGTTGTGCCCTAATCTGAAATGGCATAGAACATGAGCAGAAATTAACACAAATACACAGCCAAAGAGATGTGGGATGCATTGGCCACGTTATATCATGGATCTTCAGAGCAGCGGAAGATGTACTTGGAGGAGAAGATGAGATGCACGAGAATGCAGAAGGGGGAGCGCATAGACCCCTTCCTAACGAGACTTCAAGATACTTGAGATCAGCAGGCTGCTGTGGGAGCAGCGCCTCAAGGTACTGAGTTTGTACAGTTGGCCCTTAATAGTGTTTTCGAGGAGTGGCAAGTCTTTGTCCAGAGTATCCTGGGCAGAGAGAAGTTGCCTAATTAGGAGAGAGTTTGGGATGATCTACAACAAGAGGAGATGAGGCGTGATTTGGTGAAAAGCACCATAAGTGGTAGCAGCAGCAACAGTGGGGTGAAGAAGGAAGAGGAGAATGCAGCCCCTACATCAAAGGGGCAGCAGGAGCAGTGCAGGCTAAAGAAGGATATTTCGAAGATCAAGTGCTTCCGATGTGGTGAGATGGGCCACTTCAGTTCTCAATGTCCTCTTCGGAAGAAGGACAAGGACAAGGAGCAGGATCAGCAAGCTGCATCCACAGAGATCGATAGGTTTTCCTCCAGATTAGAGGAGGAATTTGCCATGATTTCCCATATACCTCCAAGAGAGAGGTGGAGCGATTTGGTTTTGTAGCCTCATAGAGCTACAGGATGGGCAGAATCCTTGAGGAGTCCACCTCTTGGATCAATTCCTTGCTATGGGAACCCATAGCAGTAGTAGTAGGATGGACCAGTGACAAATGGTGCAGTCAAGTGCCAAAGTGACAGATGCAGTGGTTAGCAGCGTTAGGAACTTAGCAGCGCGGAGCAGAATTGGCAGCAGTACAGTTGGCACAGTCCAGAGTCAGCAGCAAAGCAGAGGCTTCAGTGACAGCGCAGAGGCTAGCAGCAGTCATAACACCGTTGACAGATGCATCAATCTGAACACAGTTGGTTCAGTTGATGGACATTTCTCAGTTGCAGCAACAGCAAATGAGAAACATTTACAGATGTTGCAGTGGCAGCAACAACAGAGTTGCAGTGCAGATGCAGTAGTTGACAGCAGATAGCAGGGTCAGCAGCAGCACGGATGCAGCATAGAGAAAGCAGCACAGTAGTTGGTGGGCAGCAGCAACCAGACATCAGCAGCGCAGCTGGGATGGTGCAGAATTCAAAGTGATGCTTCAAGAGGTTGCAGCACTTGAGCACATTCCTTGCTAAGAGGGTGTGTTGATTTTTGTAGCATCAAATGTGCTCCAGCCTTGAGATTTTGCAGAGACGCTAAGACATGCATTCTATAATACCTAGAAATCGTTTTGGGAAATTCCACCTGGAGAAGATTTAATTAAAATAATTAATTAATTTTAATGGATTCCTAGGTCTAAAATTAGGAAAAGCAAATAATTAAAAGGTATCAATTAGATCAGGTGTGAATATTCTAGATGAAGACAAGGATCGACTCATAGTTAATCTCAGCCTTTGATTATGTTTTAACTTTTAATCTTGGTCGTTGATATGTCAATGAGAGACTATACAAAGGAGCTCGATGGGCATTTGGAAAATACATCGAGTGAGAGATCTAGAGATCGAATTCTCAAGAGAGCAACGCAATAGTTGCAGAGAGAGATCAAGCTATTTCTTGTAGTGAGGGGCAGGGATAGTTGGTCGGAGGAAGTTTTTCCAAATTCGGAGAGTGCAAGTCAGAGAAGGCATAGAGAGGTCCAGAGAGGTTGCACAGTGCCACGCTAAGATAGGGCAGAGCTACGTTGAGGCAGCGCAGAGCTTCAAAGGGAGTCTGCAATTATGTTGTGGAGCAGTTGAGATCTAGTGCCGAAACTCAGGGTGTGAGTCCGGGAGGCCAGAGGTTCGAGTTTCCAGTTAGCAAGAGTTCAGGAGGAGGTGTGACGCAGTCCCAGCAGCAGTGACGCAGTGACTACGTGGGCAGACGCAGACACTGTGCAGAGACAGCGCAGGGAGCTCATCTCCAGTCAGATCATTGTCGAATTTCCAGTGACAGTGTGAGATTTTCTCACTATCTCCTTGTCAGATTTATTCTTTGTATCAGATAGCCAGTTTGGGCAACCAGTGACTTGTATTCATAAAACTACTGCATAATAATAAAACCCTCAGATGTTGCACCGGTTTTCCCACATTGGGTTTTTCCGCGGACATTTGTCCAAAAACAACAGTGTACTTGTGTGTGTTTCTATCTTTCCTGCGCAGTATTTTATTTCCACAGTATTTTATATTTGTGAAGGTTGTAGTGTGTTAATTTCGTTATTTACCATAGCAAACAGTGAATAATTTTGTTCAATAATTTAACGAAATAGAAGAAATTTAACCAGTTGTTGCAGTAGGGATTCCGATTTGGGAATTTTCACATCACACACAAACTTGTGCAAGACAACAATGATACAAGTTGTGCCTTTGTCCTTCTTTTATCAGTTCAATCCACATGTTAAAATTAGGCAATTAACAAATTTAGAATAGTAGTTGTGATTGACAAATTAACTGAGTTCGAACGAATCTCTCTCCAATCATAACTTGGAGTTATAACTCATCCTTGCCTCAATCGAAACTGAAGCTCCCAACTCGTCCTATTCCAAACTCGAATTACCACTTGAAGGTCCACATAACTGACCCTTCAACACCTCACATGAAATCTGCATCTCCACGAACTCATCCATGGTCAAGGAAAGACAAACTTGGTCTTTCTTGCTAAGTCACAAGCCAGAAGACCTTCTCTCGCTACAATTTTCAACAGAGATGAAACACCCAGATGCTTGTGGGCCTCAATAGGGTAAGTTGGAACGTCAACGTCCTGAGGTCGTAACTTTGGGATATAATCTCTGTTTCAAGCGCTTGGTAGCCTGTTTAAAGGGTCTAACTACATTTTCCGGCTACACTTTGCATTCAATACCCATTTCACCAAAAACATTGTTTAGGGCCTCAAAATGGTTTTGGAATTCAGGACCAAAAAAACTGTAGAAAAACTGCCAAAATAAAAAATTGTGCTATGATCCGGTGGAATAGGTGGGTGGCCACCGATATCCGTCGAGATCAAAACTAAAGTTAATACATGTTAGTTCAAGAACCCGTGAGATGAATAAGTACGGTCCAAGAACCCATGTATGGGGAATTATGCGCCAAAACTTGGCTACAAGGCTATGTTTGTCCCTGACGGGCCAAAGGATATTCAATGGTGGTGGAAGGATATATGGAAAATCAGATCTCCTCTCGAGATTCAAATCTTTTTGTTGTTGACAATTAGAAACAAGGCATTAATCTGGGAAATATTGCAGTAATAGGGCCAAGCAGATACTACCTCCATTGTTTACTTGGTAGCCTTAGTCTCTCAGGCGATGTTGTGCAAGTTTTTTGGAAGTGGATCCGCGAAAGCGTCATTTCCCAAAAATCTAGGAAGCGAAGCGTCTACTATATATATATATATATATATATATATGCATTTATTTAAAAAAAAAACATCCAAAATACGAAATTAGTTGTAGAAGATATGGAAACATGCATATTTCTACATAAATCAAGATAGATATGGCATCCATTGTACATTAATGACTAATCATTCGAGCATCAACCATCTAGAATCTAGATTCATCTCCTCTTGTCTAGCCTTTGCCTCTACCTCGATTGTCTAGGGATATTAGTCAACATTGCCCAATTTTGATCAAACTACATGTTGAGAAATCTAGGGCATTAGCATTAGGTGATTTCTCTTCAATAGTGATTGTTTGTGAATGCTTTTTACTTCTTTAGATTAGGACTCCTTCTTAGTTTATTAGTGTTCTTCATCAAACAGTAACCAATGCATGAACATAAATAGACAAGAGACACAACATGTAGGCTATGAGCTAGGGTCAAAACCTCTCACTCTTTGAGAGGAAAACCCGCACAAATTCTTCTTATAGAGATTGCAATTGACGAATACCAAGACTGTGACCCTTGACCTATAAGCCACTCGATGACCAAGTCACAAGTCCTCCAACTCCTCTTTGTCATTGTTATCACTATCATCCTTGTCAATGTGATAGCACCAAGTAGTTAGATGTAACTGCACCATATCCTTAACATTGCTATTACATCGAGACCATGACTGCACTATCTTTTGAAGGGATCCGAACTATGTTTCTAAAGAGATACGAACTCTTCCTGAAGAGATCCGAACTGTGATTGGCCTGAAACTGTAGCCACCAAACTGTGATGGGATCCAAACCTATATCAAAGAGGGATGACCGAATTGTTTCACTGTCCATCCATCCAAAAAATCTCAAAGATATATGTCCTCGTTGTCCCTTCATCTCTTCGATGTCCCTTCATCTCTTCATTGTCCCTTCCACTGAACTGTTCTTCTATAATATCCATCCGAAAATCTTAGAGTGATCCAAATTGTGAACTATGTCATATGTGGTGACCATGGCTGCGTATATATAGTAGTTGGTCCCATAAATAAGTTGACCTGAGTTTTTCCGAATAGATGTGTCTCCCTAATGTGAGTCGACATGAAGAGGAGGATTGTGCTTGTCTTTGGAGAGCTTTCTAAGCATTGTATAGACTCATATACATTGACACATGCTCAAGAAGAGCTCTTCATACATGACATTAATTTATTTGACTTAAATGACAAATCCTAATGCTCTCAATGAGAGCCCGCTAAAATAAAATCTCTTGATCATGAAACCCATGAAGCAAGGCTTACAATAATAATTTTATTTTCTTCATTACATCATTTACATAAGTCACAATTACATGTCATTATGAAGACCGAACCTAGTTACACTTTTCAACACTACCTAATCCAAGACTTAAAATATGGTAGAAAAAGCTTAACATGCTTGGTCGGTGATTTTGACTTGATTGAAAGGTAATTTTTTGCTAAGGGCATGACAAAGGAGTTCAACAATTAACACCACCAACACTAGGGTACATATAGGGCTTGGTGCTCTTAATTTAATGTCAATCACATACCCTTATACATGATATAATCTAATGAAATGCCACAATCCCATTGATCCTGAATTCCTGAAAACTGTTAAGTCTGTTGAATTTTGAATAGGATATGAAATTCTATTTTCTCTATATGAGGTCCGATGAGGCTGAAACCACTCTCAAACATCCTGAGTCATTTCATAGTAATGTTAACAATTTAAATAAAAGGATGAAAATGAAAGATAATGGAGAGTGTCACTTCTTAAACATTACCATGAGGGAGCATCTAGGAAGCATCTAAGGAGCATCAAGGAAGCTACCTTGGGAGTGTCCGAGAAGCCCCAACCCAACTTAAGTCAGAAAAAATAAAAAATAAAAATAGAACCCTGTGGAACCACCTGTCTCCCTTTGGTTCCGTGCCTGATCCACCACTGATCCGACGGTGGATCCCGCACAGAGCCATACGAGAGCGGTTCCCAGTTTGGATCCTTGTGGGGGGGGTGGGCATTTCGCGCAACATTGCTGTCGGGTATCAGCCGATCCCTTACCCTGACTATCAGCTCGTTACTGTAGTGCTTCATTCTTCCTTAGGGTTTCTGGATTTCAGCTGTCTTCTGTTTGTTGCGGCATTGCGGATGTGTTCTCCCCCACACAGTACAGAGCCTATCATCAGCTTGTGGGATTGCTTATCTGATTTAGATGCCCAGCCTCATGCTGCTCACTTGCATGAGCACCTGAGCTTTTGTCAAGGTAAGGATTTATGTCTGAAGCGGTCTGGTACTCACCAATCTGGGTTAGATCTGTAGATGTGTGATTTTGAAACCCCTTTTTTGAGTTTTTCTTATATTTTGCTAGTTCTTGTAGAGGCTGCATGTGGGGACAGAATTTTTTGTATAAAACCTCCATACATATCATTTTATTATTACTCAAATGAACCTTTTACGTCAAAATTTGACTCTCTAACGAAGGAACATTGCCACAGCTGCTCCCCTCCTGCTGCACATCAGTGTGTAACAAGTTCCCCACACTGGTTATCCCCATGTCATAGGCTGAAAAGCCTACGGAACATGAACCTGGGAACGATGCCTGCCAGGCGATAGTACACGATCCTAAACCTGCTGCTAATTTTTGGGAACCGATTCCCAACGATCATGATAAACTCCCTCCTGGAGCTGGACTCGTACCAGCTGCTACCTAAGGAATAAGAGTGTATCTGTGCATCTCTTCCGACGTAGCTAACTGGACAGGACTTTGTTCATTGTTTCAACTCATGTGAACTGCTGTTTAAGGCATAAAAGTGTACTTATATGTCTCTTGAGATGTGGCCAGCTGGATAGGAATTTGTTGCTTCTTTCGTGTTTTAGAAAGGTCTTGTTTATGGACTAGTACAGCTAAGTGGCTATCTTCTGGTTTCAGAACCCAGCAGATCTTGAATCAGGTTCCTTTATTTTTTTCGTGTAAAATGCCATGCACATTACTGTTTATAAAATTTGTTAAAGAAGCATTTTATACCCTCCATACTGATTAAAGAAATGAAAAAGCGGTCCTATAGACCAGCGGATCTCTAAGGATGATAAAAGAAAAACATAACCACAAACTACTCCGAACCCATATTTTCATTGAACTGTCTAAGCAAATAACAGAGATCCTATTCTATGTCAAGCAACACCAGTCTTAAAAGTATTTTGAGGGAGACGGTCTAAAAACCCTCCTCACCCAAAAAAGAAAATACTAAAAAATAGCCGAATAAGGGAATCTACTTAATAAACTGAATGGCATCAACTATTTCAAATTTTTTAATTCATAACCTCAAGAACAGCCAGGCACTGCCTGACAATCATAGCATCAAATAATTCAAACAAAATGAAGCCAATTATAATAGTAACCATCAGGATTTATAGGGTTTGAAGAATTCAATAAGTTTACCTGGAGAGCTGCAGCGCCTCCCCCGTATCCACTGTACTGAACAGCCTTCATGACTTTCCCAGCCATTTGCATTGAGAACTAAGCGGGATTTCTATCAAATTCAACGAACAATTTCGAAAAGTTGTCACTGGTGTTTTGTTACACACAATAAAATTAGCTTGCAGGTATTGAATTTACAAAACCATGGATGATGGTGTGTCGGTTAACATGGGATCTCAGAATTTGTTCGGCCGCAGATGCATTAATTTATCTACCTGGGTATTCACTCAAAATCGGTGAGATACATGCAAAAGACTTTCAGAGGTCAACACGGTAAGATAAACGCAATAGACTTTCAGAGGTTTCATTTCATGTTGAGCATTCATACACATATTTCAATGTAAACTAAACGCTATAGACGACTTTCAGAGGTCTTCATACACATATTTCAATATAAACTAAAACGCTACAGACGACTTTCAGAGGTCTTCATTTCACGTTGAGCATCCATATACATATTTCGAGGAGTTTTAGTTTTCGTCATCCATATTCTTCGTCACCATATGCATATTTTTTGGTAAGACTTGCAGAATTCTCGTCAGCATACTCCATTACCGATTATGGGAAATGATTTTATATATATAATATGTTTTATTTTAGTTTATAATAAATATTAAACCATAAAGTTGGAATATTTTTATTTTTAAAGTTAAATATTATTAAAAATATATGATTTTATTGAAAATAGTTTTAATAATAAATATAAAAGATATTGACTTTTTTTTCAAATACTATTTTAAGTAGATTCTCATTTAATTTTAGAGTAATATTTTTAAAAGTTTGTAATTCCTTAAAAAAAATCTTAAAAAATCATCTTTCAATATAAGGAAGTAACTTATTGCCCTAAGACAAATCATTTTAGGTGGAATTGTTTTTTTGACAAATCATTTTAGGTAGCATTGCTTTTTTTAAATAATAAGTTAGCTTGCATTTATAAATTGAAGTCAGTGATAATTGTTCTAATTACAAATTGACTATTAAATTTTATCATTTTAAAATTAAGAAAAAATTAATAATATTTGTATTATCTTAAATTCTTGTATTAACTCCACTAAAACATTGATCAAAAATCACAATAGATATAAAGTTAAATGAGCAATGTGATACATATCAAAGATATTTTTATAATCAACTTAGCAACTCTAAAATAAGATACATAATGATAACTTAAAGTGACACCTTTGAACCTTGGTTTTTCTACTCTAAGGAGTTTGTGTGAAATTATCAAAATTTCTTGTGCACAGTAGAAGTCAAATTGATCATTGGCTCATCATATTTTCATTCCCTTAGTGCTAGTGCTACGAGGTGTTGCAAATATAAACAATAGCATTTTTCACCTATTTGCCTTTATGAAAATTTAAATTTGTGGATTATTCTCCGAATATGCAATCTAACAACAATATTAACCACATAAATCTTCAACAATAAAATATCATTTATTAAATCTTTGGTATGAGCATCAACAAGGTGGCATAATTGATGATGAGTATGCACAGGCCGCCAACCTATGCATGCTCATTTTGTTGATAATTAATACCTTCGTCGTTGTGGGTGAGTGGGGAGTGTTTCTACGAGTGTTAGCTTGGAAACGATGTCGCTTAGTAAATTTTAATTTACTGTTGAAGATTTGTGGGGCTAATATTGTTGTTAGATTGCATATTCAGAGAATAATCCACAATTTTAAGTTTTCAAAAAGGCAAATAGGTGAAAAACGCTATTGTTTCTGTGTGCAGTACCTCTCATGCATAGCGTTGAGGGAATGAAAACATGATACCAAAGACTTAATTATTTTTATTTTACTGTTGAAGATTTATGTGGTTATTTTGTTGTTAGATTGCATATTTGGAGAATAATCCATAATTTTGAGTTTTCAAAAAGGCAAATAGGTGAAAAATGCTAATGTTTCTATACGAAGCACCTCTTATGCGTAGCGCTGAGGGAATGAAAAGATGATGGGTCTAGGAATGATCAATTTGACTTCTACTAAGCATAATAAATTTTGATAATTTTACGCAAATTCCTTGGAGTAGAAAAATCAAGGTTCAAAGGTCTTTTAACCAATCAAAGAAGAAGAAAATTATGAGATTATGTGTGTACGCAACACCAATGTGCGCAGCACCTTCTAAATCGAAAATTTGGGGCTTTAAAACTCTGCTTTAACTGGAAAATTGGTAAAAGTATTTCAATTTTTTATAAAAGGAAATCCCTAAATATATACAGACACATGTTCAATAATCTCACCAAAATAATGATCACCATAGGCATAAAATTAGTCAAAGAATGTGAGACATGCTGCCAATGATTTAGGTCCGTAGCTTAGGAATCTATCAGAAACAACGGGAAAGGATCGAATCTATCGAGTGAAAATCTCTTTTTTGAGTGTGTGTGTGTGTTTATATATATATATATATATATATATATATATATATATATATATATATATATATATATATCCTGATGGAGGTGGATGATCAAAGTTTAGGACATAGGGCACAGGGTGGAGGTGACTCGGTGACCCCCATGGGGGTGGGTGATCAACGTACAAGCCAGCGAGCCCAGGGTTGACATAACTCATGTGGAGGATGTGTGCATCATATGCGACAGGCAACCAGAACAAGTGGTCTCGAAGGCAGAGAAGCCTCAAGAAGGAGGGATCAGAGTATAAACATTGGCTAGAGTGCATTATTCAATGGTATTCTCTTTGAAATGAGCATGAATAGGGGTGGCATAATTTATGATGACTATGCACAGGCCACCAACCTATGCATGCTCATTATGTTGGTAATTAATACCTCCGTCATTGCAGGTGAGTGGGGAGAACTTATATGAGTGTTAGCTTGGAAATTGTGTTGCTTAGTGTGGAATCTTAGTGAGAGGGTTGGAGGAAGCTTGGGGCGTATCTATCTCGTGCTAAAATAGAGTACAATGGTGTTGGTCGAGCTTGTGGGGCTTGGTCGTTGGCCTGCTTCAAGGAAGCTTGGCGAAACTTTGGTAAGATGGTTACTATGGTATTTGGTTTGCTCAAATATTTTCTTGGTTTCAGTGTCTATAGAGGGGTCCTGGTGTGATTTTATTTTCTAGTATTGGCGACGCATCCCATTGTGGAGAGAATTTAGGTATGGATACTCTTGGTCTCAATGCCTTGCGAGTTGGTAGGGGAGAATTTGGTGTCTAGTGCGTTATCGTGAATCTATCAAGGATTTCTACCTTGTGGTGGCTTATTTCAGAGTTACAGTTGGGGGGGGATTGAATTGGGTCGTAGGGTGTGGAGTGGTTTGGTCCAAGTTTGTGGGCTAGACAATTCTATTGTTGAGATTGCAACAAGATGATGAGCTTAGTGGAAAGAAGTCGCCTTCACTAAGTGGGCCTGCAGGCTATTTTTGGCGCAAGTCTATTATTAGACTATGTCTATTTTTATACATGTCGATCATATTCTATGAGTTGCAGGATGTTATTTGTGGATGGTTGGTCAAGCCGGAAAAAATAGATGGACTTCTATTTTTAGACATATTGGGCAGAATCTATTTTTAGATTTCCAGTCTAAAAATAGATATGTCGAATAATATTAGCTCTGTAAACAGACCTGGGCAACATAAAATAACCAAGATTTTCTAGTTCAGATACATCATTTAAAAACATAATTATGTGGAGACATCAGGCTGTACATGGATACTTGATTAGAACTCATAAGGCAGTTTTGGTGGAGTTGTGTTGATTCCTTTGAGACAAGCATAGTTGAGCTAGTTGTATCCAGTCTGGCCAGTTGATACATAGTAAGTGGTGTGATTTGGTGGTAATTAATTCACTAATTATTAACTCATTAATCAACTAAAGAATACATCGAGTTAACTACGGTGCATGGGAGGTTCCGGTGGAACCGGTGAAGAAGAGGTGATGAAACGTGTAACTATTAGTTGTGTTATCTTGTTGCATGATTTTGCAACAACGAGTGATTGGAGATGCCAAAGAGGATTGCGTGAGCAAAGCACAGACGGATTCGAGTTCATTCAGAGCCATTCTTCAGCAGTGATTGCGCAGTAGAGGCAAGCTATCAGGTGGCAGAGATTGGAGCATGTGATTTGCTAGATCGGGCTTGATTAGTGTGTAGCAATTGGAGATTGTACTGAGAGCTTTGTGAAGAGCTTTGTATAATGATTGCTACATGATCTCTATGACATATAATATACAGATAGTTGGGGGTTTTCAGCTTTAAGCTTTCCCATAAAATACTATGTTCATATGTGTGATTGTTTATGGTTTTAATGTGCGCATGCGATTGTTTTTATTTCCGCAATTAATGATCAATGGTAGAAGAGATTATGTATTGTGCATGAAGTTAAAATAGTGTGTGATCAGGAGAATCTCGGAGTATAACATATCAGTTATTCAAATTTCTACATCTATTGTATGTGAGAAGTAATTATGGGGGTTGGTGGATGGGGAATCTTTGTTGTGTTGTGTGGTCAAGCCTTATGTTTGGTGTGTCACAACCAATCTGGAAATATTGCAGAAACATGGTCGGGCCCGAAGAGTTATGGGGACTTGAGGCCAACTATTGGGTCAAGAGCCAATTGTTGAGGAGGAAGGGCTCATAGACGTCGAGTTGGGAGGGGAGTTGGCCCAAGACAAGGTTCTACTGTCGAGTGGAGAGGAACAACCATCCCCCATGGAGTCTCTTGAGCTACAATTGCGAAGTGTAATGGTCACTATGGATGAAATATGATAGCAAAGACAAGATGATAGAAATGAAGTCATTGCATTTTTGAATGACCTGCAAAAAAATCAGTGGGACATCTTGGATCGCCTGACCTCTTTATGACGAGGCTAGAGATGCATTAATGATAGACTTGATGATATGGAGGTATGCCTTTCCCATGTGGAATTCCATGCCCATCTAACCCAGGTCCTCTGAATCCTCTTTTTGCTCTGGCTGTTGGTCTTGCTCCTAATTTTCCCATTAATATGTAATGAATGGGGGATTTGTGCTAATTCTCTAGGTTTTTTGGGCTATATGGTCTTTTTGTTTCGGGTTATTATGTAAAGCATGGAACTTCCTTCTTAGTTTTTGTTTCACTCATCTAGCCAACAAATTTTGTCGGAGTGAGGTTGGGAGAGCGATGACCCTCAGGAATTTCAGATGTAATCCCTTGATCCATTAATAGGAAGTTTTGGCTGACAAAAAAGAAAAATTATATATATATATACACGCCTTTAAATAGGCTATATTGCATAAAAATATCATTGAAAAAACCTTGGGTTGTCAAAATCGGAAGCCCAATAACTACTAAAAATAAATTTTATTTTACTGTTGAAGATTTATTTGGTTAATATTGTTGTTAGATTGCATATTCGTAGAATAATCCATAGTTTTAAGTTTTCAAAAAGGAAAATAGGTGAAAAATGTTATTGTTTATGTGCGCAACACCTCATGTGTGTAGCGTTCAGGGACTTTTGTTCATGTGCACAACATCTCATGTGCATAGCACCGAGGGAATGAAAAGATGATGGGCAGAGGAATGATCAATTTGACTTATATTAAGCACAAGACTAAACAGAGCATTTTTCACTTGTTTTCCATTTTGAAAACTTAAAATTCATAGTGTGTCAACTTCATTTGAGTCCATTTGCAGTTATAAAGGGCTCAAAAAGGTTTACAGATGTCTTGAGTTTCTGTTTGGTTAATTGAATTTTTCTCCATGCATTGTTGTGTTTAGACACAGACTAAATAGATCATTTCCATCTCTTTTATTATCAGTCACCAATTGTGATTTCTCTTTGTTGTTTTAGTCATTTAAGGTTTTAAAAGTCATTTTCAACTTGGTCTTGAAGTCTCGACCTTGATTAAGTATAAAACTCTAGCCCAACTTTTGCACCTTCATAAATCTTGTTTTAGCAATGGGGAAGACAAAGGGAGGAGAGATTGTAAGGTTTGAACCATGAGATCTTTCACTCATCAATTCTGACCCTGCCATTAGTGTAGCCTTTGAACAAGCATGGTGTGTTAGATTATGTGAAAAAATACAGGGATACCATGTGGAGGTGACCAAAGAATTTTCCCTGAATTTTGATGGTGATAAAATAAAAGTTGGTAAACTGGAATTCATTGTGTCAGAGTCCACCATAGCATCAGCCACAAAAATACCTTTGGAGGGGGAGAAATGGTTCAAAGGAATGCCTTTGGAGTTGGAACATTATAAGGATTTCATGAAGCCAGAGTATAAAATCCAAGTGTTTGGTGTTGTAGTGCCTAGTGACTATTTATTGGAAAATTTCAGCAAGCTTCTCAAAGTAATTCAGAAGTACTTCACATGTGAAGGAATATTCACCAGGGTCTATCAATATCACTTCAGGCTTTGCTTGCATTTCACTCGTAAAAAGACCCTAAATTTACCCTTTTTCCTCTTCAGGAGTAGGCAAGATGGTTGAAGGAGTAAGAATGAAGAAAGGAATGGTTGACTCAGGATTGTTTCATTTTTCACTAATGACAATGTTGGTATTAGAGGAGCTGCAGAAAAAGAAACAAGTTTGGAAAGATTTCCTAACCTCATCCAAGTTCACAGTGCAATCTATTGGAAGTCCAGAAAGTTACAGGGATACTCCCTCATCCACCACTAAGATTGTTTCTTCACCCTTAAAGAGTTTTTTCAAGAAAAAATGGTCACCTACAGTTGAGCAATCACCAAAGAAGGAGGGCAAAAAAGTACAGTTCTCACTAGAAGTAGTGGAGACTCTAGTACCAAGAAAGACACTCACAAAGGCAATTTCTAAAAGGTTACCATTGGAGAAATCAGTCGAAGAACTTGCTGAGCCTAAGGAGATTCAAGTACAAACAAGTTCTGTGGATGAAAAATATAGGCAAGTTAAGGAGACAAAGAAGCAATTACATGAAGTTGACTTGGTTATAGCACAACTACAACAAGAGAATAGACAACTAAAGAAGACCATCCTAGAAAAAACAACTCAATCTAATGAGTACTTGCTTATGGTTGAAGCTACACCAGTTGTTTTAAGTTGAAGGGAAAAATAAAGGCAATTAAGGAAGAAGTTAATAAGGCAGAAATATCAGCAACCAGGGTTACAAGATCCTCATCCACAAAGTTACAAATTCAAGAAGGGAATACAATGCATGAAGAAAAGGTGGATGAAGGGAAGGTAACTTTCATGAGAATGAAGAATAAATTAAAGGAGGCCCGAAATAAAATTGTTGAGCTCAAGCAACAAGATGAAAAAGATAAAAAAAATTAGAGAATTAAAGGATGAGCTAGACAAAGCACGGGTGACTATAACTTATTTGCAGAAGGAAAATAGGCAGCTCAGACCTATAGTGCCTTAACAAAAAATGACATCTTATGCGAAAGGAAAGGGTAAAGTGGTGATTGTTGTTGAGAATATGAAAGAGCCAATTTAGTTTTAAAGGATACCTAAGACTAGATCTATTGCTAAGGTACAAGAGCAAGAGAAGGAGATTGTGCAGCCTGTGGTTTTAAATGAACAAAAGAAATATGAGAAGCTACTAAAGCAGCTTAAAGGTTCGCAACATCGAGTTGATCAACTTAAAGAGAAAGACCATAGGAATAATATGGCATTTTTTACAGAGGTCGAGGTTGCTTTGATTACTATTCAAAAAGAAAAACACAAACTAAAATGGACTTTCCCTTGCATAGGAAAGTGAAGAACCTATATGTGCAAAATGTAGTCTTAAAGAGAAGGCTTAAGTTGATGAAGAAAAGGTTTGTTGAAGTTAGGGAAGCTAGAAGAAAGAAGAGGACAAGCAAGTTATATATGCTGGTTGAGGCAGCTGAAGAAGAGAAGACTAGTGAAAAGGCAAGTGGACAGTGCTACCCATAGCTGTTATGCACGGGATGAGCAACAGGACTAGAGTTTCTTCAAAGTGGAATTTTTTGGGAAAATTTTGATGCTTGTAGGGCATAGACATCTTTATTGCAGTCAACAAGACACCAACAAAGACTTTTTGATCAAAGTGTAGCCTTTTATGTGGTCAAAGGAGCAGTCAGTTGTTGCACACAAACACGGTCAATGTTTTTTACATCAAATTTTCACCTCATAGTTGGAAATGAAGGCTTGGATCATGTAATTATTTATTTTATATTATTGTAAAAGCTCCACCCATGTTGTCTTGAACAAATTCGATGTATTAGGTGTATAGATAAGTTTATAAGTGAAAGTTAAAGATGCTTTAATAGTTTCCAAATTAGTGGTTTTTCTTTCGTATTTTCACGAAATTGGTTCCATGTAAATGGGGAATATGAGAGTTTTGACCTCCTTGGATATAGAAACAATTTTTTGTATATAGTGCATGATCTTGAATGAAAAAAAGGTTGATTGTGGAGTAAAGAGAATATTTTTCCTTTGATTATAAGCTATGGAGTTCAATTGAAGTAATTAATTCAAAAATACAGAGGCAGTTTTGCTTTAGGATTCTTGTGTCAAACAAATGGTGATGTTTCACTCTTTGTAAATTTGTTTTTCCTTCTAGTTTTTTGCATGGATTATCCTTCTTAATTGTTTACAAGAAGATTATGAGTGGAATTTACTTGCAGTACTCTGCTCTGGGTTGTTAAGCAAATATAAATGTTTTCCTTCTAAAATTAAATATAAAATTTATCTTTGTATGCTTTATATTTAATAGATCCTCACTCTCATTCATCTCATCCATACCACAATAACTTTATAAGATCCAGGAGTTTGCCTACATCGCCCTGTTACAAGTTGCTCTATTTATTTGTGATTGATTGTTGAACATCCTTATGACTCCATGCCCAATGGACCTCTCCTTCACCCTGCGACCACAACTTTAAAACCTATCTTTGATATTCATACCTAGCCTAAAACCTAAGACTATGATTCACTGTAAATCCAAATAGAGAGAGCCCTCTCTAGGCCAGAAGGGCTAGAGTCTAATCCAAAAGAGCTTTGCGGTTCCTCTGCAATTTTCCTCCTCAACTTAGGAAAACTATGGAGTGCTTACAAGTAGATCTGAAGTTAAAATGGATCTAGGTTGTATTTTTTAATACAAATGTGTATTACCAAACGCCCAAAGGACATAAATAGATTTTCACTCTAAAAGAGGTTTACACCTCAAGAGATTTGACGCCCAGAGGACATAAATATATTTTCACTCTAAAAGAGGTTTACACCTCAAGAGTTTTGATCCCTCTCAGCTCTTGGTAGATCCAAAGTTAAAATAAATCTAGAATGTTTTTAAAAAAAATACAAATATGTATTAAAAAATAAACATGTCTAATTAAATGCAATCTTTTATTTATACTTTAATAAGTAAAAACTTATTATCATTATTTCATATCACTCGTCAATATAAATATATTACTATCACTAGCCATATATTTATCAATAACATCTCTACATTTTGATTAAACGAAATTAAAATTGAAATTATTCTTTTATATTTGATTTTTGTAACATTTATTGAAATTAAATAATTTTATTTCAAATTTTTAATAACTAAAAAAAATAATGTATTATCAATAATTTCCATGGGGATTTCACATGTTTTTAGTGAATTTTAGTCAAAATATTGTTAAAATTTATTTTCAAACACCATAATGTTATTAAAAAGTATCATCACATACCTCCTATCTACGGAGGGCATTCGTCAAGATATGGGGCAATGGGTCGCTATAGCGATTGAAGGAGGTCAGCTCCGAGGGATCGAACAACCTCCTTTTGCCCGCTAAGTTCCAGCTACTCCCTCCTATTGCACATGATCTTACTGTTTATATTTTAATTTCCGTTTGTAGATTTTTGCTTAAACATTTGAACATGTCTATACTTTATTGTCTCTGTTTCAGAGTGTTTTCCTCACTGAGGAGATCCGGGAGACTGGTTTTTGCTCTGATCAAATTTATGTCACAAAAAAACAGAGAAAATTGGAATGGTGTCTACCACCCAATTCTCGACTTTTGATGATTTTAAAACAAACACATTCTGCTTTCATCCCTGTTTCGGGCTCTTCCTCTTCTAAAGTGGGAAGCCTGGGGGCTGAACGTAGACATCACTTAAATGATTTTTAACAAAGTTGGGAGGATCGATTCATACATCTCCTCATTAGCTACAACTCCATTTTTCCTTTACTATTGTAAGGAAGGAAAAATGCAATTCATTGAATGCTATATGCATATACTACGTAACCTTCTTCTTACTTAATAGATGGTTCGATTTTTTCTTTGGAAAAAAAAATTAAAAAGTATCATCAACAGAATAAGGCGGAAACGTGAAGCTGGGTTACACTTTTGTGAGAATCGGGGGCCGAAAACTTTTTTCGGCAATAGTTCGGCCGAATTCATGATTCTATTTACATTGACGACACACTGACGACACGGGCAAACAGAATTTTTGCCAGAGATTGGAAAACCGGCAACAAAAGTTCGGCCAAACTTACAACAAAATTTCGGCCGAACTGCGATTTCGGTCGAACTTTTACTTTTAAAATAGTTCGACCGAACTAATTTCTATAAATAAATCGCCCGCGAAGTTGGTTTGTTTACCGGTTTCATTATTCCCGCGAATTTCTGTCACTGTCGCTGTTGTTCGCGCGTTTTCGCTCCTCCCGTCAGCGTTGTTGCTCCTCCCGTCCGCGCTGTTGCTCCTTTCGTCGGCGCTGTTGCTCTTTTCATCGGGTATGTTCGACCTTACCGTTTCCAAATTTTTCACATATATTTGAAAAATTCTTCACTGGGATATACTGCCTCTTATGTATTTGATTATTCTTCACTATTTTCAAACTCTTTAAACTTCCTTAGACTATCCACAATCTGCATACTTCATTTAGAAAAGCTAATCTCAACTGAAAACAGGAAACTGATGTAGAAAAGACTGAAACCGAAATTGCATAGGCCTTTCTTACCTGAATTTCAATGATTTTCAAGGCAAAAAGACAGTCTAGTTAAACTACTGCCATAAATAACATCATGAATCGTGTACCTACACTGTCGTTGAGGGAATATAAGGATTTATTGTTGCTATATATGTTTCATTTCTCCTTTTTAGATATGATGATTATTTATGTATGCTTTAGTCAACACAAGTGACTCCCCTCCATAGTTGCTCAGGGCCTCGGCCTCTCAGCACTCTCCCTTCAGACTCGGCCCCACCGGCCTCACCTGCACATTTCTCCTTCTGACTACCGCTTAACGTGATGCGCAACACCCTTGCTACCAGTTATATTGATACCTCCGCTCTTTGTGGCTCTCCCGGTCCCATAACACTCCTCCGCACAATCGACTCCACTGTTAGACTCCCCTCACAAAGCTCCCACAACACTCCTCCATATCAAACATGATGATTTAAAACATATTTTAGGATTTCGTAGACTTGTTAATGCACAATATTCATCATACACAATATTCATGACATGGAAATCACCTGGGATATACCATTGTGGGTATCTATTTTCTCATTACCTTATTTTCATGAAAAGGCACAAAGTCGAGGTCAACCATGGGGGAGATATATCACCAAATACATGTTTGTTAGTTTTCTGTGTTGTTGTAAGTTATTGTTGCAATTGGTTCCAACAAGGTGAAGTGGAGCCTGATTGGTTAGCCTCTAGAGAATGCAGATACTATAGAAACATCAGACTGCAGATTGCTCAGAAAGCTAATCTCAACAGAAAACAGGAAACTGATCCACACTATTTTCAAACTCTTTAAACTTCACACTGAAAGCCCATCAACATATTCGTACTGAATCTTACAAGAATCTGTAAACTGTTTTCAGAGATTGCCGAGTTATTCCTTATCAAAAGAGCCACAGACAAGGTATATAAATATAGATAGAATTGCTTCCTTTTAGGCCGACCAACACTTTGGCATGTAGGCTAACTTGTAACACATCATAATAGCTCGATTTTTCAACGTTGATGTAAAGTTGAAATAAACCATTGGTTCATGTTTTCTTTGACTAGGTCTGGGTTTCTGACTGAATCTATATGGACATTTCTGTCTAGTTAAATACCCTTCTATTTGCAAGATTGATTTATCTTTTAAGACTTTGCATTTGTGTGTTGTATGTATCAAAGATTTCTATTCCCAGTTTTTCTATGCACATCAATTCAACTGCACAAACAATTAAATCTAATTTAATATTATTGTCTGCTAGAAGTTAGTTTATATTTTAAAAATGTGCAGTGTTGTATGTAGCAAAATATTCTATTACAGGTTTTGTTCTACATATGCATTCGGGTGTTTTGAGATATCCTTGTGTGTTAGGTTATTTATGTTTTTAAATTTTGCAATGATATGTTGTAATCTTTTTATTACAGTTTTTGGTTTGCATGTTCATTTTGGCTACAAAAATATTCTCTCCATCATAATATCATTGTGTTTGATATCTTGATTTATGTTTTAAATTTTGCACTCACATGTTTTATCATTTTGTAGCAAAGTATTTGTATGCCTGCTATATTAGGCTCTCTCTTTTCATTGAGCTGTGTGTATGGTATGGTTTCATTTAGACCATTTTCAACCACAATAGTGTTCTCTGTCATTACTGCAGAAATAAAAAACACATGTTAGACATTATCATATTCACATAGGCAAAAAAGGGTTTTCCTTAATTTTACATATTAAAATGTCTTTGAAAATTTAGTTCTATTTAAAATAAAAAGGTGAAAGATTAGTTTCAGAAATTACTAGAACGAATAGATGGTAAGGCCCAGAGAAACAACTACAAAAGCAATGCAATATAACTAATCAACCTACATCAACAAAACATATGGTCTTGAATGAGCTTTTGGACTCTTTAGATGTAAATGTACACCGTGGCAATGTATCTTATATAGAACTTTAATCCATGTGCTTAACCTTAACATTGACACAAATGGAATACAATTTTACTCACTACTTTATGATAGAAAAATATGTGGATGAGTATTGCCCACATATCCAAAGTCAAAAGGGATAGATTAAAAGGGGATGCTCTGGTCATGTCTATAAAAGATAAATTAAAGAAGCATGACATATTAGTAATGCAAATTAGATATGCGTGTACCAATTATGTTCATATAACACAACAAATAGATGATTCAATACAAATGTCACATAGAAGTCATATTTATGTCATGGGCCTTCAACTTAAATTATATATCTAGCATTACATTAAGCTATAGGAGATAAATCAAAAAAGCATTTGAATGTAAATTAAACATGTGTAATAATTATGTCCTTTAGTTCAATAAATAGATAATAATTTTCAAATGCCATATCTAAGCTATATTTCATCTAAGTAGCTTTCAATTTAAACTTATATCTAATGTTAAATTATATAAAAGAATAACAGTAATCCAAACTTCAAAACAATATTTAGAGTTAGTATAAAATGTGACATATAATTTTCCTGCGTGGAAAAACATAGTTACCGAGAGTTCAAAACTCATGCATTTGAATACAAAGTGGGTATACGAATGAGCAAGTAGATTTTTTCTAGGAATGAGGAAGTGAAGGTTGATAGAGAGCCACACAAAATTGAAAATTCATACCTTAACAAAATTGTTAGATCCTTTTAAAGAAAATGTGTCATATAATCAACTTTCATCAAAATATATGATAAACTCAACACAATTTTATGAAAAATAGTATACCATTTTTTACATTTCACATAATACAAATAGATAAATATTACTTAAGTATTGTTATAAAGATTTAACTACCCATAAAGAGATGGCCAAGTGATTGAGACAGGGCATCATCACAATAAAAAACCAAGTACAAATTGTAGTAATCCTAGAATCATGCTTTACATAAGGTAAAATTGGGGAACTCATGGCTTACTATAGATAAAAAAACATTTGTACCCTTACCAAAAAATATATGATAAAAATTGACAAACTACATAAGCTTAAGCTTAAGGGGATATAATCCTTTTTGCCTTCCATATAGATAATGAAAATGATTGTTCCAAGTCTCATGTTGCTTCTCATGTTACTTTATAAAACTTGATTGGAAAGAAAAATAGGAGGGCATAAATGTAAGAAATATAAAACATAATGAAACACAACGTAAGAAATAGAGAACATAATGAAACATACACATACATATCTCTAGACAATCAACACAATTATTTTCCTAGGAAATCCTTATGAGAGACAAGCAGCCCTAAAAAGTAATGATGTTGTAGACTCCTTTTTCCCTAGGAAATCCTTATCGGAGAAAAACAACACTAAAATGTAAACATGCTCTACTCTCTCTTTTCTAGTATGGAAAATATGTAAGTACAAAGAAAGAGGTAATCTCTTTAGAGTTAGCTAAGACTTTTGGCATGTAAGGTTGCTATAAAAACTTAACTTCATACATTTTTCTCTCTAATTTCACACTCCTAGTTGTATTTTGAGCTATGGAACAAAATACAATAACACAAAATGAAACTCTTATTCCTCCTAGTGGCCAAGTATTTAACATAGCGTGATAGCCAACTAGGTGTAAGATTTGACTCCGTCAACCATTAAAAAGGTTTGTGATTTTAGACCTTTGAGAGTCTTGTTAAAATTCCACATGTAGCTAGCTTGCTATGCATGAGTAATGGGGCTCAAATGACATTCTCTCGTACCATGGTGGTCAACATGATAGGTCAACTTACTAAAGGCATAAATTTTGAATGAACTTAATTTGATGTTTTTCTTGCACCATTGGATATGTCTTTAAGTGTAGAATAATGGTCAAGATTTCGGCACAAGGGATAATCGTTTGACCCCAAAAAATGTCATTTAATACCTCAAAATGACTCCAAAAGGTTTTAGACCCCAATTCTCCACCCACCATTAAAATGACCCTACAAGTTGATTCTTTCAGTTTTTCACTCTATAAGCATCAAAATATATGACAAATAATATAATTATCCAATCTAGATCATTATTTAATAATTTTTTAAAATTATGAGTAAGATATACATCATGGAATTTAAATAAATAGCGTTAATTCATTGAACACCCTTGTACATTCTTTGTTGATACTTTGAAAGTAATACGTTTTGAAAAATAATTTGTTTTTTGGATCAATCTACATTTAGCATGTGATATTTAATGTTAAATGTTTTTATTGGATAGTTAAATTATAATTGGCATGGCATGTGAAGTTTTTAAAACTCAAGTTTTGGATGGTTTCAATCTACATTTTGCATGTGATATTTAATGAACTTTAAATGTTTAATGTTTTAATGTTGCACGATATATAATCAAAAGGTTTTTAAAACTTAAAGTTTTGGGTGGTTTCAATTTACATTTGGCACATGTGGTATATAATGTTAAATGTTGCTATTGGATCTAGTTGACTATAATTGGCATGGCATGTGAAGTAATGATCTATATCTAATCAAAAAGTTTTTTAAACTCAAGTTTTGAATGGTTTCAATCTACATTTCGCATGTGATGTTTAATGTTTTAATGTTGCACGATATATTATCAAAAAATTTTAAAATTTTAAAGTTTTGGATGGTTTCAATCTACATTTGGCACAAGTGGTATATAATGTTAAATGTTTCTATTGGATAGTTGTTCACTATAATTGGCATGGCATGTCAAGTAATGTTGCACAAATCCCTTTTGGATGGTTGAAGTACATTTGGAATTTTAAGATTGCTTTTGATCTCTCCATGTAGTCTTGTTTGAATGAAAAATTTTCCAATAGGAAGAACATAGCTTTTCAATGCAACTAACCACGTATCAATTGAGCTCTAATTGAAAAAAGAGTTTAAAGAAGTAGATATATGTACAAGTTATCCCTTTAATTTTGATTGGAAATATAAGTCTAGTACATATATATGTTTGTTGAATTTGGGTTAATGTCGTTAATGCACTCAAATAGGTAGCCTTGTCGATTTATTTACATTGTGGAAACTTTTTACCAGAAAATCCAACTAGTTTTTCATCAATGCACATAGAAAAACTACTTGGAACAATTAATTGTGCATTCTAGAACATATCTATCCAAGACAAGTAACATTTTTCGTCAATACACATTGAACATATCCGACCATTGGACAAGCAAATTTTGTACTAGATTTTCAATCAAGATTAGAGATGTGGGTCAAATCCCACCAAAAGTCGGAGAAGTGCTCCGAGTCTCTTGTCTAATAGGTATTTTCGTACAAAACTATACTGTAGATGATTTATTTACATTGTGTCCATACTTTTTACCAGAAAATCCAACTCGTTTTTCATCAATGCACATAGAAAAACTAGTTCCAGTTAATTGCATTTTAGAACATATATATTGAGTACGTAAATAATTTTTCATCAATGCATATAGTAAAACTAGAACAATTAATTTCATTCTAGAACACACACACACACACACACATATATATCCAATACATATAACATTTTTCATCAATGCACATGTATAGAAAAGCTACTTTCAGTTGATACTAGAGCACGTGCTTGTACCAAAACAATTTGTACATGTGCAAACACTTGCACAAATAACATAAGCAGCTCAATTTTTAGTTGAGTACTGGAAGTTCTAAAACATATTTAATCCAAAGATAATAAATTGTTGGACAATTCACTCAAAAAATTTCTGATGGAATTCCATCTTCAATAATCCGTTCATGATCGGATTTTGAGATTTTCCATCTCTTAATTTTTTATTTTTTCTTTGATTGAACTTCTATCAACTTTATGCGTGCTGCACACACCAAGTGACTATATTGACAACTTATGGAAGAGGTTCATAGTCTTCACTTTGATGAGTTTGTCTGAAAAAATAACCTTTCAGTATAATAGACCCTCTGTCATATTGAAATCCGTGATCATTATAGTTTTGTAATAATTTCATTTTTCGTTCAGTGCAACGCATCAAATAATACTTCACATTTTCATCATTGTCAATAGGTGCAATTACAGCAAAAACATCTCCTGCACAATAAAATAAATTTAACAAAATTATACATATTTAAATTTATTTCTAGATTTTTAAATCATTAGAAAGTAATTCAAATGTTACTTTCTCTAACAAGATCAGAAACTTGATCACCATCGAATGATATTGTAGTTTCCTTTGATTGCATTTCTTCAAACATTGCAACAGACATTTTGCCCTTTGTATTTAGCTCTGTATGTTTCCAATCGTTCACATACATTTTGTTTTCACAAACGTCATTGGATTTTGTGTTGTCTATGCAAACATCACAAAAACAAGAGTATTTTTTTTTATCCAATGCAAACACATTTCTGGACGACTTTGTTTGAATTGAATGCAATTTTCGAGTCCCTTTTATTGTTTCAACGTCATTTCTAATTGATCTATCTACGTCTTCGATTCCAATATGCCAGAAAAATCTTTATATGGAAAATTAGAAGAAGAATTTGTAAATATGATATCAAAATACAATCAAAGATAATCATTGCATGATAAATGTACAATGCTTAAAATTATATTTTCAATATAAATTAAATTGAACGTACATTCGCACTTCTCTTGATGGGTTAGTCTCATGGCTTAGAGCAGCGATGCACCATTGAACAACTTCTTCAGCGTTCACAAGTCGGCTTGCAGAGTGGTTCATTTGATATCTTCGAAGTGCTCGTTTTATGCATGCTCCTGCACCGTCATGTTCTCCTTTTCCATGGCTAGTCTTAAAGAAATTCCAACAATGTTTAATGCAGGTTTTCTTATGAAGACAACACAACCAAAAGAATGATCATGCAGATTTGAATTGACCTGCGCATCCGTCTGACCATATCTATTGTTCATTGAATGTTATTCCACGATTTTTCAATGAATCATAAATTTTTCCAAAACAATGTTGTACAAAACATGTATCATGTGTACGATCGTCACTAATATAAAAGTGATATTCTTTAATGATATGTCGATTTGCACTCGTGCTTTTTATATGATTGACATTTTGTTCAGCATGTCTATATAGAATATGGACGAGCATGAAGACTTGGTCAGAATGATAGTATTCACTCTGAATTTCTTTTTGTGGAACAAATGTGTAGTTTTCTGCAAAATCAATCACTGACAAAATGGTCCCTGGTGGAAAAACTTCATGAGATTTTTTGAATTGCAAGTCTTACCATCGAGCTCTATGGGAATGCTTGGTGTATTTGTAAATTTCTGCCTCAAACTTTCTCAAAAAGTCTATCAGAAAAATTTCGTCTTCTAGTAATTCAATTCTTTTAACACTATTTATACCTTGAATCGATGTATCGATATATTCATATCTCTTCCATTTCACTTTCATGTTGGACAATGATAGATCATTTATATCAATACGATATTTGTTTTGAAATTTAGTCAAATTTCCACAATCATCGCATTTTTTACCACCAACACATTTCTTTTTCTAAAATAGTTCATCATTGTCTCTTTCACATAGAATTTGAGATATGAAATCACGGATAGTGGAAGGAGGAGGTGAATCCTTCCATAATGTTCTACCGAAATCAAGGAATGTGTCATAATATAACTCAAATTCCACATGATAACGACAACAAGAAGTGTCGCGTACGGTGATAGGTTTTACATACCATGGTTTTTGTTGAACAAAAGCACCAAGTGAAACATGAATTTGACGATTCTCTTCTTTGAACTTGTTGAATAACTCTATCTGAGTGGTTTCCAAGAAATATTTTCATGTTCTCCGTACTAATTTCGTGCTATTTTTCTTCGCATCACATGCCTTGCAGTTGGAAAAACACGCGAATTGTTCTTCCAATATTCATATATTATTTTTTTTAACACTTTCTCCAAGTCTATCTTTGTATGGTTGCCTACAAATAGCTCTCCAACAAGCGAGTTCATCATTTACATCTATTTGCAGCCGAAATTTCCGATGTTTGTGCAAAGTTTTTTGCGAGGTTCTCAGTGCTCGTGCCATAGATGTTACCAAACGATTCTCTTGAGTACTTGATGAAACCATTTCCATCTATATTTCTCTACGTATAATTGAAACATATTTCTCTCTATGTCTCTTAATTGACTTTATAGCACTACTCATATTTTTTATCACATCTTCCTTCATTTTTTTATCTTTGGTTGATTTTCGAATACCCAATAGTGTCATAGCTTCTTTTAATTTCCTTAATGATAGGAGACCTTTCAACATTTGAGCCTGAACTGTCACCCGCTCATTTAAGAAATACTTTTCAAAAATGCAGTTAACACGATATTGTATAACATGGTCAGGTTTTTTATCTCCATATGTGTGAGTGTCAACATTTTCTAACATCTCATTATCGATAGTGATTTCATCTGTACATATTCGAAAAAATAGTACATATTCAATAAATAACTAAATTAATAAATATATCTATAATTTCAATGATATGTGCATGTGTTTAATATATATTTACATACCTTGTGATTCAATTTCTTTATTTGGATTTATTTCAATATTTTCACCATCTTCAATCATTGGTTCAATATCTCTTTCAAAATTTTGTATCTCATCATCAATGTTTTGAGGAATATCTCTGTCTGTTTACATTAAAAAAAATATTTTTCAACTTAGTTCATCAAATAAAAATTAAGTTTCACATTTTACATTAGGAAAATTTTAAATATATCAATAGATCATAATATTTACATTTACACACCTGCTTCAATTTCTGCATGAGGTTGATTTTCTTCTTCAATATTTTGAGGAATATCTCTGTCTGTTTACATTAAACAAAATATTTTTCAAATTAGTTCATCAAATAAAAATTAAGCTTCACATTTTACATTAGGAAAAATTTAAATATATCAATAGATCATAATATTTATATTTACATATCTCCTTCAATTTCTACTTGAGGTTGATTTTCCTCTTCAATATTTGAGAGGGCTTCTAACTTTCTTTTGCGAGATTGTCTCGTCTCTTCTCTACGTTCCTCAGGGTCTCTTTTTCGATCATATTTTCTCGCATAAGTTCTTCGATTTCCCATGATAATATGGTATGAAGTTCAAAAAATTTCCTTCAAAAATTAGACAATAACTCGATTACAAAAATATCACAAAAGATTTAATTTAAAAAAATTCAATTTAAATTTTTTGCAAAAAATACGTACTCCAATCCAAAACACACACTTTAAAAAATTCGAGAGAAAAATGTCTTATAAAAATGAAACGAAGCTCAAAAGATTTACTTCAACTCAAAACACGTACATACCTCCAAGAAATGTCTTTTGAATGTATGTCCAAGAAATTTTTTAAAGTTCAAAACATTTTTTTGCAAAATCAGGTCGCTTCCAAGAAATGTCTTTCAGTTTGCTTCCAAGAAATGCTCTTACATCCAAAATTTGAAGAAAAGTTTTTAAATCCAAACCAAGATCTATGTAAAATCAGATGAAATGTGTGAAATGTGCGAAAATTGTGAATGATTTCGCGGCAATTTAGATTGCCGTGAAATGTGTTTTAGTAGGGGCTCCGCAAAACTTTCCGGCCGACGGAAAGTTATACAATAGTTCGGCCGAACTATTAAGTCGTTAGACTTAACGAGCCGTCAGCCCAAAACATAGTTCGGCCGAACTTTTAATCAAAGTTCGGCTGAACTACCGCGTCACCAGTTATGCAAAAACCAGTCTCTGAATACGTTTCTGCAACTTTGGACTGATTAAACTCCATGAAAAGTTGTTAATTAACTGTCAGAACCAAGACAAACATTTTCAGAATTGAATCTACTTTCAGGAAATATAACTTTTGTGGAATTTCATAAATGTTTACTAATTTTAATTATTTTTCTAATAAAATGGGTGCAAACAATTTCTGAGGGTCATTGTGATTTAGTGAAATCAAAATTTTGTATCTCCCAAAATACATTGTAAAAAAAATTGAAAAAATTATGAGGCATTACATTGGTCCATCGTCTCTAATGGGTAGCTTTTAGATTTTTAGTTTATAACTTATATGTTAAGAAATTTCTTGCGTCGCGAAACATATCCAAAATACGCAGTTTTTCGTATTGGACCAGTTCAAAAAATTCTAGTAATTATGATATGCATCCATTGGATTTGTAAATATGAAGAAACCAAAGTAGACTCTGTCTAGATTGTTGTAACACATTTTTTTTTCTCAAAAACACAAATTTTCAATGAATACAACATTGTGTCATAACATGACTTCTTATGAATCCTTTGATTGTTAAGAAACACACACTCAAAGAAACGCTAAGTTGACATATCAAATATACATAAAAAAATTTCAAAAAATAAGTAATAGAAAGCTAACAAAATTTCTCACAACTTTTATTTTTATCGCAAAATGAAATTCTACACAGAAAAATTGTTATAGTTTGCAGAAAGTTGAAGAACCGAAAAAAAATGAAAATCTTTTCTCAAAAAAGGGCAAAAAGTGTAACTCGGCTTCACATTTTCACCCTAGATGTAATGTAAGAAATGTGTAAGTAAACACTTGAAGTGTACGCCCAATACAACCTATTTTTGTACTTACTCCATATTCAAAAAAGATGTATGGTAAATAAATAAAAATATAAATAAACTGGAGGTATGGTAAATAAATAAAACATTTTTTTATACTAACTCGAGAGGTATGGTAAATAAATAAAGATATAAATAAACTAGAGGTATGGTAAATTCCATAAACCTCTTTTTATATTTACTCCATAAACCTCTTTAATATCACGGGCTAAATGCCATGGGCCAAATATCATATTTATAAAAAAGGTATGATAAATAAATAAATATAAAAAAGGTATAAAAATGTACGGTAAATAAATAAAAATATATCAAATAGGATTAGAAATCATCTTTCAATAAACTAGAGGTATGGTGAATAAATTAAACCTATTTTCGAATTTACTGACTTTATATTTAAGAACACTTAAAAAGGAAGTTTTATTTAGGTGAATCCTATGAGACAAATACCATAGGCCAAATTATTATTAATACCTTGAAAAAAAACATTATTAACCCTAATATTAATATTAAAAGATTATTATTGTTATTATTATTATTATTATTAAATTTAATATTCATATTAATATATTATGATATTAATATTATTAAACTTAATAACTTTGGATTAATACTATATCAAATTTGTTATATTGTAATATATATTAATCTATCATGATATATATTAACTCTAGATATATATGGGAGGGAAGAACAAAGACATTAAGTGATAAAGTTGGAGAGATAAGGGGAGTGACAAGGGAGAGATAGAGATAAACCGAAGGAGAGGGGAGAGGAGGAATGAAGAGAGAGGAAGGGAGAGGGAGACACAAAGATGGATGGGTAGATAGAGAAGTAGGGAGGGAGGGAGACAGTGAGAGGATTGAAGGGAAGAGAGAGAGAGAGAGAGAGAGATGGGGGAAAAGATAGGGAGGTAGGAGAGGAAGGACGAGAGAGAGAGGACACAAGAAGGAGGGATAGAGAAATGGATTTGGAGGGGAGAGAGGGAGGGAAGAAGAAAGACATAGAGAGTGAGAAGTAGAGAGAGAGAGGGAGTGTGTATATTTAGGGGTGAGATAAAGAGAAAAATAAGGAGAGATAGAGAGAGAGGGAGTGACAAGGGAGAGATAGAGAGAGTGTGTGTATGTTTGGGGTGAGATAAAGAGACAAAGGAGGAGAGATGGAGAGAAGGGGGGAGAGAAGGAGAGAAAATGAGAGAGGGAGGGATATAGTAGCAGAGTTGGAGGGAGGGAGAGAGTTGGGAGAGAAAGGGATAGAGAAGAAGGAAGAGAGAAGATGTGAGAGAGTGGAGAGAGGGAGGGAAAGAGAGATGGAGTTGGAGGGGGAGGGAGAGGGGGTAAGAAGAAATACATAGAGAGAGGGAGTGATGAGGAATATGGAGAGAGAGAGAGAGAGAGGACAATAGGATGAAAGAGAGATAGAAGCGGGGGAGAGCGAGAGAATGGGAGATAGAGATATAGATGGAAGGTGAAAAAAGGGAATAAGAGAGAGATGGAGAGAGGGAGGGAGGCACAAAGAGATTGATAGATATGGATTGAGAGAGAGTGTGTTTGGGGGGGTGAGATAGATAGAAAAAGAAGGAGATATAGATATAGATGAAGGGGGAGAGAGGGAAGAAGATTTATTGCATTAGATGCATTGATTTCAGTGTAGATGGTGATTTCTAATCCAATTTGATTGCTTGCACTATATGCATTGATTTTAGTGTAGATATTGATTTCTCATGATATTTGATTGCGTACACTAGATGCATTAATTTCAATGTAGATGATTTATAATCATATTTGATTACTTGCATTAAGTGCATTGATTTCAGTGTAGATGGTGTTTTCTAATCCTATTTGATTGCTTGCACTAGATGCATTGAAATAGATGTTGATCTCTAATTATATTTGATTGTTTGCACTTCCTATTTGATTGTTTGCACTAAATGCATTGATTTCAGTGTAGGTGGTGATTTCTAATCCTATTTGATTTCTTGCATCAGATGCATTGATTTCAATGTAAAAGTTCTTTTATAATCTTATTTGATTGCTTGCACTAGATGCATTGATTTCAATGTAGATGATTTCTATTCCTATTTGATTGTTTGCACTAAATTGATTAATTTTAGTGTAGATGATGATTTCTAATCCTATTTGATTGCTTGCACTAAATGCATTTATTTCAGTGTAGATGTTGGTTTCTAATACTATTTTCTTACTTGCACTAGATGCATTGATTTGAGTGTAGATGTTGATTTCAAACACAAATAACATTTGATTACTTGCATTAGATGCATTGACTTGAGTGTAGATGTTGATTTCAAATAAAATTTGATTACGTGCATTAGACGCATTGATTTTCGTGTAGATGTTGATTTTTGATTTGATGTAATTGGATGTATGATGGTACATTAATTTTAAAGTGATTGGATTAATAGTGTGCATTGATTTCAATGTAGGCATAAAAAATGATTGACAATGTACATTGATTTTTGTGTTATAGTAATTCAACCTATTAATATTGGAGAGCAATAGAGACAAGGTATGATGTTTACTACAACATCTGGAGCTAAAAATTTATATGGTTTACGATTTCAACTGTGCTTTTCATACAATCAAGATGACAAAACTAACAAGGGTGACAATAAGAATAGTAAAATAAAATAGTTTGTGATTGATCACAATGAAGATTATTTGTAATTGACTACATTCTTATTATTCACATTTTCTATCAATCAACACTATTATTGTCACTTTTGCATTCAAATTTTTTATTTCATCATTAAAGTTATCAACAATATTTATCATCTTACCAAACTGAGGTAACTAAGCAAATTTAAAATTAAAATGACCAAGTTAATCTCACACATATTTAGCATATTTAAAATGATTATATTAATATTAGATATATTTACATATTATTGATAAAACTAATCATATCTTCGATAGATTTTCCTTGGCTGCACACGACTGAAACTAGCATAGATCCATGTTAACTCTGGATCTATCAAGCGCTGAGAGGGATCAAATCTATCGAGGTGAAAACCTTTCCTCTAGTTTTGCACTCAAAAAAGAGGTTTGCACCTCGAGAGATTTGATCCCTCTCGGCGCTTGATAGATCCAAAGTTAAGATGGATTTAGGTTGGTCTAATGAAGGGAGGGAGATCTCGAATGTTCCATCCAGATGGAAAAATTGAAGTGATAGTTTCCATCGGTCAACATTTCACATGGTGAGAACGATGTGCACGACAGAGACGAGTAGAAGGGAGCGCCCTGATTCGCTGAGACGATGAAATTAGAAATTTTTTTTTTTTTTTCAATATTGTATTGATGACCATTGCACGTTGGGTGAAGAGACTTGAGCATGTAATCAGCGGCATCTCAACTACACATCAACTATTTTGATTTCGTTAGTTAATTTTAAAGTTTCTATGCTTGAATATAGGTATGTTTGAATATACATATAATAAGTTGAATTTGATTTTTTTTTGTAAATTTCAAATGTTTACTTACATCACATCTACACATGTGCCCTATACTCTAACATTTCAAATGTTTACTTACACATATGTTTACTTACATTACATCTACACATGTGCCATATATTGTGACATTTCAAATATTTACTTACATTACATTTCTTACATTAATTGTAAGAATTTATTGCAGGAGGGAGGCCGCATTTCAGGAGGAAGGTTGAGGATTGTTTTGGGTGTGGTTTTGAGCACAAGAGGTCTGTTTTGGTACAACGCAGAGGTCTGGATTGTTATAGGTGGCTTGAAGGTTGTTTGGAGCAACATCCAAGGAGGATGCACCCTGTACCTTGTGTTGGAAGAGGACCAACCCTAAAATAGTGCAGGAGGAGGGTGTCATAAGGCCTAGACAGGGCTGGAAACTCTTATTATGGGAAATGTTCAGGAGTAGAAGAAAGTTCATAGCTATTGAGGTGGTTCTGGTGGAAGGGAAGATGGTTGTAGCAGTGAGTTACAAGCCCTAACCAGAAGCAAAACCTTACAACAATGAACAATCCTAAAACAAAGGTATGTTATGATGTATATGAAGTTTATTTGGTGCCAGGGATGGTGTCCTAGGTTGGAAACATTATTGCAGCCTGTGGAAGTCAAGGAGGTAGGACTGACATGGGATGTTAGAAGCCCTAACCAGTGGAAAGATTCTATATTAAAATTTTTAATTATATTTTTATTATAAGTTCTATATAAAATAAAAATAAAATATAAAATCAGATCAAATCAAATAAATACATAAGTAATAATCATAATACTTAATTAATCAATTAATTTAAAATTACTAAAGAGGTAAATTTCCCGATTTATAAAAAATAATAATAATAATAAAATAAATAAATAAATAAAATTAAAATTAAAAAATTAAAATAAATAAATAAATAAATAAAAATTAAAAATAAAAATAAAGTAAAATAAAATAAAAATAAAAACAAAAATAAAAAATAAAAACATAAAAACAAAAATAAAGAATAAAAATAAATAAATAAAGACAATAAATAAACAAAAATAAATAAACAAAAAATAATCAAATAAATAAAGAAAAATATAAATAAATAATAAATAATACTAATAAAAATAAAAAATAAAATATAAATAAAAATTCAAAAATAATAATAATAATAATAATAATAATAAATAATAAATAAAAATAAAATAATAATAATAATAATAAAATAAATCAATAAAATAAAAATAAAAATAAAATAAAAATAAAAAATAAACATATATATATATAATAAAAAAATATAAATAAAAACAAAACAAAAATATTAATCAAAACCAAAATAATAAAATAAAAGAAGCATACACCTGGAGAGAGGAATCAAGATCGAGATAAGAAAGAAAAACACTAAGAGTGAAGGGCAGGAATCCAGCATATGCTAACATTCCACCCATCATCCCTATTAAGGTTAACCGACGTCTTTTCTATTTCCAAGGCTTCCCTCAACTTTCGGTGGTGGAAGTGGTCAATTGTTGCAATAACCTTAGTATCTTCAATACAAATATGGTGATTTGTTTTTTCAACATGCTCTGCCAAGGCAGAGGACCGAGATCTACCATGTCGAAGGTCTGCGACATGTTCATGAATTCTTTGGTTAATTGATCGACCAGTTTCACCAATGTAAGGTGTCCCACAGGAACACGGAATCAAATAAACACCCTTACCATCCATCGGGCAAATTGGGTCTTTAACAAATCTAAGAGAACTACGGATAGTGCGGAGAGGCTTGAAAGTTGAAGAGACATTATGTTTCTTCAAGATCCTTGCAATTTTATCAGTAGTACCTTGGATAAAAGGAAGGTAAACTCCTGATGACCGATCGCAAGGATCTTTCTTAACCTTAAGACCTTTCTCAGCTTTTTGAAAAGCTCTAAGACATTGAGTCCTGCTATAGCTGTTTTTACAGAAGACATTAAGGAGATGGGATTTTTCACCTTCAAAGTGGTTCACATCTGAGATTCTAAAGGCTCTGGTGGCTATTCTAGTCAAACTAGCCGTTTTTCCAACGGCTAGTTGGAGATGTCCTGATCTACTTAAACTGGTTTCCTGATCAGATTTCTCATCTTGTCCTGATGATGAACCACACTGGCTGGTTCGAAACGCGTCGACAAAAATTTCTTTTATGTAATTTTCACCGAAAATTATTACACACATAGAAATCAACAATTGAAAAATAACTATCTCAATATTTAATATATTTAAAATTAAAATGAATCTATAACAATATATGTTAATATTACATCAACCAAAATATTTATTTGCTAATTAAAAAAGCTATTTAAATAGAGATCAACAATTAAAAAATAACTATTTCATTAGAGATCTTGTAACCAAAACTCCAAAATCCGTATTATCGTGGACTACTGAAACTTTCCACTCATAGATGGCAATCCAGAATACCATCCGGACAACTGCTGGAAATTTCTTTTCATTGTCCTTTTTAACTCACAATAGTTTCAGTGGCAGGCTTATTCTCTCCAACCTCCAAATCCTCTGCAGCGTTGAAAGTTAATTGAATTTCTACCGCATTTCCATTTTTAGCTACCTCTATGTGCAGTACTGTTCCTCCTCTTCCTGGGATTGTTCTTACGATCTTCTTCGGAAGGCCCTTCCAAGTTTGTGATTTCTTCCTCCTCAGCCCTCTCCAGATATGAGTTTGGAATGCTCGGAAGGCCCTTCCAAGTTTGTGATTTCTTCCTCCTCCCCCCTATCCAGATATGAGTTTGGAATGCTCTCTGAAGGGGAGCTCTTGATAATGCTACTAATAATAGAGTAAACTGTAAGTAACAGATTGATCACAAAATACAACTACAGCCACACAAGTTCCCCGAACAGGATATGCCAACGAGCATGCTATATAATCAAGTTATGACAATCCTTATCATCCATCGAATGCATATATTGACGTTAGCAGATAAGAATCACAACTGTTCAAATTTCCACCTCACATAGCCATATCCAATGCAACTATCAAGAGAAGATAATAAAATATCATATATATATGAAATAAATACAAATGCTTCACCAATGAGAATAATTCGTAGATTCTCCACTGTCACAAAGATGGTTGCTGTGGAAGATAACGGTTACAATACTTCAGATAGAGACTAAACTTCTGGTAAAACATAAGAGACGAGAAAATATGTTCCAAAATAGAGTAACGATCTATACATTGATCAGCTTATTCATCATATCCTATACTTTAAACTGCGCTTATAACCACGATAGGAATGTTGACATTTCTAAGAACTTACGTCATCCACAAGCTATTCTCCATATATTACTACAATATTTCTAGAGGCACGGCCCTCTAAGATTACTGCCCAAGCACTATTTTATACAGCAATCAAAACGTCTATACATGTCCAAGAATTTACACCACAAATTCTACTCTCCAATTGTTACTACAATCTTTCCTGTGGCATGACCGTCAATGCTCTTAGCCCATGCATCTGCTGCCTTTTCCAGGGGATATTTTGAATCGATAATGGTTTTCACTTTTCCTTCATTGACCAAGTCAACCATTAACGCCAAGTCTTTGCTGTTCCCTGAAACGAATAATGGCACAATTTGCTGTCTGGACAGAGTCAGTTTCTTTACAAAAGTGGTAGCCAATGACATAAAATTTGGAGTGAGATCTATCACTTTCCCGTTAGGACTAAGATTAGGTTGGAATATCGACCATGGTATATTCGAGGTACAATGAATCACAGCATCATACTTGCGCCCTGAGGGACTCTTTAAGGCTGCACCTTCTGGTGTCTTGTAGTCCAAGACTTCATCAGCTCCTAATTCCTTAATTAGGCTAACATTGCGGGCTCCACAAGTGGCAGTAACATGTGCTCTACCAAGCTTTGCTATCTGTGTGTAAAATGTCAACATAAAACATCTTTAAATCCAACATAAACTATGTTTTTTCTCAATTTATACGTAATATGAAACACATGGTTATAAACTGTGGAGCTAATGATACCTGCACAGCATAATGTCCAACGCCTCCTGAAGCAGCTGTAATAAGTAAATTAATTTCCTTCCCACTTCCATCAAGCTTAACACCTGCAGAATCCCGGACTGCTTGCAATGCAGTTAAACCAGCTATAGGCAAGGCTGCAGCATTTTCGGCAGAAATCCCTGGAGGTCTCTTCACAGTTGTCTTGATGGGTGCGACAGCATATTCAGCAAGGCCACCTCCACTCTGCAATAAAACCACCGTAAAACCCACTCTGTAAAAGCACTACGGAACATTTCAGTAACACCTGACACTATTTGTAGTATGTATAAAGCAGCGGTGAACCCTATGTAAAGAAGCTATAAGGAATTAAATACGCAACTCCATTCAAAATGTTCTCAAAATTAGAGAAAAAACCATAGATACAGATAACATGATTCAAGTGAAGAGAGACAATATTTGAATACATACTTTCAAGATCTTCCTGCAACCACTGTAATTCAAAAAATAGATAATTAAGAAAATGAATAAACATGTGTTGCCTCCTTGGAGGTTGGAGATTACGGGCTAAGGTATCTAACCTTATAAATTAAAGGATACTTGACTTATAAACAACAAGATTTTATACATCAATTTCATGACATACCTTCATAAATTAGAGGATACTTGACATATAAACAACAAGATTTTATATATCAATTTGTTGTCTGATTAAGCTGGTATCTAACTAAACTGTGAATTTAAATTAAATAAATTATTACTTCTTTACAAAAGTTTAAAACTTATTACCAATAATAATAATCTGAAACAATAACAAGGGTTACACCCACTTTGTGCCATTGAAACTAATCAGTGAATATTTACAGAGTCACAAGGCTCATTGTCAACAATCTTCGTGACTAGACAGTGAATGTAATGAGTGAATGATATTTTATCTACGAGACTAAAAATAGTTTATGAGACTATTGTTAAAAATATGACAACAAATTGTAAATAATGTAATTTTGGGCAAATTACTTATTGACCATTAATTGGTTGAGTAACGAAATGAAGTTAGAATAACGAAATAGGCTCAAGAAAAATTGGATCGCCCAAAAGGCTTGAATGTACGGAGAATCATTTTGATTAATAAGAGTTTTCAATCCCTTGCCCTGTGGATGTTTCCTTGACACCCTGTCAAGGTTTTACCACGTAAATTCTGTGTGTTTCATTGTGTGAATTTATTTCTTCCGTTTGTCATTCAGTTATGAATCTATTTCTTTCTCGTTTAATATTTTCCGCTCAATAAGTGGTATCAAAGCTCAGGTGTCGATCTTGTTTTGGTTGCACTAGTGATTGGCTGGCAACTGTCCATGCGAGAATTCGGAGAGGGATCACCAAGCTGTCCGCTGGATTTAAAAAGAAAAAGAAACGAAACCGTTTGCCATCAGAATCAAAGGAGGATTACGCCAACGTTCAAACACGTTCAAACCAACCCACTGCTGTCCGTGGGAGGAGTCTACGTGGTGTCCATCCGCAGAGTTTCGGAGAAGCGGTCCAGGAGCCGTCGAGGGAGATTTGTAACCGCCGCCGTCGAGAGCCATCCGCAGAGTTTCGGAGAAGCGGTCGAGGAGCCGTCGAGGGAGATTTGTAACCGCGTAACCGCCGCCGTCGAGAGAATCTGCATCCGCCTCGGCCATCTGCCGCTGAGCCATTATTTTGGCAAGGTTTTTCGGTTATTCCCGCGAGGAGCGTAACAAGTTTGGGACGCCGCATATTGTGCCTGTTAAAGTCACAGGGAAGTGCGGCACCGTAGGCCAGGCCTCGATTCAAAGCATTCGTTGTTGTGGATGACGGCAATGGCCACATAGGCCTTGCAGTCAAGTGCAGCAAGGAGGTGGCCACGGCCAAAGGAAGAAAAGCCGACTGTCAAGAAAAGAGAGTTGCCGCGGGGCTGTGCAAATGAAATTTAAATGAAATCGGTTGCCACCGCCATTGCCCAGAATAAAATCCGCTGGAGAAACAAGAGCAGACAGAGGTATTTTCTTTTATGGTTTGAATTTTTCGAAGGAAATTATTCTTGAAGCACAGATTTTTTATTTTTCGGTGAAGAAATTGTGAACAAAATAGGGTTCAGGTTTCAAAAGAATTGATTTAGTGAAAGAAGAAAAAAAAAATAGAAATTGTAATTTTTTATTTCTATTTAAAATTAGTAAGAGAAAGAAGATATCTGAAATCCTTGAAACCCTAGAAGAAAAGGGGAAAATATCTGAAACCCCCTTGAAACCCTAGAAGAAGAGATCTGAAATCCTTGAAACCCTAGCAGAAGAGGGAAAAATATCTGAAACCCTTGAAACCTTAGAAGAAGAGGGGAATTTTTTTTTAAAGAAAGAAGGGAAAACTAGGAGGCAGAAATGGAAAAAATGACAAATGCAAAGTTCGAGGTGGATAAATTCACTGAGAAAAACAATTTTGCTTTGTGGAAACCAAAGGTTAGAGATTTGTTGGTGCAACAAGAGTTGCACAAAGCATTAGACGAGGTAAATAAAAAACTGGCAAGCATGACAGATTCGGACTGGGAGGACTTGGATGCCCGAGCTCTCAATACCATTTGGTTATATTTGGCAGATGAAGTTCTCTTCAATATTGTTGGAGAGAGTACAGCTGAAGGGTTGCGGAAAAAATTGGAAACCTTGTATATGACAAAATCTTTGACAAACAGAATCTATTTAAAAAGACAATTGTACAGCCTTCGGATGAAGGAGGGTACGAAAATTGCAGAACACGTAAATGTTTTTAATACGCTTATTTGCTAGTTGTCAGATATGGAAGTAAAAATGGATGAAGAAGACAAGACAACAACCTTGTTGTGTTCCCTGCCCGAGTCATGGGATCACTTCGTAACCTCAGTGAGTTTGAACACTGCCGATTCATTAAAACTTGAATCTGTCGTGGGTGCTCTCTTATCTAAAGAGGTACGAAGGAAATCTAGCATTGAGACATCTGCACCTGAAGCCATGGTAGTTAGAGGTCGGTTAAAGGAAAGGGGGGAGAAAACAAGAGTTTCTTCTAGATCGAAGTCAAAGGGCGGCAAGAAGTGTAAAGTCAAGTGCTGGTACTGCAATAAACTTGGACACCTTAAGAAAGATTGTTGGAAACAGAAGGAGTCGAAAAACCATAACAAGGAAGCAAATCAGGTTGATTCAGGTATGGTTGATGAGGTTTTAATTGCTGAAGCTCTCCCTGTCTATAATGTCTCTCAAGATGCTGAAAATTGACTATTAGACTCTGGTGCTTCTCATCATATGAGTCCGCACTGAAGTTGGTTTACTTCATATGAAACTGTAGATGGTAGTTCTATATTCATGGGAAATAATGCATCTTGTCAGACTATCGGGATTGGTAATGTAAAAATTAAAATGTATGATGATACAGTTAAAACATTATCTGATGTTAGGCATGTCCCTGATCTAAAGAAAAACTTGATTTCCTTGGGAGTTTTGAATTCGAATGGTTATAAATTTACAGGTCAGAATGGAGTGCTAAAAGTCTCAAAAAGAGCCTTGGTTGTGATGAAGGCTGAAAACGTCGGAAATTTGTATAGACTCAAAGGAAGCACTCAAGTTAGTGAAGTAGCGATTGTATCAGAGAAAGCAGAAGAAAGTTCTCGTCTATGGCATCAGCGGTTGGGTCACATGAGCGAGAAAGGTCTTCAAGTACCGATGAACCGCAAGTTGCTTCCTGATTTGAAATCCTTGAAGTTGGATTTTTGTAAATATTGTGTGTTTGGTAAACAATGTAAACAAAGGTTCAAGACTGGAAGTCATAATAGTAAACAAATTTTAGACTACATTCATTCTGATCTGTGGGGACCATCTCCTACTGTGTCTTATGGAGGTACATTATATTTCTTAACATTTATTGATGATTTCTCCCAAAAAGTTTGGGTCTATATGTTGAAAAAGAAAGCTGATGTATTTAATGTGTTTAAACAATTTAAAACAATGGTGGAAAAGAAAACAGGCAAATCAATTAAATGTTTAAGAACTGACAATGGCGGTGAATTTACTTCTTTAGAATTTGAACAATTTTGTATGAATGAAGGGATTGTTAGACATAAAACCGCTGTTTATACCCCTCAGCAAAATGGCGTTGCTGAACGGATGAATCAAACTCTTATGGAAAGAGCCAGAAGCATGATCAGTAATGCTAACCTGCAAAAAGAGTTGTGGGCAAAAGCAATATCCACTGCTTGTTATTTAGTTAACAGATCACCTTCAGTTGCAATAAACTGTAAAATTCCTGAAGAAGTTTGGTCGGGTCAGTCTTGTGATTATTCTCATTTGAAGATTTTTGGTGGTTGTGATGCCTATGCTCTTATTCGTAGAAATCAAAGTTCAAAGTTAGATCCAAAATCGAAATGTTGTGTCTTTGTTGGATATGATTATGCAGTGAAGGGATATAGGTTGTGGGATCCTTCTTCACGGAAGATAGTCATTAGTAGAGATGTAACATTTGATGAATCTTCTCTTTTAAAATCAGATGTTGAAAAAGTTGAACAGGAGCAAGTATCGCCAAGTCAGCAAATTCAATTGGAGACTAAACTTTTTCCAGAAAGTCGAAAGGAAGAAGAGACTTTTGATGAAAAAGGTGGAGAAGCAAAGGAAACTGGAGAAATTCCAGAACTGATTCAGCAACCAGTCACTCTATGTCTATGAAGGTCTACAAGGGAAAGAAAAACACCTAAAAGGTATGAAGATTCTGCTTTATGTTTTGCATTGATTACTGAAGATGGGGAACCTTCTTGTTATCAGGAAGCAGTAGATGATGCAAATAGCAAGATATGGAAAAAGGCTATGGAAGAAGAAATGGACTCCTTAGCCAAGAACAATACCTGGGATCTTGTAGAACTTCCTGAAGGGAGAAGTGTTGTTGGGTGCAAATGGGTCTTCAAGTTGAAAAGGAAAGTTGATGGAAGTATCAAAAGGTATAAGGCAAGACTGGTTGCAAAAAGGTATTCTCAGGTTGAAGGTATTGATTTTCATGAGATCTTTTCACCAGTAGTTAAACTTGTTTCTATTCGTACTATGTTAGCACTAACTACTTTACTTGACCTTGAGTTAGAACAGTTAGATGTTAAAACAACCTTTCTTCATGGTGATTTGGATGAAGAGATATATATGGATCAGCCAGAAGGTTTTGTACAAGGTCGCAGTAGAAGATTATAGTTTGCAAGCTCAAGAAATCATTGTATGGCCTGAGGCAGTCACCCAGGCAATGGTACAAGAAGTTTGATTCCTTCATGGTGAGCCAGAAGTTTATCAGAAGTGAGTATGATCATTGTGTATACTTCAAAAGTTTCAATGGCATATTCATTATCTTGGTATTGTATCTTCATACCTAAAAGGTATGAAGATTCTGCTTTATGTTTTGCATTGATTACTGAAGATGGGGAACCTTCTTGTTATCAGGAAGCAGTAGATGATGCAAATAGCAAGATATGGAAAAAGGCTATGGAAGAAGAAATGGACTCCTTAGCCAAGAACAATGGGATCTTGTAGAACTTCACGAAGGGAGAAGTGTTGTTGGGTGCAAATGGGTCTTCAAGTTGAAAAGGAAAGTTGATGGAAGTATCAAAAGGTATAAGGCAAAGTAGTTTGCAAAAAGGTATTCTCGGGTTGAAGGTATTGATTTTCATGAGATCTTTCTGAGTATAGTTAAACTTTCATTTCTCCTTCATTGCTATTCGCACTAACTACTTTACTTGACCTTGAGTTAGAACAGTTAGATGTTAAAACAACCTTTCTTCATGGTGATTTGGATGAAGAGATATATATGGATCAGCCAGAAGGTTTTGTACAAGGTCGCAGTAGAAGATTATAGTTTGCAAGCTCAAGAAATCATTGTATGGCCTGAGGCAGTCACCCAAGCAATGGTACAAGAAGTTTGATTCCTTCATGGTGAGCCAGAAGTTTATCAGAAGTGAGTATGATCATTGTGTATACTTCAAAAGTTTCAATGGCATATTCATTATCTTGGTATTGTATGTTGACGATATGCTTATTGCAAGCAAAAGCATGGAAGAAATCAACAGGTTAAAGGCTCAGCTCTCTAGGACGTTTGAAATGAAGGATCTTGGAGCAGAAAAACATATCTTGGGCATGGAGATACACAGAGACAGGAAGAATGGTAAGCTTTGGTTATCACAACAGAAGTATGTGGAGAAAGTACTTGAAAAGTTCGGTATGAACAATGTGAAACCTGTTAATGTTCCATTTGCTTCCCATTTTAAGCTTTCTTCGGGTTTAAGTCCTAGAACTAATGAAGAAAAAAAGTATATGTCTCATGTACCATATGCAAATGCGGTAGGCAACTTAATGTATGCGATGGTATCTACAAGACCTGACATTTCACATGCAGTTGGAGTTGTCAGCAGGTTCATGGCAAATCCAGGGGAAGAACATTGGCGAGCAGTGAAATGGGTGCTTTGGTATTTGAGCGGCACAAGTGACCATTGCATCAGCTTTGATGGTCGTGAAGGTTCAGTCTGCGGATATGTGGATGCTGATTATGCAGGTGATTTGGACAAAAGGAAGTCTACTACAGGTTATGTTTTTACTCTTGCAGGTGGAGTAATCAGTTGGATGTCAAAGCTTCAAGAGACAGTTGCTTTGTCCACTACTGAAGCAAAGTATATAGCTGCTTCAAATGCCTATAAAGAGGCAATCTGGTTAAAAGGTCTGCTTGATGAGATTGGAAGGACGCAGGAAAAAGTGAATGTGTTTTGTGACAGTCAAAGCGCTATTCATTTGGCTACAAATCCAGCCTATCACAGCAAGACCAAGCACATCGATGTAAGGTATCACTTCGTGAGACAAGTAATCGAAGGCAGCAAAGTAGTTCTCAAGAAGGTCCGCACACAGGGAAATCATGCAGATATATTCACGAAGCCAGTTATAGTAGAGAAGCTGATATGGTGTCTCGCTTCTCTCAGCTTGCAGAAAAGATGATGAATGGGCATGGGCATGGGATTAGGAAAATTGTTGTCAAGGTGGAGTTTGTTAAAAATATGACAACAAATTGTAAATAATGTAATTTTGGTCAAATTACATATGGACCATTAATTGGTTGAGTAACAAAATGAAGTTAGAATAACGAAATAGGCTCAAGATAAATTGGATCGCCCGAGAGACTTGAATGTACGGAGAATCATTTTGATTAATAAGAGTTTCCAATTCCTTGCCCCGTCGATGTTTCCTTGACACCCTGTCAAGGTTTTACCACGTAAATTCTCTGTGTTTCATTGTGTGAATTTATTTCTTCCGTTTGTCGTTCAGTTATGAATCTATTTCTTTCTCGTTTAATATTTTCCGCTCAATAACTACTAGCCTTTTTTTTTTGCTTTTTGTAATTCAATCCTTATTCAAATTGATGATGAGCTGACTCAACCTTCTAAGAGTTCCCTCACGACAATGCCACAATGCCACGGAATTGATGCTAACAAATAGGTTTCTTGTAAATAGACATTCATTATTCATACCTTTATTATCTACTTTTATCTATCTAAATATATATATATATATATATTACAATTGCATAAGGGACCGTTAACTCTGTTGTATCAGAGCCCATTGTCGTCAAAATTCATGGTTTAAACACTGATCTCGAGAGATTTAATGACATCTATGTACATCGTTGCCACTCGTGTTCCTGTCAGCTACTTTTCTGCCCATTACCGTTCACGTGGACGACTCCACTGCTTCATCGCCATTAAAAAGCCTCTTCGTTTCCATGTGTCTGCCTGTATGTCATCTCAGCTCAGAGGGTTCTTCCAATCGAGTTAGTATCATCAAGACATATGCACCATACTCTGGTCAAAGGTCCTTCTGGGAACAGTTTGATCACAGTGGTTTATTAGATCTGAACTCGCTCATTTTGGCCAGGGACTTCAACCTGAGCTTGGGGCTCGACGAGATTTGGGGAGACAGCAAAGTCCGATCCCATGGAAACATATTTTAAGGGTCTCTTTGATTCATATCTGCTTAAGGATATTGTTCCCGGTCCTATGGGCCCGACTTGGCGTAATTGGCATTCTGGTGCTGATGGCATTTCCAAAAGATTAGACAGATTGGATGTGGCCCTGGCTGGTACATTGAGGGATTTGCAATCACAGGTTATTGCTACAAATATTTCCGATCACGCTCTGATTCTTCTGTCATAAGAGAGAGTCTCAGATCATCAGGCTTTTCCGTTCAAATTCAACCATTCATGGTTGAAACACAAAGAGTTTGAGGGCCTGGTACGTGAATGCTGGAACAGACTGTTGTCCAAGCCAGCTCGGAGCTGTATGTAACCTATTTGCATCAAGCTCCATGTTTTGAAGCACGAGGTCTGTAGGTGGGATAGGAACAAATAGGAGGAACAAGTGCAGGAACTGATTGACATTGACACTGCCTTGCATCTTCTTACTGACCCATTATATCTTCTATACTTCTCAGATTCCTATAAAAGGAAAATTCTGGCATTTGAGGCGAAAGAGACAGATCTATCTGATGCAGGAGGCGTGGAGGTTAAAGAACAAGGCCACTCGGGTTGCAGCGTTTGACATAAATACCAGATTCTTCCATAATCATGCTACATGTAGGAGGAAGGAAAATGCTATTTGGGGGATTCGGGACGATGATGGAAATTATATCTCCACACAGGCAGACATCGAGCAAGCAACTGTTAGACATTTCAATGAACAATTCAAGCAGAAAGATAAGAACTTCACAAAGCATATGGAATTTATTTCTCTTATGCCTGATCTAGAAGGAAAAGTCGTCAGGGGTTTTGAAGTCATGTTATAATGAAAAAAATCTTGGCCCTGATGGCTGGACGACGGAACTGTACATTGATTTCCTGGAGTTGATGATCCCTGATCTATTGGCAGTCGCAGAGGGGTATAGGACACAAGGATATATATCTGGATCTATCAATGCCACTTTTATCGCTCTTATCCCAAAGATCTTGAAGCCCTACACATTTGCGTATTTCAGGCCCATCTCCCTTTGTAACTCTGTGTACAAAATGATCTCAAAATTTATTGCAAACCGACTTAAGGAAACCCTGTCGAAGCACATCTCGCCTAAGCAATTCAGATTGAACAAAGGCAGATAGAGGATGTTCGCCTAAGCAATTCGGATTGAACAAAGGCAGATAGAGGATGTTGTTGCGATAACCCAAGAATGTATTCCCTCCATTAAGGTTTGGAAGATGGACACATGCTTGATGAAGATTGATTTAGTGAAAGCGTTTGACAGTGTGGACTGGGAATTTCTACACTCGATTCTCTATAAGATTGGCATTGGGCTACAGAATATTGAATGGATTTAGTGAAAGCGTTTGACAGTGTGGACTGGGAATTTCTACACTTGATTCTCTATAAGATTGGCGTGTGTTAACTCAGCCAATTTTGCAGTCGTCATCAATGGTCTCCCATCGGTATTTTTCAAGGCTTTGAGGGGCCTTTGACAGGACTGTGCATTGTCTCCACTTTTTTTCCCTTGTCATGGATGGATTGAGTAGGAGGATAGCCGAAAGCTCGATCCAAAGGCTTGATAAAGGGGATTTGGCTGATGAGACACACGTTCAGGTTTCATCACACATCTTATGTTCGTGGATGATCTCCTCTTCGGCGGAGTGGCAAATATTATAGAATGGAGATATTTTCACATGATTCTTTCCTCTTTTGGGGAGGCCACAGGGATTTATATGAACAAATCAAAATCTGCACTGATCACGGATTCTAGGGATGAGGCTGTGTATATTGAGATATGTTGCATCTTTGGGATTAATCAGATTCATATGGATGAGGGCTTTAGGTATCTTGGTTTCAATCTGAAACCCAGTAATTATGGCATTCATGATTGGAATTGGCTGTTTAGAGATTGATCCTTATCAAGGCAGTTTTGCAAAGTATTTGTGTGTTCTAGATGCATTTATTTATGCTACCAAAAGAGATCATTCACAAAATCAATGCCATTATCGCCAGATTCCTTTGGGCAGGTTCTAGCCAGGTAAGAAAACTTCATCTGGTTCGTTTGTCTGTTTTAGCATGTTCGATTGAGGATAGAGGGTGGGGCATTCTGGATACATAAGGATTTGACAGGGCACTATTGATTAAGAATTTGTGGAGGGCATTGGCTGGAAAAGGCACATGGCAAAGTATCATCAATGGGATATATTTATTTTATAAGAATTCTGAGCGGTGGATCATAGAAGGTGCCATAGAGAAAAAATGCTCATCCTTCATTGGTGGAGCATGATGAAAATCAAGCATTGGCTTCTTGGGAGCCTAAGGCGGGAAGTTGGCTCCAGTTCTGAGATTGAGGTTGGTCTGGATGCTATACAGGGCTTTCCTGGAAATCACACACTTTCCGAACCACTTCTTCGACATCAACATGAAGGCAGTATTTTGAATTTTCTTTCTTAATCAAATCTCTATAGCTCGTTTACATTTCAATATTTTCCATTCATGGATCAAGGCAGATGAGTTGGGTTTTACAGGTCCTTTAGCAGACGAATGGGAGCATTACATTCTTCAATTAGTTCTAGCTGGCATCTCTCTAACAGAACAGGGCGATAAGCTGATCTGGGATGAACAACTTGAAAAGGGAAAGATCACAGTGAATGAGGTATATCTCAGATCATCTCTGTCTAATATTGCCCCATGAAACAGGATTTGGTTTCAGAGGGCATGGGAATGGGAGATCCCAATGAAACTCAAGTGTTTTTGTTGGTTGGTGCTGCACAAAAAAGTCCTTACTTGGGAGAACGTCCTACACAGAGGTTTCATGGGTCTAGGAAGATGTTCAATGTGTATGAATGCTTTGGAGGATGTGGGTCATTTGCTTCTCACTTGTCCTTTGGCATCTGCAATATGGGGTGGGGTCAGTCAACATTCGAATATTGGCATTGGATAAATAGTTAAATTTTGGATTGTCTTTCTCACTGGTTCGAGACATATAAGGACTTTTGTGCATTGACTTTTTATATATTCTGGGGTATATGGAGGAGCCAGAACTCCAAGATCTTCAAACAAAAAGGGATTGATGTGAGAGAGACAGTGATTAAGATTGTTGCTTATTTCTCAGAGATAGGTCCCAAAAAGAAGAAACAGGTACAAAGAACAATACAGTTAAAGGATATATCGAAGTACTACCCTGTTGCTTTTTTTGTTGGGGCTAGTTCACAAGGAAGGTGTGGATGACATATATAGTTTTTTGGCCTGGCAGATTCTCCCAGTTTTGGTGGGCGGGTGGTGATGTACAAATAACCAAGCTGAAAACATTGCTCGGTGGGGCATTCTTTCATGTGCAAAGTGGTTGGGCATTCATGTTTTACTTGTTCATGGAGATTCTAAAAGAATTATCAATTGAGTCCAGGGACATTCACAATTTAATCGGCCTTCCCTCTCAAATTGGATGAGCCACATACGCATGCTGGAGATGTCCTCTCAACGAATCTCTTACATGCGCATCTATATGGAACAGAATCAGGTCGCCGACTCCTTGTCTTTCTCACTGGTTCGAGACACATAAGGACTTTTGTGTATTGCCTTTTTATATATTCTGGGGTATATGGAGGTGCCGAAACTCCAAGATCTTCAAACAAAAACGGATTGATGTGAGAGAGACAGTGATTAAGATTGTTACTTATTTCTCAGAGATAGGTCCCAGAAAGAAGAAACAGGTACAAAGAATGATACAGTTAAAGGATATATGGAAGAACTATCCTGTTGCTTTTTTTCATGGGGTTATTTCACAAGGAAGGTGTGGATGTTGCACATACATAGTTTTTTGGCCTGGCAGATTCTCCCACTTTTGCTGGGCGGGTGGTGATGGTACAAATAACCAAACTAAAACCATTGCTCTGTGGGGCATTCTTTCATGTGCAAAGTTGTTGGGCATTGATGTTTTACATGTTCATGGAGATTCTAAAGGAATTATTGATTGGGTCCAGGGACATTCACAGTTTAATCCGCCTTCCCTTTCAAATTGGACGAGGCACATATGCACGCTGGAGATGTCCTTTCAACGAATCTCTTACATGCACATCTAGAGGGAACAGAATCAGGTCGCGGACTCCTTGTCAAAGCAGGGTGCTAGTTTTGATCCGTGAGTGATCATGTTCACAGCTTTCGACCAGGACATCACATCAAATGCAGGGTGCATAAGTATCATATAACTTCTGTTGAATGAGCACAGGAACATTGACGATCTTTCTCGACATTTTTGATGGCTTCATAATAGTGCTTTTGTGACTGTCTATAACATTGTTGGTATTCTGAACGAGCTACTAGACTGATCTGAGACATTTCATAGATGATTTGTAAAGGATAGGAAGTTTCTCATGATGACTATGAATATGTTATTTCTGTTTTGTGATACAAGTAATGTTGGTGAAAACACAGTGACAGATCCATGATGATGTAACTATTTTTTTTAATGAAAAAGATAGTCGCCTTTTTTTCTTTTGAAAAAAAAACTATCCCCAACAACATCACACAGTCATCCACATCGAATAATAAACAATTCGCTCTGTCTGCAACACAGGGGTCAGGATACTTGTGAGCTGCCATTCTACTATAATGGTGACGGATTAAAAATATATATAAACTTCTGTGTTTATAGGAATTTTAAAAATTCATTGCAAGCTCATTCAAATTGAGTTTTGGGGTAAATATTTGTTCCCATATCCATTACATACAATTAGTCCACAAGAAAGAAAGTCCGGCCAAAATGGCGAAAAAATTGCAGGCAAAAGTGAATTGTTGTAACATGGAGATAGGAAATTGGTGGATGACTAAAATATACAATGGTTGATGCATTTTTATAATAATAATAATTTAATTTTAAGGTGGCAGCTAAGCCAAACAAAAAATTGATTTATGAGACCCTTATTTTCCCAACAATTTGACTGGTGAAGACTTCGGAGGTGTACATGCTCTACCCCCTTCTAGGATTAGATCTTAAGACCTCTTAGGAGGAAAAACGTTGCTCTTAACCATTAAGCCCACTCAATATATTATTATTTAATTTATTTTTAATGTCACGGCCAAGCCAAACATTAGTCTTTAAGAGCCCCACCTCCTTGTATAATTCGCTTTGCAAGTTTATTTAAATCGAGTTTTTGGATAAATATTGGATTCCACCATATAAATAAAAACGTTACATGTAAACTTGAATTAAATTATAGTGGGGTTTGTTACTTATCGTATTGCTTGAAAACAGTATATGTTGATGGTTGTGTATCCTCTTTCTTCATCTTGGTGATGCATGGGATGCTACATGTTGATTCAATTGTTTACATGGTGGCTTATCTTGATGCATAGCTTTTATTTCACCATTATAGTTGATGCTTAAATGGATAGTGGTGCTGGCATGTTGATATAGTGGCTTATCTTGATACATTGCTTTTGTTTCATGAATTTAGTTGATGCTTCAATGGATAGTGGTGTTGGCATGCTCCTCAATGCTATGACATGACATTGGTTGATGGCCCATCTAGTGGCTATCATCATGCCAATGAATCACCTTGCTTGTTGATGGTGTTATTTCTTTGCTTCATGAGAATGTTAATTTGGTAGCTCAAGGATAAATTCCCTCCATTGGACAACCTTTCTCATCAAGAAAGACCCCCCCTAGCTCTTAGGAGAATTTTATTTGGAATCCCACATGAGCACAAAAGGACAGGTTGGCCCTAAGAAGAATCTAGATACCCTTGGATGCTTATAAATACAAGTCAAGTGACCCTCATTTGTAGATCATCAATCATTCTTCTCTTTTTGATTTGGCTCGCACAGGTCTGAGGTAGTTCGCGGAGATTGGTTCATAAAGGTTTGAAATTGCAAGGTCTGAAGCTCACACGTGTGATTAGGGTTTTTGGTTCCCAGCCGCATGCACGCTACATTTCCAGTCACAACCGTAGGGACGCAGGCTCCTGCGTGTGGTAGGATAGTTTCAACCGCACATATGTACACTCTCTCCGTGTGTTTGGAAACTAGGATTTGATTTTTAAAGTTGACAACAAAGTTCAACAGTTAATCGCAGAGTTCAACGATTGACCACAAAGTTCAACTGTTAATCACAAGCTTATGAATCTGTAATATCCCCAAAGGGAAATAACCAGTAATAAACAGAAATATGCCAGACAGATATAGAAATACAATGCTGAAACCAGATCATGGAATAAGTACACATAGAATGCCAGAAAACTGAGCCATTTTATTAATCTGAAAGTACATAGAGAGGAGTACAAGAAAATCAGAATGAGTGCACCTATCCTTGCTCAAGGCAAGTACGGAATCCTCTCAGAAAAATAGGAAATGGCTGCTACAGAAACTGCATCCCAGCTGCTGGAAGAAACTGAAGCTAGGGGCTGATCCCCTTGCCGGAATGAGCTAAAAATCTACAGATCACCTATACTCACTGCTCCGGACAAAACCCAGAAACCATTTACCAAACGGACCACCTCCGAAAATCGCCCCCAGAAACCCTCCTACAAAAACGCTGTGCCTTCAGGAACAGCTCAGAAGCTCAAGAAATATGCTGGCAAAAGGGCTGGATCTACCCACAAATCCTCCAGATGAGATGACCAACTCCTCGAGGCTGAAAACACTGAAAAATGCTGCCAGAACCCCACATAAAGACCCTACTCATCAGATCTGCGTCCTCCCTGACTGGATCTGCGTCCTCTCTGCCCAGATCTGCTGGATCTGAGTCATACAAGGCTGGATCTGCTACTATCTCTCCGGATCTGCGTCCCACAAGGCTAGATCTGCTGCTAGCTCTTCAGATCTATGCTAGATCTGCCAATATCTCCTCAGATCTGCAACCTCAAAGGCTGGATCTGATATTCATCCTACGAATATCTGCCTCAGAATCACCTCCGTGTCCTCGGATACGCAATCTCCCAAGTTGGATCTAGTGCTGCCTCCGGATACGCAGCCTACGGGCCGGATCACCAAATATGCACTCCCGGATCTACAATCTCCAGAAATTTGGATCTATCTTGTGCCTTCGGATACACGTCCTTCCTCTTCCCTCTTGAACGGCGTCCTCACTCCAATGAAATCCAGCGCGTCTGTTCTGTGCTGCCCCGAAGCTTGCGTTTTCTGCTAGATGCGCGGCCACTAGGCTTCTTCCTCTCCAGGCTCTCCACACAGCCTCCCCGGGGAAAGATAGAACTCGGAAATTAAAGAAATTAACCTTACTAGGGCGGGCACTCGAAGTCCCCCGAAGCTAAGGGTGAAACCAAAAATAACCTTACCAGGGCAGGCACTCGAAGTCCCCCGAGGCTAAGGGTGAGATCTCCGACCGGAGACACTCGTGCACTAAACAGTGCTGCAGACCGACTAAACAACCGGCGTGCTGAAGCAGACAAAAGTCTAGCTATCAATATCAATATCAAAATATGCATGCTCCAAATGAGGTGAGAACCTCTCCTTTTATAATGCCAAAACTCCCTCCAAAACTTAACTCTCCTTTGACCTGCGCAGTTTACCTTGGGTCAGCGTGAGGCCTCCCCTCATATACGTGTGGACCCCCAAGGCCTCCTCTTTAAGTTATAACGTTAATCAACTAGGAAAACACTTTATTTTATAAAGTGAGGTGACTAAAGTGAGGTGACCCCTCTTATTTCTCACTTTATTTATTATTTCCAACTAAAGCGGCAAAATTAAACAAAAATGAGATATTCCAATTAGCGAGACTAATTGGGAATATTACAGAATCGAGGTTTTGATTATCAACATTGTTGGGTTCATCTCTTGGATGTTGATTAGTTGATTTTGTTGGATAGTTTTGTGGGTGAAGATATGGATCATTGTACTCTCTCTTTGCTAAACATTTTATGACAATTTAATAAGAAGAAGAATTTGAAAGGGTTTTCCCCATAGTGGGTTTTTCCCTGGTTTCCAACCAATCCTGGTGTCTCTATGTGTGGATGTTTTTCTTCTATTGTTCTTTTATGTTCCATTGCATTGATGATGATATTGTTCTTTCTACATAATTGCATATACTGCTGAATAATATTGTAAAACTAAATATTGGTATTATGTTGTGGGGTGAATTCTATCTGTAAATGATGAAATGCAGTTACCTTAAGCAAAGAACAAAATAGCCCTAAAAAACTTTAACATGGTATCAATGTTGGGTTGAATAAGAGTCATTGAGATCACCCCTATAAAGACACCATTGATGGGAGCAAGAAAAAATGGACAAGGCCTAAAATAATCCTAGGGATTGATGATATAATGAGGTTAGGGTTTGGAATAAACCTTGGAATATGATAAAGGGTTTAGTTTTGTAGTCGAGAAACCCTAGCATGATCAATCAATAGTTGTCCTGGCACTTGTGACATTCAACATAACCCTAGTTGGGCTAGTCTCAACTAGGCTTTGGTTATTGATGAAGTCAGTGGATGTATTCAAGGCAACATTGTTAAATGAATAATGGATGGTAATGACTCTTGAAGGTTGGTTCTATAGGGAGATGATCACCTCTCATTGAAGATAAGTATCCTTTAGATTTATGTTACTTCTTTGTGACTCTATTCTTGTTTAGATTTATTGATTTGATTATTGTTCATGCTTCCTTCATGAATATTTGAGTATATGAATACTTCTAACCTCCAGATGAGATGTGATAAGTAGATCCTTCTTGAACATTATCTAAGGTGTAGGAAAAGGGAGCTAGTGAAGAGAAGAGCTAGTGCTCGAAAAAGGAAAGAGGCACTTGATGAAAAGTTGATAAAGTGCTTCCGCTGCAAATGTCAAATAAAAGCTACAAGATTGCAAAGGTATATGAATGCTACAAGGTATGTGTAAGCTGCAATATTGGATGACAAGGTAAGTCCTAACGTATGACGAGAATATCACCTTCATAAATGAATCATATATGCATATGAAAGTAAGTATGATTTATGATACATGTGATGTGTTGGTGCACTTGGTATTGGGCAAGTATCTCACATTTTATTAGACACGGTGGATTTCCTGATTTTATAAAGCTAACTAGAAACATTGATTTTTGATATATTGTAATTTGATGCTATTGTTAATACTTGCGACAAGCATGATCACCATGGAGATAAAAGTTTGACAACAAGATTGATATTCACGTTGACCTTGTTTAGGTTTTGATAAGCTTAGTAAATTTGACAATGTGATAAATCTAGATGCTTCGACTTGATGGTTGAGTAATGTGATAAAGAAGTGATGTTGTGATTATGATCCTTGAAGTATGATGATATACCTGTCAGCAATCCTAATTATATGACACTAACCCTTGATGAATGTTTGATGTCATATTCATATATGATGATGTAGTAGATGATGTTGATAGGCTATGAATATGATGCATATGTTTGAAACCCTTATATAGTTTGATTTCATGATCTATCAATTTTTATTGATGCATGACAGCGTTATGATAGATAGGTTGATGTCTTAAATGATGATGACTGAAGTAGCTTTCCATTCTGAGGGAGAAACTCTCCATAAGATCCCAACACCTATTATTATTTAATGAAAATGAAAAGAAAACACTTGACTATTGAAGAAAAGATTTTGAACATGAATAGCCATCAAATGATGTTGAAATTTTTTTGGCAAGCTTTGATCTGCACAGAAAACGTTTCTGCTAGTCCAAGCCCCAACCACTGGGAGAAAGGCTTGAGGGTGCGGTTATAAGCCTCCTAACCGCACGGAAGAAAGTCTATGGGTGTGGTTGAGCCTGTAGGTTACAAAATCTAAATCCTCATGCATGAGATCAGGGGCACACAACGTGTATGATAGTCCTACAGACATGGAGTAGATAATGGAGAGTTCTATGAGTAGGGAAGTTTTTAAGATATACATAATGTTTGACTTATTATAGATGTCTTGGCTAATATTGTGTTTGCAAGACACTGAAATATGCATATTAGTACGTTGTTTCTCATGACTTGATCATTTGAGCTAGTATATGACAGTGTTTGGTAACAGTAGCAAGAACTTGACAAAATTTGGCTTATTGACTTAATATAGATAAGCAGTATTAGAATTTTGACATGATGCTTAACAGTTCATTGATAAGTTTTGGCAGCTGGCTTATGGATTGATTGAAGTCACAATGATAACGAGTTAGGGTTTTAATCACATTTGATACTTGACAATGGTGATTTGCCTTGATGTGACATGACAGCATGGGCATAGTAACTCTCAATGATTAATATTGGTATTCAATATTGATTCTATATTGACATCATTTGCATTGGATCATTGGTTGAAGTATAAACAATTGTGACTTAGTATGCAATGATTTTTATTGCAGAAATCTCACAATAGATGGAAAAAACTTATATGACTTGTTCTTGGTGTATGCAATCACATTTAGTGGCAGAAATTATTTATATTATGATCATAAGGATGACTTGATGAAGTCTGGCTTGATGTTATAAATGACAATTGTTGACATAGATAAAGTTGCAACCTCGTACTTAGATGCAAGCTCTACCCGGGGACTTGGATTGAAAAGCTAAACAATGATATTGGCAAAAACTTCCATGGCTTTGATATTAGTTTTTGATTTGACATTTAAGGCACGATAAGCAGAATTGAATAATCTAATTGCACAATATTGATATGTTTGAGGTTGAGTATATTGGTTTGGTCAATATTATGTTTGTAGAAAGCATTGTATGGTTTGAAACAAAGCTTCCCGAGATTGGTATGTCTGCATTGACAACTATCTATTAAAGCCTGGAAGATGTGTTGATCTGATCCTCTACTTCAAAGTGGTCCAATGTATGCCTTTGATTTTGGTTTTATATGCTAACGATCTATTCTTAACCAGTAATGAGCCTCTAATGATCAAAGTAAGAGGGAGTGGGCCTTTGAAGTTCGAGATGAAAAATCTTGGCTTGATGAATTACTCTCATGGATTAGAAGTTTGGAAAAAGTAAAGATGTCATAATGTTATTTGGCATGATGGAATACAAATCCTTGGACACCCTAATGGAATTGACTTTCAAGAGTATGCAGAGATATTGTTGAATGGGAAACCGTCGGTTGATTAAGCATTGATGTTCCTTGTAACACCCATCTAGACATATGTTGTGCAAAGAAGAACCTGAGTCAATTCATGATTAAGTCGTTTCATACACATTGGGTTGCTGACAAACACTTTTTGACATATTTGCATGGGACAATCATTCTTGGTCTAAGATATACTACAGGAGATGTACGATTGCATGGAGGCACTAATGTTGACTAAGTTGAAAAGCATTATTGATAGAAAGAGCACATATGGGTGTTGCTTTAGCTTGGGATATTCCATGACATTTTGATGATTAGGAAATATAAGTTCGTAGCTCTAAACGAGACTGAGGTTGAATACATTGTTGCTAGCATGGCTAGCTGCAGGGCAATTTGGCTGAGGATGGGCAAAAAGGAGTAGAGATGAACAAAGATGACATTTGATGATGATGAGATACTTGTGATGAGACATATGTTGCAAGCACTAATTCCTCCCTAACTGAAAGGGAATGTTAATTTGGCAGCTCAAGGACAAATTCCCTCCATTGGACAACCTTCCTCATCAAGAAAGACCCCTCCTAGCCCTTGGAAGAATTTAATTTGGTTAACGGAAATTATATTTTTAATTTGGAATCCCACATGAGCAGAAAAGGGCAGGTCGGTCGTAAGAAGAATCTGGACACCCTTGGATGCATAAATACAAGTCAAGTGACCCTTATTTGTAGATCATCAATCATTCTTCTTTCTTTGCTTTGGCTCGCACAAGTCTGAGTTAGTTTGCGAAGATTGGTTCGCACAGGTCCGAAATTACGGGTTTCGAAGCTCGCACATGTGATTATGGCTTTTGGTTCCTATTCGCAGGCCTGGTACATGATATTCTCAGTCGCAACCGCAGGAACGCGGTTTCATGCGTGTGGTTGGAGAGTTTCAGCTGCACATACATACACTCTCTCCATTTGGTTGGAAACTAGGGTTTGATTTTTATAGTTGATCGCAGAGTTTGACAGTTGACCGCAATGTTTGATAGTTAATCGTCGACTTTAGAATTGAGGTTTTGATTATCAACATTGTTGGGTTCATCTCTTAGATGCTATTTAGTTGATTTTGCTGGATAGTTTTGTGGGTGAAGATATGGATCATGGTACTCTCTTTTTGTTGAACATTTTAGGACAATCTAATAAGAAGAAGAATTAGAAAGGGTTTTCCCCGTAGTGGGTTTTTCCTTGGTCTTTGACCAATCCTAGTGCCTTTGTGTGAATGCTTTTCTTCTATTGTTCCTTTATTTTCTGCTACATTGATGATGATATTGTTCTTTCTATAAACTTGCATATGTTGTTGAATAATGTTGTAAAACTGAATATTGTTATGTTGTGGGGTGAATTCTATATGTAAATGATGAAATGCAGTTATCTTAAGAAAAGAATAATATAGCCCTAAGAAAATTTAGCAGATATTGCTCATCACATATTTAGTATGATTCTTGTAAAGTAGCACCCTTGTATTTGAGATGTTATATTATATTCCTATTATGGTACAACGAACTTTGCATGGTTTTGACACTCATCTTTGAGGAATGCTTCAATTTTCACATGGTTGGCTCCATCACACATACTCTTCACAAATTTTGATTTCCAAGGATGTTGTGTCCCTTGCCTTGGGTATCACAACATTACCTAGGGAATTGTGTATGGCATTGAGATTTGTGATAGTTGCATTGAGAGTTGTGGCATTGTAAAGGGTGTTATGACATGCATTGAATACTGTGAATTTGCCTAAATTGTTGTGGAGGAGTTTTGTCACAGGTTTTGCATGATAATCTTTCTTCAATATATATGGCATCAAACTCTGGGGCACATGATATAGGGAATCTCAATCCATAGATGAGTATTGGTGACATCGCAACTATTTACAAAGGCGCCCTAGAATATGAGGTGTATATCACAATCCTGTAGTGCTAATTGATGAAACAAACACTCTTTCTCATGGAGCTTTCCATTACATCACGCATTTCAAGGTTATACAATACATTGGAGAGGCAAACCCATTCCTTGTTGTACTACTATACCCCCAATGCTAGGGTGCCTAACTTAATTGTTCTATTTTGAGGTTGAAGTTACACTTTACGATAGACACATTTCTCATGGATTGAGGCTATTTTATCACTGGATCAAGGTTGTTGCACAAATGTGGAGGATATTGGAGTATTTTGTTGAGTTAGCCTTTCGTTGCTAGTGTATATACTATGCTACTCGATGCCCTATTATGAGATCTACTTCACTTGCCTTCCCTCTATGATTGGTTGTTATACTACTTCGGAGACATTACCACATTATGAGGGTTTCACAACACCTTTAGATGTCCTTTCATGTTTTCATGAAGCCACACATGCCATTTGAGGGGTTTTTTCATATTATTTAAGGGTGGCTACTCTGTGGAGCTTGATCTCGGAATTCTTGGGGCACTTTTCTTTTGAGGCTTCTTTACAATATCTTTAATGATTATGAGGGGCATCGACTTGAGGAGGTTGTTTACACATCTTTCTCTGTTATTTTTGTTGAAGGTGTCCACATGTGTACACTTGATCTACTAACTTGGGATGAAGGCATGTACAAGATGAAGATCTATTTGCACATTTTTCATTGCATTTTTTAGGATGAATTAGTCATGAAGGCCACGTGTGTGGTTATGGTTGGTCATTTGGCACACATCATGAGGACTTGGTCATTGATTGATTTGATGAGATTGGTTGTTACTTTATTGAAAACATCCTACTCTCTTAGTCCATGGTTCACAAATCTAGACGAGATGTGAATATGTTGCGAGTTTACATGAGCCTATCACAATTTGGATCTCTACTTACAGTAAGTATTCTCGACAATCCACCCCAAGGATTGTTGAAGATTGCAGACTCAATGCCTGCAATGGATCTGCAAAGTGACTATAATTTTTTACAAATTATCACATCCTTGAAAGCATGATCACCTAACTCCAAATGAAAAATAAACATAGACTTATACCTTTGGGCCCTCGAACTATATCCATGGCATTCTATTTGCTCACTTGGCGATGGAAACATCAAAACTCATTTAAATACTGGCATTGATAGGAAAAATGATGGACTACATAAAAAATTATGAGATTGCATACATCAATTTTTCTAAATGAGACTTAGAATGATCATGACATAAACCAATTAAATCACGAGATATAAGAACAAGAAAGAAAACAAGAAGATGTAATGCTTGCTATAACTCTAGAGAGGAGAAAACTAGAGGATGTAGTGCTTGCTATAAGCCTAGAGAGGAGAAAACTGGAAGAAGAGTTTGTGCAGCATAAACGAAAGAGCCTACCTCTAAAGGAGAAGTTGAAATGGCCAATGCAGAAGAAGAGAATCTTTTTGCATTGAATGAAAGGGATTCAAGAACAATGTGGACTGCTGACGATGAACATCTAAGGCTTGCTATCGAAATTGACAAACTTAAACATGAAGTTTCAATGTCACATGAACTAAGAACAAACTACTAACAGGGTACACCACTGACCTACAATCATACAACAACAAATTACAGAGAAGCTCTCTGTTTAATCACTTCAAGCATTGATTCCTTTGTCTTCTCTAACTGAGATGTTGCTAATTCTACAAAAAAAAATCCTCAAATAAAGCAAGAAAAAGCTTGTATCATGGAGATTCTTACGACTAGGCAATGTGATGATGTTGCTTTACAGACTCAATTAGAGAAGACAAAGGAATAAATGCTTAAAGATATTTAACAAAGAGCTTCCTTGATTGAAAGGTTGTGAGAATACCAAGACACTTATCTTCAATACCTATGTGGTCAGCAAGCCTATAACTAGGAATTTTGCTTCTGTGATCCATGAATTGTTTCTAAGAAATTTTCGGAGAAAATCACCTAAAAGAAATTTTTGTCGACGCGTTTCGAACCAACCAGTGTGGTTCATCATCAGGACAAGATGAGAAATCTGATCAAGAAACCTAAATAAATAGACTAGGAAAACTCCAACTAACCATTGCAACATAACGGCTAGTTTGACTAAAATAATAAATTAAATAAAACTAAAATTAAATTAAAATTAAAAAACCATCAATATTAAATTAAATTCAACATATTAAATTAAATTTTATTATATTTAATTTAAATAAAATTTAATATAGAAGAATTTAGTTAAAATTAATTTAACACTAAAGTTAAAATAATTTCATTTTTTTTTTCTCTTAACTTTAGTGTTAAATTAATTTTAACTAAATTCTTCTATATTAAATTTTATTTAAATTAAATATAATAAAATTTAATTTAATATGTTGAATTTAATTTAATATTGATGGTTTTTTAATTTTAATTTAATTTTAGTTTTATTTAATTTATTATTTTAGTAAAACTAGCCGTTATGTTGCAACGGCTAGTTGGAGTTTTCCTAGTCTATTTATTTAGGTTTCTTGCAGATTTCTCATCTTGTCCTGATGATGAACCACATTGGTTGGTTCGAAACGCGTCAACAAAAATTTCTTTTATGTGATTTTCTCCGAAAATTTCTTAGAAACAAGCCTATAACTTTAACATTGTTGAGCAAAAAACCAGGATTCAAAGGTATCATTGTCAACAACATGAATCATGAGACAAGGAATTGCTTCAAAACAACTCATTCGAGTCAAATTTTGAGGATGCCATTGCAGATTTTCCAAAAAAGGAGACATGTATTTTCTATGACATTGAGACAAAATGACAATTATGTTACCTTTATGGGAAGGAAAGGGCTCATATGGAATAGACTGAATGGCACATATATTGGTAATACCAGTTGGTGATGCTTTCCACAAATTCTCTGAAGAATCATTTGCTAGAATATCTGATGCTCCAAATGATATGACATTTCCTGAATCGAAGAAACGAGGCTAGTGATACTTGATGGGAATCAAATAAAAGGCTTTTCTTTCTTTGTATCTAGTGTACCTCACTCGCTTGACATGTTCATTGAGAGCTATAAGTTTGAAGTCATGGTTCTGTCGATATTAATCTTGGTTGATTTTATCAATATATTCATATTTGATGGTCACATTTTAAAGACATGCGGACAATGGCATGACATATGATGATTGCCATACCAAATAGCAATCTACCAAGCACATGAAGTGATAATTATGGGCCAGTTGAAACCATGAAAATTATGACACTTGTGGAAAATGATGAAATCTTTAACTTGCCATACGATGATCTCCATAGCATTAACCTTCATGGAGATTATAGATTCAATTCCCAACTAAAATGCATTACAAACAATTAGAGCAGGTTGTGTTCGACGTTTGGTCTGGGAGTTGCAGTACTACTGGAAATACTGAGAGGGGGGTGAATCAATATTTCACTTTTTCTTACAATTAAGTATCATAAAGCATTAACCAATAACATCACATCAAGGAACAACCAATTTATTAACCAATAACATCACATCAAGGAACACAATATATATATATATATAACCAATTTATTTATTTTTTGAGGAAGCTATAACTTCCAGTTTACTAGCTACAACTAGAAAGGCTACAACCCATCGCTTATCAGCGCCACTGGAAGGAGGCAATAACCCCCTGAAGGAAGCTACGACTTACTTTCCTCGCATTGCCTTGCCACCCTTAATAGTAAAAGATAGAACAGGAAATTTGGGTTCCTGCACCAAGGATAGTGACCCAATTACAACATTATACAATCATTTTTGTCTCTGCCTTATAACATTCGACTCCAAATATGCTCATTGAATTTTGATATGCCCAATAAGTATGCCACTGAAACTTTTTCTTCTAATCCGAAATGATCCTTAAAAAGATACAGTCCAACAACAAAAAGGGTTTTAACTCATACCTCCAATTAGTTGCTTAAACAACCCTTCTTCCAATTAGGATAGCTCTATCTTGAGCCTCAAAAATACCTCAACACAACTCAACTAGGCCGAACAAGCTGCCTCACAATGTGCCTCACAATAGGCCTAAGTCTTCCTTAGCAGGGGGTCGAAGTTTACCTCAGGATTATGCCTCAAGACTCGATCTGAGCAAAAAATGTGTGCCTCAGATCTACCTCTTTTTCGGATATGTCTTAGACTACCTCAGGTTCAGATTGCCTCAGGTTCGAGTCTGCCTCATATGAACCTCAAAAGATGGGTTCAGATGTGCCCTTAATTCGACCACAGATTGACCGTTTAAACTAGAGAATGAATGCCTCATATCTAGTCGAATTTTGCTGAGGAAAGGCCACAAAATAGGCCTAACTCTTGCCTCTGATTTCACCGAGTATTGTCTCAAGTAGACCGCACTTGTTGCCTTAGTGGTGTTGCCTCAACAGTGCTACTTCGACCCTAATAAAGATTCAAATTCATCCTTTAGGCAGGCCTCAGATTAGGCTGAATTTGTGCTACGTAAAAGACTAAATTTTCCCAACAAATAACCACACAAGGTAGACAACAATAATACCAAAACCTTTTATCAGACTTGGCCTCTTCTTCAGCTAATCTATGTTCAAATGATAATGCATGGAAGAGTGATAGATGAGGACTAACGAGTGCCCTATTTATAGTTGAATCAAGAGGGCTAGATGGGGGCCGACCTGCCCTTTAAAAATGGGGCCAACTTAATCATAAATTCAATTTTTAAATGAACGAATTCAAGTTATTATGAAGCCGACTTGAGCATCCCTTTTTGAAGTTGGTTGGGTCAATGATTTGTACAACCATGACCCATATATTTCCATCAAAATCCTATAGATTTTTCATTTGATTTTTATGCCAAAATTTTGGAACAAAGACATTCATTTTGGGTATTTTGACCACAACTTCGGGGCTCCAACTTTGAAAGAGGATATCTCCTCAATCGTGAGGAATCATGTGGTGTACCACCTATCAAACGAAATGGGGTGACGAGGGCTACCACTATAAAGTGGTCTTGCATCCAAATTCACTTATTTGTGCATGTATATCATCAAACAAGTGCTAGCCTAAGTCACCTAACATGGGGACACGGGACACGAGGATTCGAGTGTCGAACATGGACACGGTGACCCCCCAAAACAGGCACGTCCAGACACATTATATATTATTTTATATATATATATATATTGAAAATTAGATATTTCTTACACAAATTCATACAAATTCATTGATTCAAACATAGATCTTCATCAAGATGTAAGTTTTACAAAGATACAAAGTAACATTATGCGTACAAATACAATTGTGACATATTCATCAATGATCCAATAGGAGAAAGACAAGATACTGTAGTTTTCTCATTAAGTCATCAAAATCAAAATGTGTTACGTAGGTAGTACAATGCCAATGGAAAATAGAAATAGAAAATACAAAACAACTACAAGCCTCAAGGCAGTAGGTAACATGAGTCATCAATCCTCATCATCAAAATCAACATCATTGTACTCATCATCATGGTCACCACTGCTCTCCTCTGCTGCATCCTCCTCCTCTGACCCCTCTACTGTATCACCATCATCAAATGTGACAAACTCTAGCATTGGCTCATTGAGATCCAAGTTGGCTAATGCCAACTCAACACTATTGTCCAGACCCATATTATCAGGAAATACATCCCACATCTTTGTCTTTCCCTTCAACCACTCATCCCTCTACCTGTAAATAAAACGAAGGTTAGTCTGCACATACACCATTGTCTTTGCCCTGGACTGCTCAAGCTTGCTCTTCTTGACACTATACAAATTCCGATATGTACTCCAATACCTCTCACAACAAGAGGATGAAGTCACCTGAGAGAGGAGCCTCATGGCTAACTGTTGTAGAGAAGGGCTTGTTGCCCCATGAGTTTCCCACCAAGAATAGGGCTTCTTAGCCCCCTGTCTCTAATCACATAATATCCTACAAATCGACCAGGGCTAGTGGAAAAATCTGCAAAGGTATCCTCCACCTCATTAAGGGATGCTCTATCTTGAAAAATCCGCCTGAATGCATCTTTCCTCACTTGTGAGATTTCTCCATCCATGTGAGGAGGGAATCTGTGAGAAGGTCAACCATTCAACCACTCATGGCTGTAGTATTTTGGGTTCAAGAAGTGAGCCAAACAATATAAAGGTGTGCAATTCTTATCCCATCTGCTGACAAGAATATCCTATATGGTGGTGAAGAAGGCCTCTGGTGATGTCTCATACTTGGGGCACTCACTCTGTAAAATAATGCTCCTCATAGACTCAATCATGGAATCCCATCCCTCATAAACCTCTCCTAAGATGGATTGGTCTGTATTTGCAAATCGAAGCAAAGAAATGATAGGGTCCATGATCCGATTAAGTAGATCTACCCTCTCCCACCAGGCATCATCTAACACTGTGTCCTTCACTCATTTTGAGGTTGCTTGATCTGTCTTTCTCCAAAAAGACCAAAACATTGAAATAACCATGGCTCCAAGAGCGGTCTTGACCTCCCCCAACCTCTTCAACATGATGAATGAAGAGGCAAACCGTGTATCCACAATCTTCAACAATGATAGGTTGGTGCACTCCTTGTAGATAGTGAGGGCATTTGTATGGTTTTGTACAAAATTGCAGATATGTCATGCATCCTCAATAATGCTTCCAATCCAAAGTACATCAAAAGCAATAGATTTAATTGCTATGTTCAATGAATGGACAATGCAAGGTGTCCAAAATACTTGTGGATATTTAGCTTCCATAATCATGCCAACAACCTTGCAAACAGGTGCATTATCTGTAATTATTTGCACACAAGAATCAACACCTACATCTTCAATAACTTTAATAAACAACACGCCCATGTATTGTGCATCATTGTATCGTCCAAGTGCATCCACTGATTTCAAGAAATCTAGACCATTCAAGGAAGACACCATGAAGTTGATGAGTGTCATGTTGGACCTGTCCATCCATTAAAAATAATGCTAACTCCAAATGTTGGCCATGTTGATTTAATAGGCTCAAGCATTTTGTCCACCTCTTTCTTTTCCTTTGTCAAGAATGTGGTTCTAAGATTCTCTGACCCCGGAGACACATACCCTGATGGAACCCCTTGAGTTAGAGTTCGACACATCTCAATAAATACAGGTGAATGTGCAACATTGAAGGATATGAAGTTCTGATAGAAAAAAAAAAAGGCAATGGTGAGATCAAGCTCTACTCGTTTCTCTTTCTTGAAAGTCTTGTCCATTGGACCAAGTGCAATTTCTTTTCTTTTTGCTGCTTGTCCCCCACTAGAACTCTCAAATGGGAACTTCTTGTTGTTTTTCCTCAAGAATGGAAGGGCATCATCATTCTTGTTTTTTTTTAGTTTTTTGCAGCCACATTTGCCACACCAACAAATGCCTCTCTTTCCATTTATTTCCTCTTTGCTAAAGACACCTGTGTACAAGCTGCAATTCCACAACTTGGTAAAGCCAACAAATGAGCTTTCACACAGTAATATGTGCTCATGAAATGATTGTTGCAATAGCTGCATTTCCAAGAAATATTGTCTCCTCCCTTCATCTTGCTTCCTGGCCCTTTTCTCTCTTGTGACATATTTCCACAATGGATATTTGTTATCTTGAGGTTGTTGCCTTCCCTCAACATTTGACGTTGTTGTTGCAGCCCCACTTCCAATAGATGGAACACTTGCAGACCCTGATGAAATTGGAATAAGAGGGGCATCTCTAATGGGGACATTCTTCCCCTTCCTTTGCCCCTTCCCCACTACCCTTGATTGAGACATGAATGTTGTAAAAAAATAAACAAATGCACAAATTTGTAAAAGAAATGCACATGCAAACCGAATGCAAAAAAAAGAGAGAAAATGCACTTACCTGTTGCTTGAATCTCCTTGCAAATGCTCCTTGCTCCTTGCTCTTTTTCTCTTGCAAACCCACACACACAGTGAAAGTGAGAATAGAAGGCCCAAACATGCCTTTTAAAATTCCGCAGAGGGCATTTTTTCGTCGATCTTGTCTAGTGATTCAAGACACGATTGTGTCCGATCGATGCATGATCCAAACACAATCGTTTCTCGATCGGAAGGACAAGAGTCCGACCAAATCTTGTCTGATTCGCTGGATTTGGGACACGAATGCCCAGACCAACGAATCAGGTTAACTTTAACAATTAATTGTTAGTCCATTCACCCTATGACATCAATGACAATTTATTCCAACAATCTCCTCCTTTGTCATTGATGTCAATGCTCATGCTCCCCCTGTCATCACGCTCCATTTGTCACCATGCTCCCCAAGTCTCCAAGCATCAATGGAAATGGGTGACTTGTTTCTTTTGGGCTACTCCCCCTGAACACATGGCACCCAACACGACTTTTGTCTTCTTGTCGTTTTGGTTTTGCTTTTCTTGAAGCTTTTTTACATGGATGAAATATTCTTTTCCTCTATTTGGTATAGAATATATATGTTGTTTGGTCTTCTTGTAGTTGTTGCAACTTGTTAACCACTTAGGATCAACTACCCTATAGAAGAGTACATCTTTTCAAAGCATTCCATCATGTTTGAGCATTCAAACATCCAAAATTCATAATCATCATTCAACATATTATCAAAGTTATGTAATCCAAATTCTGCAACCCCGTGGGCCATCATGTAAAAATGGTTCTAGTATGTTCATAAAGCCATGTAACACACTTAGGTAAACTTGTGATTTTTATCAGAGTTTCACTCTGAGTTTTTTTTTCCTCAACTAATTATTTTTGTTTTTCAACACCTTATAATTGGTAGAGTTTTTCTCTCAAACATACCCCAAATCTAGGGTGGGGCTCGATGGTGAAGTATTAGGTGAGTCCTAAGGTATAGAGTCTAAGTAAATCATCATATTAGATCATGTCTGAAATTTCACATAATTTGGTTGAGTCTAGAGGTCAATTTCTAATTGTCAAAATTCTCCTTCTAAATGAGATTTATTATAATATTTGATGTAAAAGATGTAAAAAGTGTTGTTTTTAGAAGTTATAGGTGGTATGAGTAATCAAAATTAAACCTCATCACCTAAAATTTTTATTTAGATACACTTTGAGGGTGGAAAAATATGTTTAAATCTCTCTAGAGTCATCTTTTTTATTTTCCAGGAAAAAATCGCAAAATGATTAGCTACAAATTGGTCAAAAAATTAAAATGGGAGAGATAAAATTCTCTCTAAGTGAAAATTATTAAAAAGAGGTTGTGCACTTTCCCGAGTTAGGAATCAAGGAAAAAAGTTGGAGAAACTCGTTGATTCATGCAAGGAAAAATCCCACAAAAAATTTAATTGGTCAAAAAGGAATTAATTCCCAAGAAAATTTGATTTTTTTGAGGAAATTGAATTTGTGGACCAAAGTGGTTAAGCGAATGAGGATTTCTTCGAGGAGAAGAATTCGGAAAAATTATTTTTTGGACTAGGATCAAAACCATCATTAAGGAATTCAAAACTTTTCTTCCAGATCAAGGGACAAGATTAATTTGTCATGGATTAAGCATTCAACTAGTCGGGATCAAGTCAAGTTTGTGCAACTTCTTGGACCTAGCCGTTTTCCACTTGGATGAGCCTATTGCTCTCTCAATTTTCTATATAAGGAAGCTTTTAGCTCCTCATTTGTAACTTTAATCTTCGGATCAAAAGGAAAGCTCTTGGCTAAGGAAGCTCTATGTACTTATTTATTCTCTGAGCAATAAAGTAAAAATCTTTGGGGGCGAAAGTTATGGTGTTATTCTTCCGTCTTTTAAGGTAATGTTTTATGAATACTGTGTTTAATTAATGAATTAAATTTTCACAATTATTATTTCATTAGCCAGTGTTGGACTAACTATTTGCACAGGTATCTTGCATTAGTTATTGGGTTTAGAGAGACATTTTAATTAGATTGATCTACCAGGCATCTCTAGATCATCAGATTTATTGTGCTATCTAATCTTTGTTGATCTAACAACTTGAACTTAAGAGTGTAGTGATCCTTCTAATATTCAAATCTTGGGCGTGAGGGGTATTCTTTGGTTGGACCAGCCAACTCGCAAGGCATAGAAGTATAAGAATCCATAATGTGTAGGTCAAAGACTTATCTAACGATTATATTTTGCAGGGGTTTCTTGGCCTTGCCTTGTGATTATAGTTATCTTCAATATATTTTCTCAATACCATTGTGCTTTAATAAATAGATCAGCTAATAAAGAGATTGTACTTTCATATATTTGTATATATTGTGCATATTTTGTAAATATTTCCTAACTTTGTATGTAAATTTAACCCTTGTTTGTATATAATCTTGCTCATATTTTGCATATATCTTTTATTTTCTTTGGCTCGCACATGTTTACTCCAGAGAAGAGGGTTTCCATATAGAAACTCAATATATAATTGTCACAAGTTGGTTGTGTTTTTTATGAATTTGGCACACAAATATCAAATATTTTGGTTACTCTTAATGTTGAGATTTTGAGGTGGCATCAGGTGTGCTCTAGCCCTGAGATTTTGTGGAAGGGCTAAGACACACAAAACCTCCAAAACCCATAAAGCAAATGGAGAAATTTCATCTGGTGTGTGAGATATTGAAATAATTAATTTTTTTAATGTGGACCCTAAGTCTAACTTAGGAAATTAGAAAAATTAAAGTGAATTAATTAAACACGTGTGATGAAATGTTCTAAGTGACGCGGATCAAGCAGTGTTTTAATCTGAGCAGTCGATTATAGATTAGATCACGGTTGTTGATGTTTCAACAAGAAAAGTATAAGAGAAAGGCTTGGGGTCAGTTGGAGACACACACACATTCGTAGAGCACTGAAGCTAAGTCAAATTTCTAGGGCAGGGTTTCGCTGAGAAATTCGAAATAAGTTGCAGTGCAGTGAGGGGCAGATATCGGTGAGGGACAAGTTGATCCAAGCCCGAAAATACAAGAAGACAGAGGGGCAGTGGGTACCACTCAACGCAGAGCCAGCCAGGAGGATGCAGTTCAACCAGCTTCACGCAGAGACTACGCAGAGGCTGCGTAAGCCCAGCCAAGGTCACGCAGACCTAGCCTGCGCAGCGTAGGGGCAGTGCAGCACCAGCCAGGGTGATGTAGTCCCAGCCGAGGCAGTGCAACACCAGTCATGGTGACGCAATGGGGAAGCTGGAAAGTTAAGGGCTGACACAGAGACTGCAGAGGCGACGTTGAGGGTTCCAGTGGGCTAGAAGGGGCTCGTGATCTGTAAATCCCGTTTGAGGGTGTGATACAACCATATCTTCTATCTCCGAGTGAAAGGTACTTATTGCCGTGTAATTTCTTTGTAGGGCCAACCATGTATGGTGCCCAGATTGTTGTATTCAGATTTTGCATAATAATATAAACCCTCTAGAGCCACTGCACCGGTTTTCCTACATTGGGTTTTTCCAGGGACATTTGTTTGAAAAATCGTGTGTAATCTTGTCACATGTGTGTATTGTTCAGTAAATGATCTGTAGATGTATAGGCTGCAGTTAGTGTTTGCTTTAGTGTTTTTCTGAATATTTCAATTAAATAACTTGTTTAAATGTAATGAAACAAGTAGGTAAAGTAGATCTAGATACTACAGTAAGGTTTCTGTTTTGAAACTTTCACATGGTATTAGAGCATTACAAATCAAGTTGATCCACCAGTAGAATGGTTGAATGAGATTGCTGCAGAGAAGGCAGCAGCTGAAGCAGCAGAGTTCTAGAGAGGGCAACGCAGCACCAGGAGGACGCAGTCCCAGTAGAGGCCACGCAGGGGTTGATAAAGTCACAACAGAGGCCACGTAGGGGCTGACGCAGTGCCAGCTGAGTGACGCAGAGGCAGCGTAGAGCCTTCCAGAGTGACGCAGGAGCAGCCTGCGCTGCACAGAAGCTGCGCTGAGCCACTCTGCTCATGCAAAGGCCAGCCAAAGGGATGCAGTCCAGTTTTGAGGTTGTTGTGCAGATTTGCCATAGTCCGGAAGCGGAGCTTTGGATCTTCAGAGGTTGCTGGTGTGGCAGAGGTTTTGTTGGTGCAGAATCATGCCTAACAAAGATGACAAGAGCAGGAGAAGGATAGTTGCTCAACAGATCTGTGCCAAACAGATCTGAGATTCGATTAGGAGGGTGATCATAGAGAATTGTTCAGTTGTTTTTTTGGATGAGGATTTCCGGGAAGGAAATCAGTTGTTGGAGAGAGCAGCTACTATAGAGGGTTTCTAATCGCCAAGAAACCCAGATCCAGTATTTTTGTTGACTGTTGCAGCAGAAAGATGGAGAGAAGTATCTGTTCTGACAAATTTGAGCAAAGATGGTGTCTCATGGACTGAGAGATCAGGACAGGTTGGATGGCATGTCCAACTTCGTTATCTGGAGGGCCAGGATCCTGACAGTCCTGGATGAATATGGCATCAAGGACCATGCTGAGAGAGTCCTAGTTGTGTCAGCCGATGCAAATCCTCTGAAGAAGTACAAGGAGAATCAAGCACAAGCAAAGTGCTTGATCATGGATGGAGTCAAAGGCCGCGTCGTGCCACATATTGTCGGGAAGAACATGACAAATGAAATGTGGGTAGCCTTGGACACGATGTATCAAGGAGGCTCAGTCCAGAGAAGAATGCTTCTGGAGAATCAGATGTGGTTGTTCCAAATGCAAAAGGGTGAGGAGATAGATCCCTTCATCTTCAGACTTCAAACTATATTGCCATGGGTACAAATCTGGATGAGGGCCTCTTGGTGAGGACTGTCCTGAATGTAGTCACCGAGGATTGGGCAACGTTTGTCCAAAGCATCTTGGGCAGGGCAGCATTACCATCCTGGGTGGATATGTGGGCAATCCTCTGACAGGAGGAAATCAAGAGGATGACCAAGAGGCAAAGCAGCAACAGCGGGATGGTCAAAGTAAAGAAGGAAGAGGAGGAGGATGCAACCCTTGCATTAAAGGAAAGGAGGCAGCAAGGGAAGAGGAAGAGGGACCTATCCAAGGTCCGGTGCTTTAATTGTGGCGAACTTGGACACTTTTCCAACCATTTTCCTAAGAAGAAGGACAAGGGATCTTCTAAATCCAAGGCAACAACAGCCAAGGGAAATGATGGGAGTGATGATGATGTAGCCATGAGTGCTCATGAGACACAGAAGTGGGGCAACATTGATCTGTAGAGCAACTACAGATGGGGATGGCGAGATCCTTGAGGTGTCCAACTCTTGGATCACATACTAGCTATGGGAGCCTTAAGACGGTAACGGGACAAGTGGAGCAGTGGGTGCAGGAGATCACGGTGAAGGAGAGGGAAGAGTTGGGATGCTGTAGAGGGAGCAACGCAATGCAGAGGCATCAGCAGTGTAGAAGCAACAACGTAGAGGGGTTGATGGGACTTCATTAGCGCAGAGGAGGCAGTGCTTATGCAGTGCAGAGTTGTAGTAGCACAGTGGCTTCAGGAGGTCAACGCAGAGCAGCAACCAAGGGAGCTTTAATGGTGAGATGCAGACCCGACTGACTTGTTTATTAGTGATTGGGCAGGGGTCCTTCAGTTGCTTACTTCTCAGCAACTGAGTTGCAGTGCAACAGTGGGCAGCACGATGCAGCGATTTGAGAGGGACCTATAGTATAGATGGAGCAGTGTCAGTGGTAGTGACATGGGAAAAAGTACAGGGAGCAGCAGTGTAGTGGATGGAGGGAAGCAGGCCAAGCATTAACAGCGCAGAGACCGATGTCGAGATCTGGCAATACTTGGTGTGGATGTATTGCTAGAGCACACTCTATGCCAAGAGGGAGTGTTGAGATTTTGAGGTAGCATCGATTGTGCTCTAGCCTTGAGATTTTGTGGAAGGGCTAAGACGAACAAGACCTCCAAAGCCCAGAAAGCGTTTAGAGAAATTTCATCTGGTGTGTGAGATGTTAAAATAAATGAGGACCCTAAGTCTAACTTAGGAAATTAGAAAAATTAAAGTGAATTAATTAAACACGTGTGATGAAATGTTCTAAGTGATGCGGATCAAGCAGTCTTTTAATCTGAGTCGTCGATTAGAGATTAGATCACGGTCGTTGATGTTTCAACGAGAAACATATAAGAGAAAAGGTTGGGGTCAGTTGGAGACACACACACATTGGCAAAGCACTGAAGCTAAGCCGAATTTCTGGGGTGGGGTTTTGCTGAGAAATTCAAAACGAGTTGTAGTGCAGTGAGGGGCAGAGATCGGCGAGGGATGAATTGATCCAAGGCAGAGAATACAACAAGACAGAGAGGCAATGATTACTAGTCAGCGCAGATCCAGCCAGGAGAACACAATTCAACCAGCTTCACGCAGAGACTGCGTAAGCCCAGCCAGGGTGACGCAGACCCAGCCAGCGCAGCGCAGGGGCAAGACAACACCAACCAAGGTGACGTAGTCCCAACCGGGGCAGTGCAACACCAGTCAGGGTGACGCAATGGGGACACTAGCCAGTTAAGGGCTGAAGCAGAGGCTGCAAAGGCAGCGCTGAGTGTTCCAGTGGGCCAAAAGGGGCTTGTGATCTGTAAATCCCATTTAAGGGCGTGATACAACCATATCTTTTGTCTTCGAGTGAAAGGTACTTATTGCCATGTAATTTCTCTGTAGGGCCAACCATGTCTGGTGCCCAGATTGCTGTATTCAAATTCTCCATAATAATATAAACCCTCTAGAGTTATTGCACTGGTTTTCCCGCATTGGGTTTTTCCGAGGACATTTGTCCAGCAAATCGTGTAATCTTGTCATATGTGTGTACTGTTCAATAAATGATCTGTAGATGTGTAGGCTGCGATTAGTGTTTTCTTTAGTGTTTTTTTGAATATTTCAGTTAAATAACTTGTTTAAATGTTAATGAAACAAGTAGGTAAAGTAGATCTAGATACTGCAGTCGAGTTTCTGTTTTGAAACTTTCACACTAATCCCTAACGAGCCCTCTTTTCTGATTCTTACCCTAGCCACTAGGGCTTGAGGGTCTCTAAGTTCGTATCTAGGAAAATTATCCTACTTCGATGCTTTAAAAATTTATTTTTCAAATTTTTTAGGTGGGTCGAAAGCCTTATAAGGATTTTACTTCACATCCGTAGGCCTTTCTTGAAGTTTTCAATTGTTTCTAACCATTTTTTTGGTGGCCATGGGGTCTGAAAGGCTAATTTTGAAATTATTGCAAGCTGCAGAGGATTTATAGCCTATTTCCTAACGTTGCACGCTATCTGGAGATCATTTTCCTCTTGGTCACACGCTTAGAGAAGCATCTTCTTTTCTCTGCATAAAACCTTTGACGTCAAGCGTTTTGGGTAAATAAATCTTGATGAGGAAACAAGTCAATTTTTTTTGGGTTTTCTGGATTTAAATTGAAAAATTGTGGCACATTTATCAAAAGGTCAAGAGCATGATTCTTTAATCCCTTGACGTTTTGCAGAGAGATCACTTTTTTTAAGGGGTTTTGTCTAACAGGTTTTTATTAAAAAAATTTACAGATCTATTGGCAGATTTCTCTTGCAGACCGCAAGCACATCTGGAAAGAGATATCAAGGTCATAGGCAATTTTTTAGAGAGGAGGCCAAGCGTTTGAGGGCTCGAAAATTCCTTAGTGTCACATTGTTTATGTTGAGTTTTTTGAGTGTTGGGGTAGCATTGGATGTGCTCTAGCTTCCAAAATTTGTGGAGGGACTACAGTACATGAGATCTCCAAGGCCCAGAAATGGATTTGGGAATTTCTATCAATTTTTGGAGATAATTAATTAATTACTATTTTTAATTAAGGACCCTACGTCTAACTTAGGAAAATTAAAATATTAAAGGTAATTAATTAAAACATGTGATGGAAATGACTTAAGTCTCACATATTCAAGATTAGATCATGGTTGTTGGTTTCTCAATGAGAAAAGTATAAAGGAAAGGCTTGGGGATAGTTGGAGAACACACACACAAAGGCAGAGCACTGAGACTAAGCTAGAATTCTATGGCAGGTTTGCTAAGAATTTCCAGAAGTGTTTCAGCTGCAGTGAGGGGTAGCATTGGCTAAAGGGATGATCTAATCCCAGAGCCAAGAATCAGCAAGAGGCAGAGAAGCAGCAACCAAGAGCACCGCAGAGAAGAAGGGGCAGCAGCAGCTACGCAGTGCAAAGGGCTTCAGCCACTACTCAGGCCCAGAAAGGGCAGCGCTGAGCCAGCAGGAGGCCCCCAGGGTCATGTAGAGGCCATCCAGGGCAGCGTAGGGACTACGTCACCCAATTTGGGGTACATGGCACTCTCCAGGCCAGCGCAGAGGCTAGCAGGGCTAACGCAGGCAGCTTCAAGGGCAACGCTGGGATTTCTAGAGGTAGAAAGTGCCTGAGTTCTATAAATCTCATTTGAGGGTGTGAATCAGTCAAGTTTTCAGTGTCCAAAACAGTAGGTATTGCTGCAGATCTATTATTCTCTGTCGACTTAACCAGTAAGGTGCCCAGATTTGTTGTATTCAGAAACTACTTAATAATATAAACCCTCCAGCAACCAAAACACCGGTTTTCCCTCATTGGGTTTTTCCAGGGACAGATGTCCAGAAAATCTGGTGTGCACTTTGTCTGTGTCTTTTGCTAATAGATCTGGGTGAAGAACTATTATGTGTTTACTTCGATGTTAATCTGAATTTTCAGCATTAATAACTTGATTAAGTAGGAGAAGTATAACCAGATCTAATAGTAGGGTTTCTGCATCAAGTAATATTCAGAAATTTTCACATGGTATCAGAGCAATTGTAGATCTAGCAGGATCACCAGCATAAGACTGAAGAATCCTTACTGCAGAAAGCAATAGCAGCTGCAAAAAGCCAGACTGGAAGGTATAGCGTAGTAGCAGAGGGAGAAGAGCCATGCAGAGGCCAAAGTGACGCAGTCCTACGCAGTCTCCACGCAAACCCACATACTTACTTTGCAGAGGCAGCGCAGAGACAATGTTGGGACTGTCTGCTCACGCAGAGGCCGGCAAGGGTGACGTAGATCTAAAGACACTGTTGATTTAGAGTGCCGCAAGTAGTGTCGCAAAGCTTTAGTAGTTGTCGGTGGGGTTAAATTTTTGAAGTTGCAGAAATTGACCTAAGCACTTGTTGACAAAGGAGGAGAGGAAAATCAACTTCTCAGAGGCTTTCTATCCAAAGAAATCTGCAGATCAATCATAGGATCGAAGAGAGCTGATTCGTTTTGATTTGGCAGACTTCCAAGAGAGGAAGTATGTTGTCAGAGGGAGCAAAGGGTGCCTTTCTCACCAAGGACCCTAGATCCGAGTCTCTAGCATAGAGAGTAGGATTCGTTCCAACAGATTTGCTGAGTAGATGGCACCTCACGGACTACCTGATCAGGATAGGTTGGACGGTCTGTCCAACTTTGCAGTCTGGAAGGCCAGAATCTTGGTAGTCATGGAGGCATACGGTCTGAGGGACCATGCAGAAAAAGTCCTGGTCACGCCAACGGATGCTCTTCTCCTAGCAAAGCATGAGGAAGTTGTACATGCCAAATGCTTCATAATGGACAGGGTTAAGGATCATATAGTTCCACACATAACATACAAGAAAACGGCTCATGAGATGTGGAAAGCCTTAACTGCCCTATATGAGGGAAGATTTGTCCAAAGGAGAATGCTTCTGGAGAACTAGATGCAGTTATTCATGATGGCCAAGGGAGAAGAGATCGAGCCCTTCCTTTTCAGATTACAGGCAATCAGAAATCAGTTGTCTGTCATGGGAGCAAAAGTGGAGGATGATGCGATGGTGAGGACTGCACTCAAGGCAGTCACAGAGGACTAGGAAACTTTTGTCCAAAGTATCTTGGGCAGAGCAAACCTTCCCAACTGAGACAGTATGTGAGCGATCCTTCATTAAGAAGAACTCTGTCGGTTCACCAAGAGGCAGTTCAACACGAGATCAAGTAACGTGAAAAAGGAAGAGGAAGAAGATGCAGCCTTGGCATCAAAGAGGCAACAAGGGAGGAAGAAGCGTGATCTATCCAATATCAAGTATTTCCAGTGCGGTGAATTAGGACATTTCGCTAGCAATTGTCCTCAGAAGAAGAAGGACAAGGAAGCTTCTACCTCCAACGCTGTTGTGGCAAACGATGGTTCTGAAGATGACGTAAACATGAGCACTCATGAACCACGAAATTGGAGCGACATAGATCTGTAGAGCATCTACAGAGTGCTGGCGAGATCCTTGAGCAGCTTAGCTCTTGGATCACATCCGTACTATGGGAGCTTTAAGACAATAGCAGGACAATTGGAGCAGTTGGTTCAGAGAATCACGGATGGAGCAGAGGCGAAGCTGAAAGCTGAAGGGAGCAACGCAATGCAGATGCAGCAGCAACATAGGGGCTGATGTGACTTCAGCAACGCAGTGCCTCCAAGAGGACAGTGCAAAGCAGCAGCCAATAGAGCTTCAATGATGAGGAAGCAGCCCAACTGACTTGTTTGTCAAAGAATGGGCAGGAGTCTTCAGTTGCTTAAGCAACTGAGTTGCAGTGCAGTAGTTGGCAGCACGATGCAACAGATTGAGAGGGAGCTGCAGTATAGATGTGGCAGTGGTGATGGCAGTGTCATGGGCAACAGTACGGGAGAGCAGCAACAATGCAGTGATGAAGGGCAACAGGCCGAGCATAAGCGCAGAGACCCACACCAGAGATCAGTACAGAGCTTTGGGGTGAAGCAGCATTGTTCTAGAGCACATTCCTCGCTAAGAGGAAGTGTTGAGTTTTTTGAGTGTTGGGGTAGCATCGGATGTGCTCTAGCTCCCAAAATTTGTGGAGGGACTAGAGTACATGAGATCTCCAAGACCCAGAAAGGGATTTGGGAATTTCCATCTAGTTTGGGAGATAATTAATTAATTAATATTTTTAATTAAGGACCCTAAGTCTAACTTAGGAAAATTAAAATATTAAAGGTAATTAATTAAAACATGTGATGGAAACGACTTAAGTCACATGGATCAAGCTTTCTTTTAAGCTTAGCCATCGATTCAAGATTAGATCATGGTCATTGGTTTCCCAACGAGAAAATTACAAAGGAAAGGCTTGGGGTCAGTGGGAGAATGCACACACAGAGGCAGAGCACTGAGACTAAGCTGGAATTCTAGGGCGAATTTGCTAAGAATTTCGAAAAGTGTTTCAGCTGCAGTGAGGGATAGTATTGGCTAAGGGGATGATCTGATCCCAGAGCCAAGAATCAGCAAGAGGCAGAGAGGCAGCAACCAGGAGCAACGCAAAGAAGTAGGGGCAGCAGCAGCAACTATGCAGCAGCTGCGCTATGCAGAGGGCTTTAGCCGCTACGTAGATCCAGAAAGGGCAATGCCGAGCCAGCAGGAGGCCCCCAGGATTACGCATAGGCCATCAGGGCAGTGTAGGGACTGCGTCACCTAGTCTGGGGTTACGCAGCCCTCTCCAGGCTAGCGCAGAGGCTAGCAGCGCTGATGCATGCAACTTCAAGGGCAGGGCTGGGGTTTCTAGAGGCAGAAAGTGGCTGAGTTCTGTAAATCTTGTTTGAAGGTGTGAATCAGTCAAGTTTTCAGTCTCCAGAACAGCAGGTATTGCTGCAGATCTATTTTTCTCTGTCGGGTTAACTAGTAAGGTGCCCAGATTTGTTGTATTAAAAAACTACTTAATAATATAAACACTCCAGCAGCCAGAAGATCGGTTTTCCCACATTGGGTTTTTCCGGGGACAATTGTCCAAAAAATCTTGTGTGTCACTTTGTCTGTGTGCATGTATCTTTTGCTTAGATCTGAATCGGTGAAGAACTATTATGTGTTTACTTCAATGTTAATCCGAATTTTCAACATTAATAACTTGATTAAGTAGGAGAAGTACAACCAGATCTAATAGTAGGGTTTCTGCATAAAGTATTATTCAGAAATTTTCACAATTTAACCCTTGAGCCTTTCACAAAGAAGATACAAATTTCGCAGGGGGTTTCTTCATCAAATTCTGGAAGTTTTAGGAATCAATTTCGTAGAGAAGTATTTTGTTTCAAGGTCTGCAAATTATTTCTATGTTTTAAGAGAGTCGCAGACCTTTGAGTCTTATCCTCCATAAACCAAAAGCCTCAAGAAGGTCGTCTTTATATTTGGTGTGAGGACCCTTTTAGCTTGGATGTCTAGCAAATAAATCAGAATTTTCAAAAGATCAAAGCCTTTGGAAATTTAAAGAAATTAAATTTTTAAATTTTTAAAAATTTAAAATAATTTTGTGGTGGATAATTTTTGGGCATTAGGGGCTTGCATTTCCCTGGTCGAGAGCTCATAGATAATGAATTATTTGTGAAGTTACAGGGCTTCAAACAATAAGCTATTTATTATTGAAATTTTGCAAAATATAAATTGAATGTTCTAGCCTAATTTTTGGAAAGTTGTAAGTCCTTGAGGGTTATTTTTCATCCTAGTCGTGAGCATTTCTATGGTTAGAGCAAAGTTAATTGAGAAATTTTAGGCAACTTTTAAAGAGAACCCATTGCCATTTATCCTAATATTTCTCATTATAATTTGAGGGAAAATTTTCATTGGTTGTAAGGTTTCATTCTCATTTTGTAAATCCCTTCAAAGTTCAAGAACCCTTCTCACTGTCTAAGGGGTTTCTTTCTTTGTAAAATCAATAAAAAAAATGATCTTGCTTAAGGTAGCTTGGAACTTGGTTCCATGGTATTCCCCTCGTTATTTAAAGGGAGAATCTTTTGTGTTTCTTTCTCTCACTAACTTAGCTCTTAGAATCTAACTCAAAGTTTCTAACTTGCTCTTGCTCTACTTTCATTTTGCATTTTAGATTAAATTTACTAACTTGTATCTTTCATTGGACCTAGGATCTCATTGCTCTCATTGCTACTGGTTACTTGATCTATCTTGTGAATGAGTTGATACTGCTTTTGTCTCATTTGCATCTTGTATTGAAGTAATTTTCTAATTTCTTGTTAGAAATCTCATTTGTCATCATTCATTGGTGCTTTATTTATATAATTTTTCACTTGCTCCAATTGCCATAAAATAATATAAGTGAAGAACATCTTAAAGAGCACTACTAACTAATGGAAATTGGGTTATTGTTTCTAACATCTAAATCTGATTGTTGTTTCTTTCATTGTTTCATTGAGTAATCCTAAACTTGCTTCACTAGATCATTGTTATAAGCTAATAATCTTGTATCTTAAGTGTTTATCATAAATCTTGATTATTAGTGGATTGGCATTCTTTTTTATTGAAGCATTGTACTAACATCTGCATTTCATTTGCACATTGTCTCATCTTGCATTGTTGATTTGTGAGCATCTTATTTTATTTGCAATACATCACTTGTACTTATCATTTTCAATTACTTGCTTATTTGTTTGTGGTATTTTGAGCATCTCTTTAATAGTACAAGTTTCTTTCATTTTGCAAGTTATATTTTCGGCTCATACTTCAATATTGTGACATCTCTTGCACTAACATTCTTTCTTGTAGCATTGTCTATTTCGTAACTTGAAGTATCATTATCTCATTTGCAAGTGTTATATTTGAGCATTGTTATAAGGCACTTATCTATAATTTTATCTATCTTGTCATATTGATCTAATTGAATTTATCCTTAATATCTACATTGGTCAATAATAATCTTGCTTGCCAATTAATCATTAATTCAAGTTGCATAGAGAGGAAATTGCTTTACCCTTAGTCTCCTAGAATTTATTGTTCTTAGCAATCTTTCCTTCATCATCTTTAGGTACTACCCCCCTTAGCTTGCACAGAAGAGAGCTCAAATGGAGTGAGTAGGGAATAGGTAACAACCCCTACTCTGAGTGTTGCACCATAAATATTATACCTTGTGGGGTTGGAAACTTTTCCCACAATTAGGTGTACATTTTAGGTGAAACACAACCAATCTTCCTAAGTCTTTTTTGATTTCGCATTTCTGAGAATCAAACAAGAGATTATATCCTTGATCACATATTTTTTCGACACTAAGAAGATTGTGCTTCAAATCCTCAACCAACAACACATTTGTTGCTTTGACATGTTCACTTTCAAGATTTACTACACCTTTTCAAGTATCTTGGTGGAGGAGTTATCTCCAAACACAACACTAACACTTTTTTTGTTTAGCCTTACAAAGTTGTTTTGATCTCTTCCTGAGTCTTTTTTGATTTCGCATTTCTGAGAATCAAACAAGAGATTATATCCTTGATCACATATTTTTTCGACACTAAGAAGATTGTGCTTCAAATCCTCAACCAACAAGACATTTGTTGCTTTGACATGTTCACTTTCAAGATTCACTACACCTTTTCAAGTATCTTGGTGGAGGAGTTATCTCCAAACACAACACTAGCACTTTTTTTGTTTAGCCTTACAAAGTTGTTTTGATCTCTTGTCATATGTGGCAAGCATCCACTGTTTATGTACCATTCATCTTCTTTGTCTTCAACTATCAATGCTAGATTGCAATCTTCCGTTTTTTCCTTTCTCATTTCATAGTTGGATTCTCTGTCTTTATGGTTGGAGCATCTTCTTTCACAAGCCTACAATCATGTGCCTTATGACCAAGATTATTGCACTTGTAGCATACAATGTTTTGATTCATTTGTGGTTCAGATGGATTGTTGTTTTTGTTGGTAGATCCATGAACATTTCATGATCTATGGTCATTTCTGGCAACTCCATAATCATTCCTGCTTCTTGCATAACCGCCTCTTGTATTGATTTTACAATGAATTACTTTGTGTCTGAAATTTATACAAGAGTAACAATGACTAACAAAAATATTTTCATACGTGGGACAATAGGATGATATTCTGAAGTTGTTCTATCTTGGAGGTGTTTCAATCCATTCTTGATCAACAAAACTTCTTGAAGTAGCAGCATTTCTAGACTCCCTTTGAGTTTTTTCCTTCGGAGGCTTGGAGCTTGTGTCTTCTTTGCTTGAAGATACACTTGTATAGCCAAGACCTGTTTTATCACCTAATGGTCTTTGATAGTTGAGAATGTTATCCAACACCAATGAGTTGTTCAAGTTCCTATTGAGATTTTCAACTTCAACATTCAATGACACAAATTCCTCTTCAATCTTTTTACAATCTGATGCAGGAGCATCCGGCTCAGCAATTTCATTTTAATTTAATAGATATAGGGGATCTTGTATTTTTATGAAATTGGAACGATTTGTTTGGAGTTGAGTGATTTTAATATTTTAAAATAGGATTAATTAGCTATTGAGAGGATTTTTGTAAATGTTCTCGAAAGAGAATATGAGAGATTGAGAATTAATTGTAAATCCTAATTTAGAATTGGTTTCATGAGTCTGGAGATCTATGAGAATCCTTAGGGATAATAGAGAATATTTAGGATTTGATTGAGAAGATAAAGGATCTGAAACCAGAATTGGTTTCAGAACCATTTGTATAAATTATAAGCCTCAAAGGCATAAAAAGATAGAGAGAGAGATTCACGACCAGATAGTAAGGGGGTTTGGACTGTGAGCCTATGGGCTGTAGGAAGAAAAAGGCCACTGATACAGAAGATCAGGCCAGAGGAAGAAAATTCCTGTGTAAATATTGAGTTTAATACAGAGAACTCAATTTCTGAGTTTGTGTCTCATTTCTGAGGTTATATTGTGTACATTGAATGATTGATTTGTGTGTGAATCAGAGGTTTGCATAGTATATATGTGTGCAGGTGAAATTGGTAGAATCGAATGAATTTTGATCATTATTTTTGCAAGTTGCAGTTTCTATAATTTCATGAAACTGTGTGGTTTGAGGGCCGAATATTCAGTTATTGAATTCTGTTTGATTTGCGTATATCGAAGAATTAGCATCGATCACAGAATGGATCGATGCCACTGGAAAAAAATAATTTGACCTTTCAAATTGAGATCCAAATCCTCTTGGAAGCATTGCACCACTGTGGGCTGACATTGTATAAAGCATTGCAAAGGAGATATTACACATTTCATTGTGTATAAACAATGAAGTGAGATCCGCAAGTTGATGTCACATTTAGCTTGATATATCAATGTTTACGCCTACCCATTTGGGGATTTATTGCAATTGCGTTATAGTGAAGACAATCTGTGTGAACAAGAGCAAACAAATGGTTGCAGAGAATTTATATGCGGTTGAAATTCAAAATGAGAAAGTTGTGAGAAGGCAGAAATCATAAACGATGGCGCAGAAGAATGAAGGAATGGTTTTATAAAACAACTATGGTTGATTGCACTGCCTTATTGCCATAAGCGGTAATTGTTGAAGACCATGCGATAAGCCTCCGAGAGCAACACGTGGCGTTATAAAACCACCCATTTCGCATAAGATTGAACCGTTAATTGTCACGCATATTATAATGCGATTTCCATCAAATTGGTGAGTGTATATGATCGACGGTGTAAAGGTGAGTTTGTTGAAGTGTGGGCCAGTGCCACAGTATTGTCGATAGCCATCGAATCGAACAAGAATCAAGGGTGGAGATTCGAAGTATTAAGTCAGCATTAGAAGGGTAAGTTATAATGTTACTATGACTTATGTTAATTTGGGTTAATTCCATAAAAGACTTGTGAAATTAATGCTGGAATGGATGCATTGACTGTCAATATAAAGGTAAACTATGGGCCCGAATGTATTATGTTTGCAAAATGGGTTTTTAACCAAAGTAAAATTCGTAGTTTCGTATTTCATAAGGTGAGGGTTTAATTATGGTTGATAAACATAATTGAATGAAAAATGTTAATTCCGCATAAGTGCTTCACTGTTTTGGAAGACATGCGTTTCATATGCATTCTGTATGGAATATGTGAGTTTTATGCAGCTAACGCTGCGTCACAGTCTTATTCCTTCTTCATCTGGATCTTCATTACTTCCTCAATTCTTTTTGCTTCTTCAAGATAGACTTTAAAGAGATATTTTCTTCATCACAATTTTTTAAGTAGGCTTTTCAATTCTCTAATTTTGTTTCTAAGCGTGGCATTTTCTTCTTCATTATTCTTCAATTTTTCTTTAAGATCTTCATCTTTTTGTTCAATATATGAATCATTTCTGAGTCCCCAAATAGAATACACTCTCATGTTTGGTTCTTCCATTTCTTCATCTAAATCAATGGTCTCTTTGTCATCATGATCATTATGTTGGGTTTCTTGGGTTATGAAAAGAACTTCTCTTACATCCCCTTCTTCTGTATCACTCTCATCTAAAGAACTATTATCTTCTTTAGAATAAAGATGTTGGAAAATTTGTCATTGACGTCGAAGGGTGAATGGCCCATCAGTCGTTTAATGATTTACGTGAACATATCAAGTAATTTTGGTTGCAAAGAACTCCTAGTTTGGTAGCCCTTGTCTCACCATTTCATTTCATAGGTGGCATATTTTGTGGGTCCTCTTAGTAGGGGAAAGATTAATTTTTTAGGATTGATGCCACAAAGATGGGTTAAGCACCAACACATTTTCCCCAAAGGATTATGACCCTATCATTCATTGTTTCCCTGAAAGGAAGGTCAAAATATATAATTTAAGGGGACTAAATCCATGGATCCAAATCTCCCTTGAAAACAAATTACGAAAAGCAAAAATTGATTTTTAAGGGTCCTAAAGTCTCCTCTAAGCAGGTCAACTCATCCTCTTTAGGTCAACTTTGAAAAATTCTTTCTGTTGGAAAACATTTTATATATTTATGGCAAAAATCACAAGTCGGCTCCAGCAAAGGTGGTGTCTGTTCATGGGATAAGTTGGCTCCATTATAGTCTTGCCTCAATCACTATAAATTCACCCATCTCATTGGAATTAAGGCAAGAAAAATTCGTGGATCTGAGGAAGAAAAACTAAGAAGAAGGTCCTGTTGACCACTAATGTTGCACCTACAAATTTTTTGACGACTCCATGCCCAAGGATATGTCAGGGGCTTCATGTACCATCATAGTTCATATATCATCAGAGTTTTTTAACTCTAACTTCTTCTCATTTTCTTCTTTAGTCCTCAAATTTCACAACCCTACAGAGATATTGTATAAATGTCACTAACATGATGAATAAAGCCATGTAACAGGCCTAGGTTGTTGGGACTCTATCAACAAGCGAGTATACCTTGGAGTGTTTTTGTTACTTGGTTAATTATTCCTACATTTTAGCGGTGAATAATTTTCTAGGTCTTTTCACTCATCGCATACCCCAAATCCGGTGTGACGGTTTGATGGTTGAGCCCTAACACATTTTAGTGTCTAGAGTCAATGTATATTACCATGCTAGGTCATCTTTGAAATTTCAAGGAATTTGACTAGGTCTAAGTAGGATTTTTTAATAATTAAAAATTTCTCGCAAAACGAGTTTTTTTAATTAATTTCTATGTAATGATGTAAATAAGTGATCTTAGAAAATGTTTGGGGCATGTGACTACTCGAAATTCATCCTCAAAGGCCCAACATTATCTTGGGGTGCACTTTGAGGGTTGAAAAAACGACTTATAACCCCTCAAAAGGCATTTTTTCTAATGTTTGTGACAAAAATGAGAAAAAATAAAAAAGATTGAATAATTAAGAAAATTTGAGAATTTTTTCCAAAGTCAAAGAAGTAAGATGGCAATTCCAATGAAAGTCAAAGATGATGTGGCAACTATGTGGGGCCCACCACATGAACCATAACTCAAAGTCAAAGCAGATCAAAAGGTTGTCAAAGGCATCACGTCAAAGTTTATGAAACATCACGTATGGCCAATGTTTCGACTTTGATTTAACTCAAGTCTAAAGAGATTATAGTATGAAGTTAATAAAGGGGGATTGGACCCCACCTCATGATCTATGCATATCTCAACAAAGAGACAAATGCACATGCCAAAATTCGAGGTCAACGCTACAGCAAGTGAAATCAATGCATGGTCAAATTTATGATGGAAGGTCTGATTGCTATTATTTTGGGAGTATGTCTCCACACAACTTCACATCCTTTACACTTGTACACATGGCACCTAAGTTCCTATGCAACAGCTAGTTGAGACTACACGCAGATTTGGAGGGGGTTGTGTTATTTTAGTTAGTGGGGGACATGTGCCAGAGTTTTCTCCCCAACAAAATCAGTCAAGAGATACATGCTGCTAAGTTCATACACAGAGGCAGCTTGACATCATATTTTGTGGGGATTGCATTGGAATTTACAGCAGCTGAAGGAGAAAATCATGGGAAGCAAAGGATAAACACAGATTCTCAAATGAAACCTACAACGATCGGTTAGCCACTTGGTATTTGATTTCTCTTCTTGGGATTTCCTCCCTCGCCACTTGTCACATGGTATGGTCATTGGGATTTTCTCCCTCAACTCTATATATTGTACTCTATACTCTCCTCATTTTACATTCATGTAATGAGCTAATGGGTTTGAGGAAACTCTGCCATTTTGTACTTGCAATTTTCTAATATGATAAAAGACTTTGGCGCAATTTTGGTTGTGTTCTCTTGGCATTTTGAGGTGATATCCTTCCATAAAAAAATTTATGCTTCAATATTCATACATATTTGAATGTTGTTAGCTTATATTTGTCATATATTTTGGATTGATATGTGCAAGCTATCTTGCACATATCCTTGATTTAGAGTAGCATTCTAGAAAAGAGCTTGCCAATCTATTTTTGGAGGAATATTTGGTTTATCTCATTCAATTTGTTGCTCTAATCCATTTGTAAGCTAATATTTTTTTCAAGTGTGTAGGGAGAAATCTATTTGAATTTGTTCGTAGAATCCATTTGGGCCTGGGAGAGTCTCACATAGATCAATTCACTCCGGGATTCAAAGTGGCTCAAGACTCTATCATTTTTTAATCCAAATCTTTCATCTCAGGAGTAAGAGGGGAGTTTCTCTCACTCACTATCTAGTTGAATCACCTATTTCATTCAAATTGCATGCTTCTTTCATTTAGAGCTTTCAAGATTACATAAGCTATTTAAGAGCATTTTCCTAAGCTACACAAGTATGGGGGGTTCACTCCCATTACTTGATTTAGTATCTTGTATATTAATTTGTATTATACTTTGTTTATTTTGCACTCTCTCTACACTAATACTCTCTTTTGTTTTGCAGCCCATAGTTGGAGCTTTTGGCAACAATAGTCTTGAGGAGAAGCTTTGGAAATTTCTAACTATTTTTTGTAGGACCTCTAACACGTTTAAGCACCATTTTCAAGGAGGTTGTGAGCATTAGAGAACAACTGCAAGCTAGATAGGTTGTAGGCTTTTTGGGATGATTTGGTCTTTGTAATTTTCAGATTTTAATCCATTAGCCATTGTGGTTGCCAATTATAGGAAGGAGACTCTAGTCCCTATAGATCCTATCGTGTAAAGTTCTCTTTCATCTTTTGGTCAGCCCTCTAAGGGGCCTTCTACTCATTGTAACAAATTAATAAAAGATCAAAATTTGCTTGTGGGAGCTTAAGATTTTACCCATGGCATCCCTCGTCCTCATTTAGAGGGAGGACTATGTGGGTGGATTGACTTTGCATTTCATTCTCTTAGATTTCCTACTCATTTTTCATTTGCATGCTTAATTGGAAATTAACACAACCTCACTTCACATCTCATTTACTAATTTTGCTATCCAAGTTCTTGCATGTCTAGTGTTTCAAAATTGACAACTTGTCTCTCAAGCAATTTCATTTTTTTGCAAGCACTTTAAATTTGTGGACAAGCTTTGATTTATCCATTTTGCACTCAACTCATTATATTGTTTCACAACTATTTGGGTATATGCTTCATTATTGTGTCAACTTATGCTATATGTTTTGGTGATTACTAGAGCATTACATTTCACTTTAAGCAATTTTATCTTAAGCAAACTAGTTGTTTCATTTCATTTATGATGCAGGGGCATTGTGAATTTTCTTGAATGATGGATCAAAAACCTTACTAAAGGAGTTGTTTCCTCAAAGACTAGATTGTTAGGCCAAAATTTGTTTTAATTTGCCATGTAATTTTCCAAATTAGCCAAACTGTTGCTGTTGTAGTAGTTGTAGTTTAGGTATATTTTTTCTCTAAATTAGTCCTGAGATCCTATCTTTGAGGACAAGAACATAATTGATGTAATATTGATATATTTGATTAATGAAAAGAAGTGAGATGGAGTAGAGTGCATTAATTTTTTCTTTAAAAAGTTCTATACCGAATGAATAAATTCTACAATCCACTGTTACTTCTTCTATAACACCGAGTGTGCATATATTTCCAAGTAATGTTTCTTTTTGAAGTCTGTGAGGTATATTGATTGCGTTGAGTGGTTGCAGGAGGGCGCACTAGGGAGAGGAAGCATCTATAGGAGGCACAAATGTTGAAAATTCAGTAGGCAATTATTAAGTCAATTCTCTTTCTTGATAACTACTTGTGTTATTCTTTAACTTCTTATCTTTGTTCCTTATTATTACAGTGTGAAATACATCAAACGACTATCAAAACAATAAGAACAGTGACATAGTATATAGGCTGCAAGCCAGGGCCAAAACCCTTCCTCTTGAGGGGAAAACGCATGAATCTCTTCTCTTCTTATAGATTCTTCAATTAACGAATACCAAGACCTAGTGACCTAGACAAATACCCTACAAGATCAAGATCTGCATGACCTCCAATTGCAACTTCTTCGACCTCTCCCAGAAAGTCTGAAATTTCTGCACTACTGCAGCTGCTGCACCTTCACAAGGAGACTTTGATCTCTGTTGACCACACTTTGTCAACGACCCCATAGCAGTACACCCCCATTTTTTCAAATGGGATTCATCATGTTCGACGTGGTCGCGCCATTCAGATTCCATCATCAAATGACATTTTTATAAATAATGTAAACCCATTCTACATGTTTATGATGTAAATGATCTAAGTAAGACTGTCATGTATGTAACAACCTAGGTAAGCCTAGTATATTAGTGACGAGTTCTATCCTAGGAGGTTTTTTGTCTCACTAATTTACTTGTGTTTTTTGACACAAGGTATCGGCAAAGTTTTCCCCTCCAGCCTCACTCCAAAGCTAGGGTGGATTTTGTCATCAGCATGCTAAGTGAGTCCTAGTATTTTCTATCGAGTCATTGTAAAAGTAGTTTGGGAATAATCCTAGCTATTTGGCTAGATTATTTTATTAAAAGCTACTTGGTCTATTAGATCATGTTTTGAGTCGCAGAATTGGTATCTATTTGAGGGTCTATACAAATGGGTATTCTCCCTTCATATGTCTAAATGTATTATCTTATGTAATGAGGGTTGAAAAAAATAATTAAAATCCCCTCTCAGTCAATTAATTAAAATTTCTCTCCGGATGCGGATGTCTAGCAGAGAGAAGAGGCCAACGGGCCCGGTTACAATCCCAACGCAACCCACTTGGGGTGGCCACATGGCCCCCCATGGCAACTTAAATGCAACGTTAATTGCCCATCTGCGTTGTGCATTCACTCCGGTTCGCCGCCATTACCTGTGCATTGGTCTGTGCACTCTTCTTCAAATGGCGCAGGATCGCTCAACTTCTCCCGTTTGCTCCATTGATGGCCACCGCCCTCTGTTGCCTCTGAACTCGCTCTGCCCCGGAGGTGCTGCTACAGGCGGAGAGAGAACAAATACGGGGTGACGGTGTGCACTGCATAGCTGTTTGGAAATCGCTCCAGGACTCCATCACTCCCACAGTAACTTCTGCCCGATTCATTTTAATTCTCATGGTTTTCCGGTTTCGTTTGATAATTCTTCTGTTATAGCTGCTGCTCCCTCCAGAGGCTGGGCGAACTCATCCAAGGTTTTCACCATGCCCAGATTGAGGCAGCGAATGGCTTGTAGAAAGGGGGCTTCTCGGGGGAGATCCCTGGGCGAGCGCCCTCCCCTCAGCCACCATGTCGATAGGCCTCTGGAGCCTACTACTAGACGTCCTGCTCTTTCATCTTCGGGCCCTCCTGGTCCTCGCCCTGATTTTCTTGACATGGCGCCCCCCCGTTCTGACCCTCCGCCCCTTGTTCCTCCTTCGTTCCCTCCCCAGCCCTTCGTCGCCGCCTCCTCCCCTACTCCGAGCGGTAGTTTCCTCAGACAGGCCACGCAACACACTGAATTGCGCTTTGACCGTGCTTTTGACCACCCTTTTTCTGTTTTCCTTACTGTTACGTTGAGCGAGGAGCTCCCCTTCCCTCTTGCCTCTCACCCCAGTCTCTTGCAGCCTCCCTCAGCTCCTGCTTTTGCTCCCCCTTCTGTCCCCAACCCGGCTCCTTTCACCCCTTCCTCCTGCGCGCCCTTTGTCCCCTTCCCTTCCTCCTCGGGACATTTTAATTTGCAGGTGGACGCAGGATTGAATGAAGACGAAGAGAACAAGGCTGCTGACGGGGACCAGGACGACTAGTATGGCTGCAGAATTATGGAGGAGCACTCTGCTTCAGATTAAATTCTCTCTCACCTCCATGACAAATTTCCAGTATGAACTCTGCTTTAAAAGTTTTGCTAGTTTCAGGTGTTTCAATGAATGCGCATAGCAGATATAGCTGCATGTATTTTTTGTATCTTTACAGCTTTCATATGCACAGAACAGTTAACTCTTCGCCGGTTTCCCAATTATTGGGCGGTGTATATACTTATGAACGAACTGGTTTCCCGTTAATGGGCAGTTCAATATCTAGTCTGACAGTAGCACTCAAGCCCGGCCTCAGGCTTACTTAGCTGAGCCGTGGCAGTTTTGTAACTTTATGTTCATAATAGAAATAGCGTAATTTAGCAAAAAAAAAAAAATTAATTAAAATTTCTGGTCAAATTAATAAAAAATCCTAAGCCAGATATTTAATTAGTTTTAGGTCCTAGGTGAGTTAAAATCCTTCAAAGGCAAAATTTGTTGGTCCTTAAAAAATGAATTTTTAAAGGCCCCATGCCAAGGGAATATTGAAAATTTTAAGAAATTTTGGACCCTTGGGCCTAGGTGGTTAAGTCAAAGTCAAAATTTTGGGGTAATTAACTCAAAAATAGTATTTTTCTTCATCAGGTGGATTTAAATCATAAATTCGTTTTTTCCTCAAATTTATAATTTCGACGGTCCAGATTAAAAGATGATTAAATCTTTTCGATATTCGAGATTATTTTGACATGGATCAATCGAACTAGCCATTGGAGATTTTGTCCTATAAATTAGAAGTCTTGATGTGACATTTGATCCGATCTTTGGATCGTGCACTTGTTCTTGGAAGTTCTTGTGATTCCTTTTGATGAATAAAGCATAAAGACTTTAGGGTTACAAACTTTGGTGTTCCTTTTCCAGATCTATGTGGTGATTTATCTCTAAACTCTGCTACTTTATTTTTGCATTTTTATGGTTGATGGCCTTCATGGATTAATCTGCATACAGGTATCTTGTGCAGTTTTCTGGGTTCATAAAATGACATTTTTTATTTAACGCAAAAAACTAGTTATCTATTTTTCTGAAAGGTCTCATGTTTATTTTCTTAAATCTCTGTCAATCTAAATTTCAGATCTAAGTGTGCAGGGAAATTTTTTTTTTAAAAGCTTTGAGCGTCTGGGGAAGTCTTCAGTTGGACCAGCCGACTCTCAGATTTCGTAAATCCGAAAAAGCCCATTGTTTATAATTTCTCAAAGCTATCTTACAAAATTGTGGTTTTGCAGAGTCTTCTAGGACTTGTGCCTCTCTTTGAAATTTCAAATTTCTAAAAATTGTGCTGAAATGAGTTCAAATCTGGCCATGAGGGCCTCAGATCTGTAAATTAGCTTGTAAATTTGTATTTTCCTTTTTTGGGCTATAAGGGTTTAATAATCTTTGTGCATACAGTTTTGGGATCTATTATTGTTTTGCAGGATACAGGGTTTTCTCAGAAATTTTCTTTTAGATCTGAGCCAAATCTAACCCCAGAGGGCAAGATCTGGCCTCAAAATCGCTTCTGTGGGCAAATTTGAAATTTATATGATTAAAGGAGCATCAAAAATCTGAGTTTAACGGAAAAAATTGGAGCTTGCTGCGCGTTTTGATTGTACTAGGTTTTTATCTCAAGCCTATTGTCCGACGCTTTTAATCTCTGCTGCTTCCCCTCAGCCTCACTCTACTGCTCTTCAGCTCCTACGAATCCGCCTCATCTCTCCTGCTGTCCAGCCTTGTTCCTACGCATTTTACTTGGCCGTCCATCCTTCCTCTGCTGCCTTCGTCTAAGCCATCAACTCTGCCATCCTCATCGAGCGTCCCTCCTTTGTCTTCGTGCTCTCTCCATCTGCATTTGCTGCTTTCCACAGCCCTCATCCTCGACGTGCCCTTATCCTCCTTACCGTCAAGCCTTCCTATCATCCGGTGCATCATCCCATTCTCTGCCGTCGCGCTCCAGTTGATCTGCAAACAAACAAAAACAAAAGAAATGCACACACACGTAAAGCTCGAACCTTATACATATGCGTTAATTTTTTTTAGAGTGCAGATTCATTTTTTTTTTTGTTTTTGGGTGAGCGTTAGCTAGGTTTTAATTTCAATTCTGATTTTTCTTCTTTTTTTTTACGGTTCAGTTGTAAAGTTTGGTTAGTTTTAGGTTTAATTTTTAGTTCGATATTTTTTTTTAATTTTAGTTTTAATGTTTAGAGTTAGGTCTTAATTTAATAGCTTTTTTGTTTTGTTATATTTAGTTTTTAGATTTTAGTTAGTCATAGTGTTAGATTTAGATTTGTTTTATTACATTTTAAATTTTAATATAGATTAGCGTTAGTTTTTTTTTAATGTTTAGACATTTGTTAGATTGTGAAGTTGGGTTAGTTTTAGTGTTAGTTTTAAATTTTGGTTTTAATTTGTTTTAGATTTAAAAAATAATAAAATAATAAAAAATTAAAAAATTTCAAAAAGTCTAAAAAATTTTATAGTCAAATGAGCTTTTAATTTTTTATCCTAAGTTTGACTATCTAAACATCTTAATTTCTGGATTGGGTCATTTAGAATATCATAGATTCAAAAACATTGCAAGCATCTGGCATTTATTTTTTAATGATTGTCTCATGATAGCATTTTTGTGGATTCAAAGTATTTTAATGAATGGTTATGGTGCTTCCTATTGAATATCATTGTGGTCATTTGTGTTTTCACAGCAGCAGTTATACATCAATTACTTGGCTTTAAATTGCATAATGGGATCTTTTAACTCCATAAGGCATTGGTTTTAACATAATTGATCTGTGAAGTCTCGTTAATTTTATCAAGTACTTGGTTACCTGACTGTGTCTCCTGAGTTGGTTGACTTGCAACCAATTCTTTTTCTTCATTTTTGTTAGGGTCTACCTCCCTTAACTTGCAAGGAGACAACTTAGATAGAGAGATTGGGGATTAGGGTGACAGCCCCCGATCTGAGCCGTTGTCGCGGTGCCTAGACTATCTGTGCGACAACATTTTTTGGCGCCGTTGCCGGGGATGGAGTTTTTATGTCCTTGGTCTTAACGACATTTTCTAATCTTCTAATATTTTTTCGCCATTCATTAGCCTGTCACAAGGGATCACATTTTCTGGCGTCATTTCATCTCTTCATCTTTTCATCATCTTATCTTTCGTCATATCACTAATCATTTCATCATCGTATCTTTAGCACCTGGACATTTCAGTTGGCTTCTTGTTTGGGTGGTGACTCCACTTATTCATCTATTTACTCCCAGACAAGAATCCCCCCTGATATCCATCTGCTACTCTTGATTATTTCTTCTATTTTAGAATTAGTTTCATGTTCAAGTGGCGACTCCAATTCTTTCGTTTCTTACGAGAATTTCTACTAAGAAGCTCGCTTCTTGTGGATCTCTTGATTTTTCTTGAACGAGGATCTCTTTCTCTAACATCCATTTGGTTTTTTCATTCAAGTAAGGCATCATGGATGATCCTTTTTATGATATGCCAATGGAAGTCATTCGAAAAATGCCTGTGTTCTCAGGTGGTAATTCAGTCGCTGCTCGAAAGCATCTCTTAACGATTACTCATATAATAAACAGATATTGTCTTCCTTCACAATATAATCGAGAAGATATCAAGATACGTCTCTTTTGCTATTCCTTACATGGTGATGTTCTGAAAGGGTTGAATAATTGGCCTGGTGGTTATATTACTTCTTGGCAAACTATCGTCAAAGCTTTTATAGAAAAATATATGGCACAAGATGATTCGCCTTGTGCTCCCAGTATTGTGCAAAATAATGAAATTGATCGTGTAGAGAACTCAAGTATCAGCAGGGGATTTCCAGAAAATTCTCAGGATGAATCCACTTGTACAACGACAGCACAAATCCATGATAGTGGTGAAGCAAAAACAAGTTGTCAAATCAGTGTTGACAACGATAAGCATCTTGTTAATGAATTGATTCAGATGGTTAAGGATATACAGCTAAATCAAGCTCAGGTGATCAAGAATATGGAGGCCAACCAAGCTGAAATCATTAAGAATATGGAACTTAATCAAGAAAAAATAATAGCGGATCACGCCAGGGAAATTGGTTCTATACAGAGCAAGTTATTGGCCTTAGAAGAAAAACATATCAAGGAAATGACGATCATGGAAACAAATCATGAGAAAGAGATGAACTGTATGCAAAATTTCTTCATGGCCATGAAAGTAGATAATGATGAATCAACAAAAAACATGGAATGCAAATTGTTGACGATTGAAGAGAGTCATGCACAGGAAATAAATGTCATGGAAAACAGGTTAAAGATGATGGAAGTTAATCATTCTAATCAGATGTCTCTTCAACACAATTTGTTGACTATTGAAGAGAGTCATGCGAAGGAAATTACTGTTGATAATGTTAAGCATCCCACTGATATCCAAAAGAAGTTGGAAAAAATGGAAAGATCACACATGCAGAATTTCCAACCCAAGTCAGATTTGTCAACAAATCATAGGCCTCCCAATTTACTGAAGCAATTTCCATCTCATCACACGAAGGTCACTTTTCCCATTAAGGAAGAATTAACTATGGTTACAAAGGACGATCAAGCTTATGTGTCACCATTGACAGAGTATATTCAGAATAAGATTGGTCCCACTACAGGTTCATCAGATGTTTTGTACAAGCATTTTCAAGATAGGGACAAGAAATCTACAGTGGTCTCAGTACTGACATCACAGCCCACTCAGACGAACAGAAAAAAGCGAAAAAGAAAAAGAATAAGGAAGCGGTTTGACTCGTCTAATGGTTGAGGGCAGCTTGACATTCGAATAAGACAGAATCCTACCATATGCAAGATTGCACATGGCACATCTGAAAAGCAGCCTACAGACTTCCCTGAAAGCAAGCAAATGCTCAGCATACACTATATTGAGCACATCTGATGCCACAGGGCATCCTTTGTATTGTATCTCTAACCTTACACCTTGTTATTTTAGCGTTTCATTTTGCAGTTAGAGTAGATTTACTTTTCATGTTAAGTAGAATAATAAATGAAAGAAAAGCTTCTATTTTTCATGTGCTTAATGTTATATGATGATATTTGGATGGATGCTACTTATGTGATCTTGTGTGTTGCTTGGATACAAATTCTGGATTCTCACATTCCTCCGATGAAGCAACGTGTCCCCAAGTAGAGCCAGATGTTGACCACACTTTGTCAACGACCCCATAGCAGTACACTCCCATTTTTTCATATGGGATTCATCATGTTCGACGTGGTCGCGCCATTCAGATTCCATCATCAGACGACATTTTTATAAATGATGTAAACCCATTATACATGTTTATGATGTAAATGATCTAAGTAAGACCGTCATGTATGTAACAACCTAGGTAAGCCTAGTATGTTGGTAACGAGTTCTATCATAGGAGGTTTTTTGTCTCACTGATTCACTTGTGTTTTTCGACACAAGTTATCGACAGAGTTTTCCCCTCCAACCTCACCCCAAAGCTAGGGTGGATTTTGTCATCAGCATGCTAAGTGAGTCCTAGTGTTTTCTATCGAGTTCTTGTAAAAGTAGTTTGGGAATAATCCTAGCTATTTGGCTAGATTATTTTATTACAAGCTACTTGGTCTACTAGATCATGTTTTGAGTCGCAAAATTGGGTATCTATTTGAAAGTCTATACGAATGGGCATTCCCCCTTCATTTGTCTATATGTATTATATTATGTAAAGAGGGTTGGAAAAAATAATTCAAATCCCCTCTCAGTCAATTAATTAAAATTTCTGGTCAAATTAACTAAAAATCCTAAGCCAAAAATTTAATTAATTTTAGGTCCTAGGTGAGTTAAAATCTTTCAAAGGGAAAATTCGTTGGTCCTTAAAAAATGAATTTTTAAAGGCCCCAGACCAAGGGAATATTGAGAATTTTAAGAAATTTTGGACCCTTGGGCCTAGGTGGTTAAGTCAAAGTCAAAATTTTGGGGTAATTAACTCAAAAATAGTATTTTTGATTTAATTAAAATGGATTTAAATCATAAATTCGTTTTTTCCTCAAATTTATAATTTCGACAGTCTAGATTAAAAGATGATCAAATCTTTTCGACGATCGAGATTATTTTGACATGGATCAATCGAACTAACCGTTGGAGATTTTGTCCTATAAATTAGAAGTCTTGATGTGACATTTGATCCGATTTTTGGATCGTGCACTTGTTCTTGGAAGCTCTTGTGATTCCTTTTGATGAATAAAACATAAAGACTTTGGGGTTACAAACTTTGGTGTTCCTTTTCCAGATCTATGTGGTGATTTATCTCTAAACTCTGCTACTTTATTTTTGCATTTTTATGGTTGATGGCCTTCATGGATTAATCTGCATACAGGTATCTTGTGCAGTTTTCCGGGTTCATAGAATGACATTTTTTATTTAACAGAAAAACTAGTTATCTATTTTTCTGAAAGGTCTCATGTTTTAAATCTCTGTCAATCTAAATTTCAAATCTAAGTGTGGAGGGAAATTTTTTTTTAAAAGGTTTGAGTGTCTAGGGAAGTCTTCAGTTGGACCAGCCGACTCTCAGATTTCGTAAATCTGAAAAAGCCCATTGTTTCTAATTTCTCAAAGCTATCTTACGAAATTGTGGTTTTGCAGAGTCTTCTAGGACTTGTGCTTCTCTTTAAAATTTCAAATTTCTAAAAATTGCGCTGAAATGAGTTCAAATCTGGCCATGAGGGCCTCAGATCTGTAAATTAGCTTGTAAATTTGTATTTTTTTTTAAGGGCTGTAAAGGTTTAATAATCTTTGTGCATACAGTTTTGGGATCTGTTATTGTTTTGCAGGATACAGTGTTTTCTCAGAAATTTTCTTTTAGATCTGAGCCAGATCTAACCCCAGAGGGCAAGATCTGGCCTCAAAATTGCTTCTGTGGGCAAATATGAAAGTTATATGATTAAAGGAGCATCAAAAATCTGAGTTTAATGGAAAAAATTGGAGCTTGCTGCACGTTTTGATTGTACTAGGTTTTTATCTCAGGCCTGTTGTCTGACGCTTTTAATCTCTGCTGCTTCCCCTCAGCCTCACTCTGCTGCTTTTAAGCTCCTACGAATCCACCTCATCTCTCCTGTCATCTAGCCTTGTTCCTACGCATTTTACTTGGCTGTCCATCCTTCCTCTGCTGCCTCCGTCTAAGCCATCAACTCTGTCGTCCTCATCGAGCATCCCTCCTTTGCCTTCGTGCTCTCTCCATCTGCATTTGCTGCTTTCCACAGCCCTCACCCTCAACGTGCCCTTATCCTCCTTACCGTCGAGCCTTCCTATCATCCGCTGCATCATCCCGTTCTCTGTCATCGTGCTCCAGCTAACCTGCAAACAAACAAAAACAAAAGAAACGCACACACACGTAAAGCTCAAACCTTATACATGTGTTAATTTTTTTAGAGTGCAGATTCATTTTTTTTTTGTTTTTGGGTTAGCGTTAGCTAGGTTTTAATTTCAATTCCGTTTTTTTTCTTTTTTTCTTTTTTTTTGGTTGTAAAGTTTGGTTAGTTTTAGGTTTAATTTTTAATTCGATATTTTTTTTTAAATTTTAGTTTTAATGTTTAGAGTTAGGTCTTAGTTTAATTGCTTTTTTTTGTTATATTTAGTTTTTAGATTTTAGTTAGTCGTAGTGTTAGATTTAGATTTGTTTTATTAGATTTTAAATTGTAATATAGATTAGTGTTAGCTTCTTTTTTTTAACGTTTAGATTTGTTAGATTGTGAAGTTGGGTTAGTTTTACTGTTAGTTTTAAATTTTGGTTTTAATTTGTTTTAGATTTAAAAATAATAAGATAATAAAAAATAAAAAATAAAAAATTTAAAAAGTCTAAATTTTTTTATATTCAAATGAGCTTCTAATTTTTTATCCTAAGTTTGACTATCTAAACATCTTAATTTCTGGATTGGGTCATTTAGAATATCATAGATTCAGAAACATTGCAAGCATCTGGCATTTATTTTTTAATGATCGTCTCATGATAGCATTTCTGTGGATTCAAAGTATTTTAATGAATGGTTATGGTGCTTCCTATTGAATATCATTGTGTTCATTTGTGTTTTCATAGCAGCAGTTATACATCAATTACTTGGCTTGAAATTGCATAACGGAATCTTTTAACTCCATAAGGCACTGGTTTTAATATAATTGATCTGTGAAGTCTCGTTAATCTTATCAAGTACTTGGTTATTTGACTGTGTCTCCTGGGTTGGTTGACTTGCAACCAATTCTTCTCCTTCATTTTTGTTAGGGTCTACCTCCGTTAGCTTGCAAGGAGACAACTTAGATAGAGAGATTGGGGATTAGGGTGACAGCCCCCGATCTGAGCCGTTGTTGCGGTGCCTAGACATTCTGTGCGACAACAATCTCCTTGTAGAGCTTCCTCCTTCCATTTGCTTACCTTTTCTAGAGATGCAAGACCATAGACAAGCTACCCACCATAGGAGAGAGTGGACCTATTACCCACCACTTCGTGGGTGACATCCCCAGGAGAATTTTTTCTCCATGATGGACCTCAGCCGACAGCCAACAACCCTTTGTAGCCTACCATTAGCTCATTGTGCCATGTCTCTACCACCTGAGCCAGCCATGTGATCCCTCACCCACCTGTATTGATCATATGTTTAAAGGTGGTTCTCCCGAATCTAAAGGTATGTCTCTTCATTTGATAATTGAGTATTGGGTTTTTACTTATCTTTGATACTTATAAGTATGGATTGATGTGGGGATTTGGTGGAAAGAGTGGGCTTAGTTTGTGCTATTGTCCCCTTGTCCCATGGTATCTCCTTCATTGACCATTTGGTTCTAGGGTGATACTACTTGGGAAACCCCAACTTTGGGTGCGTGGTCCTACTCCTTTATCCGCACATACTACCCCCTTTCCACTCACTATACCCCCATTCATCATTTCTCCCACCTGGGTCCACATAGGGTCAGCCTCCTTATCCCCTTGGCCTCACCCTGGGTCAGGCCTGGAATGATGCGCTGGAGGTTGATGCAACTAAAAGAAAAAGAAGAAGCATAATTGGTCACATTTAACATGAAATTGTACCGTAAAATGTAAAATATGGTCGAGACAAAAATAATTAGCACGTGGGCAAAAGCCAATACATGAGCTCTACCCCAACCCATGGTCATCACCCTGGTTCCATAGGCCCTAGACAAGCCTCCTTTATCATTCAAAAACACATGATTGTCCCAACCCCTGGATGGCAATGAACTGCCCTACCAAAAAGGGGGTAATCACTGCTATATTATACACATTATGCTCTTGTCCTTTGAGCCCCGAGTAGTTAATTGAAGAAGGTTCATAAAAGGCAAAAGGCATATAAAGAAGGGTGGAAAAATCAACGCCGGGGCACCTCAGGTACCACGATTTCTCCCTCTTACACATGATATACCCAGATATGGGTTTCCCTTTATCTGGCTACCCCTATGCCCCATATGTGGCCCAGGATTCCACCTATTTATCACTTGCCACCCCCATTGGAGGGATGTACCTTGGACATACTATCACCTTTAAGGGTACTTGGTTAACTCCTTTTGGAGCATGGAGACACTAACACATGCCAAAGCCCACTACGGAAGGGCATGCCATCATGAAATGCCCACTTTGTCATCCATGATTTGTAAACTCTATAACATGATTATTCTAATGATTGGTTGTACTGGAAGCCTAGGGGGTACATTGGATCTTATGCAGGATTACAGGTGGTTTCCAATTGGGTTTGTTCTCCTTATATGTGATCTTAACCCTCGAGGGCTACATTGGCACACATAGGGTGTGTATCGAGAGGTATGAGCCTCCACAGTAGCAGACAACGCTTCATGAACCCCTTCAGATATTCAGAGATTACTAGAGATCTACTCTTGGACAAGGAAGATGCATCATGCCCAAACAACCCCACAAGTGCACCACACACTTGGAGGGAGCCCCAAGGCTTGTACGAGGACCCAATGATATTTATTCCAGCATCTATGCCTTCACAAAGCATCTACAGGCATCTCTGATCCATTTGGAGACCCATGGGGTCATTTGTGTGCCCCCACACCCAATGGGAACACCACAGATCTACTACTTGGAGAACAAGGGGCCACCTCCTTGTCCATCATATTCCAAGGAATTTATTCCTCCTTATGGCACTTCAGGATGTTACTAGGCCTCTTGGAGGGCCCTACGACATGTACACATCATTATTTGGCTCTTGTGTGGCTTATTTTTACATCTATGAGCTAAATTGGTGGGCTTGTTACCAATGGGGTTTTTATTTTCACATTATTTTATTATTAGAGCCATTAGAGACCCTTAGGCTAATTCGAGCTCCTTAGGAGCCTATATATTGATGTTAGTTTCATTCATTTTGATCATCACACTTTGGATTGGATATCTCTTTCATAGAGAATTTCACACTTTTCCTTGGAGGAGACTTTTTGGAGAATGGATGAATTTTGATGTATGGATTTGGGTTATTTCTCTTGTCTTGGAGCTTTATTATTGCAACGAGTTCCTGGTTGGATATAATCTATGGCATTGTAAGTGAGTTTTGATATTATTATTCTTGTTGTTGCATACTGCTAAAGATAGGGCTAGTTGTTGCATGATTAAAATGTGGAATTGAGCATGTTTTAGCTAATTTAATGTATGGGCCAATGTTATATGAATGAATTGTCCTAGAGATATAATTTTCTCGATAAGCTTGCACTCATTGTTTGAAGTATAAATGTTTGAAAGTCTCTTAATCTTTTCTCTACACCAATATTGGACGAAGTTGACTTTTCAAGCCTCCTTGACCAAGGAACCAAGCTCTTACTCATTAATCATCCTTGAATCCATCTCCCCAAGTGAACTAAGGCATTGATCCATAGAAAGGTGGTCATTTTATCCATAATTATCAACTTTTTCACTTTTCCCCAAGTCTACCCCTCAAGGGTCACCTAGGGCATCAATTTCCCAGGAATTGACCCAAGGACAAATTTTGATTTTCCCTAGGCTACTGCGCTGGTGGGTCCCCTCCCTCTCCACAAATTTTCAAGCCATTCTCACGGTGGAATCTCCAGGAATTCCAAGCTTTAGCGCTAGGATCGAAATTTGTCTAGTAATCCCCAAGGGTAGACCTCAATAGGATCAATTTAACCTTTTGAAGTGAATATTCTTTTATGATCCTTTCCCCTCACCTTATCCAAAATAGGAACATTGTTGGTTGTTATATTCCATGCCTGAACCTGGACCGGGTCCAGTCGGCCCCGTGTGGTCCCATTTCTCATCAATAATAAATTGTCAAGGACCACTTGGGAATCCAAGTTCCCTAAGGATTATAGGGATTGAAGATATTTTTTGGAAGCCTATTCCTTCTACCTCAACCCTCCAATCCTCATCCCTCACCCTTAGTGGAGCAAGTCCCTTGATTAAAGAGCAAGCAAGCTCCATTCTTCAATCCAACTTAGGGAAATGGTTTTTAGGGTCACTCATCATCTATCCATTGACATATACTTACAAGTGATTCCTATACCACCAGGACTCCTCCCATCGGTGAAAGTCCATAAAAGAGTAGGGATAATTAGCGGTGGTGATAGTGGGCTAAGACTCAGTCGTTGCCCTTAACCTAGCAGTTGCCCCTTTAGGATCCCCTTTTAGGGCCCCCTGTTGGTTTGAGTGGTAACATTTATGGCATCTTTGTCGGGGACGAAACATGTCTTGTTCTCCATACGACAATATTGATATATCATTTTTGGCGACTCCATTCGAAGAACGAAGCCCTAGTTCTTCATTGAACTTTAAAGTCAATGCTTGTAGGGTGAAGCAAGCATTTTTCTAGACATCTTCAAATTCACCCTAGCGACTCCTATATATTTACCATGCATATCCCAAATAGGTTCTCCTTCTTTGATAAATTTCCCGCTTTGGACATTGCTAGAATCCCAGGGCACCCCAATCACATCACAGGAAGGATGGTACATGGGATACCCATATTTGATGGTGACCCAAGCTCCGCAATTGTCCATGTGGAAAGATTTAATGCACATTCTTCAAAGGAGAAAGTGGTCCACCACGATGTCCTTATGTTGTTACTTTAGCTCCCTCTACGGTCATAACTCATGGTTGCAAAATCACAAGCCTAGGAGCATCTCATCTATTGAGGAGTTCGTTGATGGCTTTCTTGGGCATTTCCAAGCATACCCCGCATTGAGCATTCAAGAAGAAGCCTCACCGAGCATCTTCAAGACCCTGAGAATCTAAGTGACAAATGGGAAGGTGAGTCCTCCTTGGGTCCACATGATGAAGAGGATGACCTTGAGAACACATGTGTTAGGAAGAATGAGTCCATGGGAAGTGAAGTTGAGACTAACCTTTCCTTTGTCAAGGATATCACTCTCGGTGAATCTCCTTCTAAAAAACTTGAGGAATGTGATCCCATTAGCCCCTTGGAAGATGACATTGAAGATTAATTCCACATTGAAAAGGGAAAATGGGAAATTGGTCCTCGATTTGATTGTGATCCCATTTATGAAACTGATAGGGAGGATGAGGTTGAGATTAGTGTTCCTTTTCTCCCAAGCATTACTTACGATGACATATCCATCAACGCCCTTGGAAAGGAGGATTACTTTTTGCACGAGGGGGGGCAATTGGAGGTGGTTGATTCTCCTTTCAAGGAAAACTCAATCTTCGATACTAATAATGATGAAATCCATAAAGCTCCCACATATCTTCCTTATGACACTATATTCAAATCACTTGAGCCTTTGGATTATGATTTGGAGGAAGAAAGACACATTGAATATATTGTTTCACTCTTCGCTTTGTCTTTTCCTCTTAGTCATCATCTTGAGTCTCCAACAAGTGAGTCCCTCACCCCGTGTCATCAGGATCATGATCTATCCATAATCTCCCCTTTCCAGTATGATCATCATGAGCAACCTACTTGTGTTTCTCCATCTCATCAAGATTTTTCTCCTATTAATCATAACCCCGTGGAAACCATGAAATATGACATGAACGATAATGGAGAATATATGCCCGAGATTGCCATCCATCAAAGGTTTATGAGCCTAGTTCTTAACATCTCTATATTTTGGTTAGAGGAGAGAATCTCATGGACTAGATTGCATCATTTTTTTACCTCTCCTCATGTGATCGTTCATGGGTGGCCATCATGTCTTTCCACCTCCCACCCGTTTGGCCCTCCGTATAATTGTATTCACGCTTTCTTTGGGATTTGCTGCACGAGTAATCATATAGGAAGATACATTTATATCAATGCGATGATATGTTGCTTGCACTAGCTTTATGAGTACACTTAGTATTAGTTTTGTACTATATGCATGTTAGGGTAGGATGCATTGCATGATGATTTTTGCATTAGAATTAACCGCATATGATATTTCTCATAACAGATTAGATTGCATTTAGATTAAAAATTTCATATTCTATTTCTTGTTGGTTTTATGGGCTAACATTAAGCATGGGTGATCAGACAACACCGTGAAAAACATGCTACCCCGTGGCTTCTTCCGAAGTTTTATTATCCAAAGATTTGTGACGACATCTAATTTGAATGTAGACTGATGTCTTTGTTGCTTCTCCCCACAAAAATTTGGGTAGATCCTGATCATGAAGCATTGCTTTTACACTTTCTTCAATGGATCTATTCTTTCTTTCTGTAACACCATTTTGTTCAGGATAATATGGGACTATCAGGTCCCTCTTAATCCCTGGCTCCTTACAAAATGCTATGATCTCCTTGGATGTATATTCTCCTCCATTATCATATCTTCAAACCTTGTTTTTCCTTTCTATAAGGTTTTCTACTTCAACGTTGAATTCTTGGAATTTTGTGAATACTTCATCCTTGGTTTTCAATACATAAACCCATGTCTTCCTTGAATGATCATTTATAAAGGTAACATAATATAGATGGCCTTCAAGTGATTTTGGAGTCATAGGACCACACACATCAGACTGAATAAGATCCAAGATTTCTTTTGACCATGAAGCACTCCTTCTAAATGGTCTCTTGATATCCTTGCCTAGTGCACATCCCTTGCATACACCTTCATGATCCTCCTTTAGATTAGGGATTCCATCTACTATGGAACTTGGAGATGGGAGGATTTGAAATGGAGATGTCTAAATCTTCGATGCCATAGTTCACATGGGCTGATTTCAATGTGAACTAGGGCTTGGATGCCAATAAATTTTGCTTGATCTATACTTGAGTCTTTCACTCAAACGACAACCTTTCCATCAATGAAGGCTACTCTATCTCCTTTATCTTCTAAGCTTGAAATAGAGAGTAAGTTTTTATGCAAACCTGGAACAAATAGAATCTTGTTGAGGTGGATGTTGCTTCCATATTCGAGTTTTATGGATGTTGATCCAATGCCTTTCACGGGATAGCTATTTTTGTCTACAAGTTCCGCTGAATAAGTGGATTTTCCTTTTGATAATGTCTTCAATTGGCTTGAGTGAGCAATCCGTTGGAAATACTGAGAGGGCGAGTGAATCAATATTTCTTTTCAATTGTTATTTTTACCAGTTAGATCACTTATAATTAGAACACAAAATGAACAATAAGAAATAAATACTTTTATTAATCTCAATAAATCAAGTACAATATTTGTGTAGGAGTCCAACCTCACATGGAGACACCAAACTTCAATCTCCCAGGCTACAACCTGTATTATGCCAAGCACCGATTTGGACTTCCCAAAGCTCTAACCTTGTCAATTTGAGGCACCAACCTCTAGGGCTCCAACCCTATCTCTAGTACAGGCTCCAACCTAGTCTTTTGAGGACACCTATCCTCTAGGACTCTAACCCACAACTTCAATTCATCAAGATAAGATTATGCTTCTTCACGACTCCCAATATCATCTTTAATCAGCCCTGTCTATCTTCAACAATGCCTCCTCCAATTCACTTCATCAATGACAAATTGTCTTACATGAAAGTATCTCCACAACTCTTCATGGTACCCAAACACTTTCTCCAATCTCACCTCATGATGACATCAGTTATGCATCATGATCTCCAAGGATCTCCAACAATCTTCAAAGTCGGCTCACAAGGTCAAGGATGTATGCTCCGGGACTGCACCAACAAATATATCCAAGAGGGCTTCAATTATGTATCACAAGGTCAACTAATGTCTTCAAGAGTCCTTCAATAGGCTACTTCAAGGTCTTCACAAAGCTTCAACAATATTTCAATTTCTTAATGGCTTTTTCAGAGGACCCACAAAATCTTCTCCATATCCTTTTCAAGGATAGAGGTCTGCTTCGAAAATCCTTCAATAGCTACTCTAATGGGGTCTTCAATAAGTTGCCTCAAATGTATCTTCAATGATCTTAATTGTGCTCCTAAATCTGCTATCTCTGGTTAACACATGGGCTTCTTCAAATTAGTTCCAAATGATACTTCAATAATACTTCAGATGATCCTTCAATCATGTCTCCAATAGTTATTTCAAGATTGTCTTCCAGAGTCTGATGATCCAACTGTGGTATGCAAATGATATTTCTTCGATTGTTTCTTCAATAAAATAGTATAGGGGTGTTCTTACAAGTTTCTAATGAGTCTTGCAAGTACGTATAGATATTACGACAAGTCTTTAATAGATAAACGAGTGGTCAACAATACATGATTTGTATGTCCCCAAATTTGTCACAATATTTCCAATAACCCTTCACCAATATGCAAGGATATGCCACTACATTCCTTCTCAAGCAGATTCGAAAGAGTGTCTCTTTGTTACAAGTTTGAAGTTTCCAATGTTTACAAGCCACATTTCAAATTTCAATTGTTAAGTGTCAACTACATGTTTGAGCCTCCAATGTTATGTTTGTTGTATATTCGAGCCTCCAAAGGTTACTATCCTCAGGTCGAAATGATTACCCAGGAATTTACCACAGCAAATCTTCAGAAAATATATCCAACAGAAAACCACCAAACCATAGAAGTAATTATGTCCTCCATAAATGGTTGTCAAGGATCTGAGCCTCTGCAATAGATGTGTTTTTTCAAATCTCCACTCAAATCCGAGCTTCTAATCTAGCATTCCGAGCCTTCAAAAGTTGAATTCCACAAAAGCACCGAGTAGAAACAAGTCTGATATTTTCAGAAGACTATTCTCACGGTTTTATCACGTTGTAATTTCTCCACAGGGCCAATTACATTCCACGGTAGACTCTTTCCTTGCCAGTTCATGCGTTATTTTGTTGTAATTGCAGTTTTGAGTTCCTTTCTCCATGAATCCAATTAGTCTTCTCAAACTTCTCTGTCTTTTCCAAAATAAGCGTCACGTTGAATATATATATTTGTAATTGATTGAATTGTTACGTGTGGAGCAACCCTAAGCTTGAAGCCGAGTTGTGTTAATTAGTGGAACCGACATCTATTAACTGGTGGAGCCCACGAAGGTTACGTAGCGTCCAACGTTTGTATAGCCATTAACATAAATTCGTAACGTCCAACATTATTGTATTGTGTATTTTGATATATATATTTTTATGAATAGATTTTAGTGATTCATAAATGAGCTAAAACTTAGGATAAAATTTTTAATACACATGTTTGGTATATGTATTTAGGGTTAGGTTATGTAGTTGTATTTAAGGTTTTTAGGACTTAAGGTTAGATTATAGGAATTGCTTCAATACAAAATAGGGTTTTAGGGTTTCATTATATTAGCTAGGGTTAGCTTCTAGGGATAGGGTTTTCTCCAGGATACTTAGGGTTTCTAGACTTTAGGATCGGACAGAGATTAGGATAAGGACAAGGATTTAGGATCAGACAAGGATTAGGATAGGGTTAGGGTTTGTAGGTATGAACTATATCGATATCTAAGGGTTATCTCTATGAGGTTTAGGGCAACATCACGAAGGTTAGGACATGTATCACAAGAATATTTTCCAATGTACCATTACTCACCCAATTTATCATTGTTGAAGATGTCTTCTACTTGATCACAAGGATGCAATCTTTCTTGTCAAAGGCAAAAAGAAGAGCTAGCGGAGGTTATGAATGCAGGGGGAGTCGATTGATCATTTACCTCATCCATTTACATGAAGATATGCAAAGGCTTAGGGGGAGAAAGTTCATTGAAGCAAGAGCACCATGACAACGAGAGAAACATACCTATGAAGAACTATTATTGATGAAGAAAATATGATGAAGAGAAGCAGCTTGATAGGGGGAGTACTAGGGCACCCTATTGGCCATTGATGTCAAAGGGGGAGAGGAGAGAGCTGAGAAGAAAGCTTCATTCATTTCTTTGAATGATACCTTCTTTGAAGAAAATAAGAAGTTCCACATTTTCTTGATGTCCTTCTTTAGATGACCTGCAATCTTCTTGATACTCCATGATGCCCTTAGACAACCTTAGCTCTGAAACCATGTTGAGAATTCAATAGGGCAATTATTGATTCAATTCTCTTTCTTGATAATTGCTTGTGTTATTCTTCAACTTCTTAACTTTGTTCCTTATTATTACAGTGTGCAATACGTCAAACAACTATCAAAACAATAAGAACAGTGACACGATATATAGGCTGAAAGCCAGGGCCGAAACCCCTCCTCTTGAGGGGAAAACCCATATATCTCTTCTCTTCTTATAGATTCTTCAATTAATGAATACCATGACCTAGTGACCTAGACAAATACCCTCCAAGATCAAGATTTGCACGACCTCCAACTGCAACTTCTTCGACCTCTCCCAGAAAGTCTAAAATTTCTGCACTGCTGCAAATGTTGCACCTTCACAAGGAGACTTCGATCTCCTTGTAGAGCTTCCTCCCCTTCTCTTGCCTTATTATCTTCAGCTCCACCAAGATCGAGCTCAAGGTATCCCTAGCGCAAAATCCCTAGCTTCTTCTTGTGCGAGGGAGAGAGAGACCCAAAACAAACACTTCGACTTCCTTGTCTTCCTTCCTCGTCCTCTTCTTCGACATTCTTCTTATCCTCTTCTTGGCATATGAAAGAAAGTGAGTGAATGCCTTATGGAGGTCGAGTTCCTCTCCTTCCATGGGCCTCTTCAAGGGTGACGCAACTCTTCAAGTAGGCCAACTTGGCAGATCTCTAGGTTGACTTGATCTTGCAAGTAGTTTGGCACTTTAGAGACAAAATAAATTTCACTTTACATATTACAATGTGCCTATAGGAACTTCAACATATGACAATGAATCTTCAAACCTAGAAGCACCTAAAATAGTGCTTGACCTATAAAATAAAGAACTTGAGCATGAAACCCATGCTTCAATACAAAATTTCTTTCCATTTTATAATTTACAATTTACAGGAAAACATTTCATACTTATGAAGACCGAACCTAGTTACAAATTTTTCAACAACAGAGCCGCGTAAAGGAGCCACGGGAGCTCAAATGGTCGAGAGGAATTGATTTGGCAGAGACAAAAACAAGTCAGGAGAGGCCAACACTTAGCTGATTTTACCTTTTTGGAGAAGTTTGTTAGTTGCGGGAGGTCAAGATCGTCACCAGACAAAACCTTGTAATGGAGATTCAGTTAGCAGCCTGGAAAACTTAAGTCGTGACGAGAATGAAGTACGTTTGTGATTGTTTACCTGGATGACATTTTAGTGTACAACTAATCTAAAGAGGAGAATATGAGGCATTTGAGGTATGTATTGGAAAAGTTGCAGCAAGAAAAGTTGTTTCTCACCTTGTAGAAATATTCATTTTTGAAGTCAGAGTTGATATATTTGGGATTTGTAATCTCCAGAGAACGATTGAAAATGGATCCAAGGAAAGTGAAAGATATTCTTGAATGGCCCTCTCCTAGAAATATTTTTGAAGTCGGGAATTTCCATGGTTTGGCTAGTTTTACAAAAATTTATTAGAAATTTTAGCAAGAAAAGTGCTCCAATTGTAGAAACAATGAAGAAGAGTCAAAAGCCATTTAAGTAGATCGATGCGGTTGACAAGGGGTTTTAGATATCAAAGAAAAAGATCACAAAGCAACCAATGCTTTCCCTTCCAAATTTTAGTAAACATTTTCAAGTAAAGACCGATGCCAGTAATGATGCAATCGGGGTAGTGCTCAGCTAAGAGGATAGACCCATTGCCTATTTCAACGAGAAGTTGAATGAAGCCTATGACAAGGAATTTTATGCAGTGGTTCAGGCCCTAAAGAAATGGAGACATTATTTGCTACTAAGAGAATTTATTTTATATACTAACAATCATGCTCTTTAGTATATTATGTAGCAACCAAAACTGAACCATAAACATATTAAATGGGTTGAGTATTTGTAGAGTTTTACATTTGTTTTGAAGCATATCAGTGGTCAATCTAACAAAATTGCAAATGCTTTGAGCAGGAGACAACTTTTGTTGCAAGAAAGTCAAATCCAAGTTTTGGGATTTGAGTTCATAAAGGGGTTGTATGAGGAAGATGTAGATTTCAAGGAGGCCTTGGAAGCTCGTAAAGGTCTAGCTTTACAAGACAAAAGTCCATGGCTTGATTACATGCTTCAAGATGGAATACTCTTCAAAACTAATCAATTGTGCATTCTGAATTGTTCCACGAGGGAGAATTTGATCAATGAAAAACACAGTGGAGGCCTTGGAGGACACTTTGGGAAAGACAAGACTTATGACCTACTAAAGAGCCACTATTATTGGGCAAAGTCGAGATATGATGTGCAAAAGTTTGTGAAGAAGTGCAAAATTTGTCAGTGTGCCAAAGGAAGAAGCCAGAACACAAGATTATACACCCCATTGCCAATTCTAGAGAGGCCTTGGGATTCAGTGAGTATGGATTTTGTTTTGGGACTGCTTAAAACACAGAAAGGTAATGATTATGTTTTCGTAGTGGTAGATAGATTTCCAAAGATGGATCATTTCATTCCTTGTGCTAAGACTAGTGATGCAAGTCACATTGCTAATTTATTCTTTAAGAAGTAGTAATATTGCATGGAATTCCTAGGAGCATAGTTTTCGATAGAGATACTAAATTCAAGCAGAAACTGTTGGACAACTCTTTAAACTTTAAAGTATAAAAGCACAAGAGATTTGAAGAGAAGAGAGCAGGAGTTTGAAGTTGGAGATCTAATACTTGCACACTTGAGGAAGGAAATATTTCCCAAGGGTGAGTATGATAAACCAAAATTGAAAAAGATAGGACCCTGCAGAATTTTGAGGAAATTTTCTGCCAACAGCTATGAATTAGAACTGCCACTTAGAGTGGGGATTTCTCCAATTTTTAATGTAGAGACTTATATAAATATGAGCCAAAAGCAGAACAACCAATTAGTGACAATCAGGAAATCCAATGGAAGAAGTAGTTGCCTACAACTAAACCTTTACAGCCTAAGAAGATTTTGGATAATAGATTGATCAAGAAGACCAGGGACAAGGAGTACTTTGAATACTTAGTTAATTGGAAGAACCTACCAGTGTCAGATGCAACTTGGATGAATTCCCACTCATACAGAAAAGTGGCAAATCCATTGAAGAGCTCATGGAAAAGAGCCCATGAAATCTTTGTTCCTTGGGAACATGATGCAAGGGCATTGTGAATTTTCCTGACTAAGAGGTCAAAAACTTTACTAGAGTTGGTTCCTCAAAGAGTGGATTGCTAGGCCATAATTTGTTTTAATATGCCATGTAATTTTCCAAATTAGTCAAATTGTTGTAATGGTTGTAGTTTAGGTATATTTTTCCTCTAAATTAGTCATCAGATCCTATCTTCGAGGACATGAACCAAATTGATGTAATATTCATATATTTGATTAATGAAAAGAAATGGGGTAGAGTGGAGTGTGTTAATTTCTTGTCTTTCAAAAGCTCTGTACCGAATGAATAATCTTTGCAATCCATTTTTATTTCTTCTATAACTCTGAGTGTGCATATATTTCCAAGTAATGTTTTCTTTTGAAGTCTGTGAGGTATATTGATTGCGTTGAGTGGTTGCAGGAGGGCACAAAAGGGAGAGAAAGCGCCTATTAGAGGCACAGAGCCGCGTAAAGGAGCCGCAAGAGCACAGAGGGTCGAAAGGAATTGATTTGGCAGAGACAGAAACAAGTTGAGAGTGGCCAACACTTAATCGATTTTACCTTTTTGGAGAAGTTTGTAAATAGTCGGAGGCTGAGATCGCCACCAGATAGAACCTTGTAACAAAGATTTAGTCAACGGCCTAGAAAATTTAAGTCGTCACGAGGTTAACTTCAACACCGAAAGGAGATCCTCAACAGAAATGAGTGAGAGACAGACAAAATCTCCGTTAGTCAGAGCTGTCAAATCCGGAGGTAAAAGCCCGCAAGGATTGATTGGGAACCCCAAGTCTAAGCGACTGGGAAAAGGAATGTCGGACCGACTCAGCAGCGGACGGACATGGCAACTGGGGACTGCCCGGAAGGAAAGCATTGTAGGTTTCATTCCAGTCGCAACAATAAAGCGTCGGGCTTATAGAAGCGGGCCAAAGTCTTGGTTGAAGGGAAGAGTAAGACCCCAAATCTATGCGACTGGGTAGAGTGGGACAAAGCCACATCATCCAGGCAATAAGGCCTGTATGGAGAGCGCTAATGGTTCCATATTATAAAAAGTCAATGGCTGAGAGGTTTGGTTTACCTAGAGGTACTGATAAGGTACAACAAAGTGTAATTTTGGGTTGGAACAAAATGTGTGGAGCCCACCCGACCGTTGCCTAACTCGGCGATACGAAGAGGAGCGCCCAAGCCCCAAGCTATGCGACGAGTTTAAAGGTCGAGACACGTCAGCCATTGATTTAATTTTCCCTCTGTTTAAATTTGATTCCCACTTGCGGCACTTGGTGCATATGTGCATAGTGTATAGCATTGGGTAGTAAGGCTCCGAGGGCTATTTTGTGAAGGGATTTTGACTCTGAGGGCTGTAATGATACATTTGAACTCAAGGGATTGGCTAAGGGCCTTTTTCCGAAAGGTGAATTGAATCCAAATAGGGGCAATTTGAGCAAATCTAAAGACATATTTGTGTCAAGTGTCAATTTAGCTTGTCTACTTTCAATCAATTGATGAAGCCCATGCAACACCTGTGAAATAATTTCCAATTATTTCTTCAATTGAGGTTATATTTGCAATTTATGTTGAGCACTATTTCATTGTCTTTATTTTGAAGCATTGCAAATCAATATTTCTTTTGGGGAGAACTTACATGCATTCATTTAGGCTTATTAGCATAACGTGTATCTCTAATTAAATTTACCTCCAAGCATAAACTTAGTTGATTGACATCACAGGACAAATATTTTCTTGGAAAGTTCTTCCAACTGGTACGGAGTAAGGTAAAGTGTGTGACCTTTAAGTTATTAAGGTGGGATTGTCCCCTTGTAGGAACGAAGGCACACGTGACCTGTAAGGATTAGGGGAAGGGTATTGTTAACGACGACTAGTGCGTCCTCAGCCCCTCTTCCTTGCAGCCACCCCAATCATTACCCTTTGGCAAGAGTTTGAAAAGAGAGTCTCTCACCTAAAATAGGCATTTAGTCTAAAACTTACCAAGATAATTGCATCTCAACTTAGTTAAGTCCATATCATTTTAACTCACTTTATTTTTAGAGCATCTTACTTGTAATTTGATCTTATGTACTTGTTATGATGAACATCCATTGAAGTTATCACTCATTGTTGAAGTATTTCATTGAGCAAGTGCAACAACTTTCCTTTCTAAGTAAAGCTTTGGTTTACTTCCATTTGCAAGTTGCTTGAATTGCTATTTTTACATGCTTTGAATCTTAAATGACAGTATCATTGCTTAAAGAATAAAGAGCAATTATATATCTTGCAAATTGATGTCATTTTTATCTAACATTTATTTGTTTTGCAAGACTACTTGGTGCTCCATTTGGAAATATTTTATTTTTTGAGTAGGTCTTTACATATTTTGATATAATCAATAAGGCACTGGTTATTTTTATGCTTATCTTTGAGTTATGTGTTGATGATCGTTGAGAATATTTCTCATTTAATATCTTGTATTGCTCATCATACTTGTTGAACTTGCTTATATAATTTTTCATCTAACTTTTCATTAGGGACCACCCCCTTTAGCTTAACTAGGAGAGAACTTAAACAAAGAGAGTTGGGAATAGGTGACAACCCCATCTCTTAGTTTTGACACCCAACCACACCTTGTGGGGTTAAAGGATTTTTCTCAGTAACTTAGGTGTGCGTGTTAGGCGGCAACAACAAATCTAAGGCTTGAGCCTTTTTGAAGTTCAAAAGAAGGCCAAGTAAGCATAAAGATTGATTATTTGATCTTGTCATGGAATATTTTGATTCTAGTTCAAAGAAGTCTGGTAAGGTGTTTTTCCCTCTGTCTGAAGCTTATTGATCTCCATTCATACGTGTCAAGTATCCACTGTCTATGTACCATTCATTTTCAAGTCAGCGTGGCAAAATTCTTTTTGTTGGAAAATATTTTATATATTTATGGCAAAAAGCACAGGTCGGCTCCAGTAAAGATGGTTCATGTTCATGGGTCAAGTCAGACTCATTATAGAATGTCTCAATCACTAGAAATTCACCCATCTCGTGGGCAATTGAGGCAAGAAAAAATCATGGATCTGAGGAAGAAAATAAGAAGTCGTCTAAGGCCTGATCCTTTTTGAAGATCTGAAGAAGGTCAAGCAAGCTTAGAGATTGATTATCTAAGCTTGTTGTGGAATATTTTGATTTTGGTTGAAAGAAGTATGGTAAGGTGTTTTTCCCTCTATCTTAAGCCTACTAAACAAATTTTCTTTTTCTTCTTGAAGACAAATTGTACATGATCTAAAAATCTCTAATTTGAGTTCATCTCAAGACCACAATCTAAGTTTTTCCAAGGCACCTGTGAACTGTTTGAGAGTAATTTCTAGTCTATCATAAGGCTAGTTTTGGCCCTCTGATGCCTCTTCTGCGACTGCGAATTTTGACCCCACCCTTTTTCAAGATATACATTTGTCCAAGGTTCAGATTCTAAGTCTACTTTTCGGCCTATCTTCTATGAGTATCCGATGAAAGAGCATCTCATGTTTAATTTTTTATTAAGTATTTAATTCAAGAACCTAGGAGGTTCTAGAATTAGTGAGTCATTCTAGAATTAATTAGGAGATAGAGAAGTTAGGATAGAATCCTAAAGTTGAGAGGATAGATCTCAACTTCCTCCAAATATCTAGGAGGAAGTTTCTCTTGAAGAGATTCGAGAGACTTCTCTCCTCTAAATAAATATTCATGTAATATTTTGGAAAAATCATGTTTTGGAGTGTGATTTTAATTAATAAAATTTGTGTGTGTTTGAATTGTTAATCCTCGGAACCATTTTTGGTAACAGAGCCTGAGAGAGAGGATTGGTGTATACGTGTTTTTTACAATTTATACGTTGTTGTTTACGTAATTCTGCAGACATATAAGCTGGAAGGTTCGAGCACAACGTCAACAATTCAAACACGGTGTCGAAGTTGGAATGTTCGAGTGTTTTCTGGAGCACCACAACCGTGTTGGACATGAAACAAACATATAGATGCAACAAACGTTGAAATTACTAAAGTCGAATTAAATTGTGAGCAATTGGCAGTGAGATTAGGTAGTAAAGTCATGTGTATTTGTTACTGTACAAGTGGTGTATATCAATTTAATTCTGCATGTTGATGCATATCAATTTCTTTGGTAAAATACTCATATAGTTGCGTATTAGTAATTGTACAAGTGGTGCATGTCAATTTAAATATGGGCATTGGTGCATATCAATTTTTTTGGTACACTAAAATATGTGACGAGTTAATGTGTCGTGGGTGTATATCAAGTTTTTGGTAAGTTGGAATATGTGAAGATTTAAATATCCATATAATCATGTGAACATAACTCCATGAGAGTAGTACGTGGTTTTTTTTTATGGGAATATTTCATGTATAATTTTATTTCCATATTCCATATATATATGGATTATAAAAGCACTTTATTTTAATTCCAAAGGAGGAAGGTACTTATTACCTTTATAATATTTTGTGGTTATTAAATTATTCGAAAGTGTTTTGATCACTTATTAAAGGGAAAATTTAAGTGAAAAATTTGTAAAGTTTTGGCTCTTATTTTAAAAGATAAGAATGGCCCATAGAATTAGAGGAGCAAGAGGAGAAAGAGGAGCTGGAATTGGTCGAGGAAGACCAACTGCAAATCAAGTCTTGCTTGATGAAGTAAGACATATTAGAGCCGGATTGGATGCATTGGAGACAACACGTCAAAGAGATGTCGACATCGATGTCAGTGAAGCAGAAGAAAGATCAGAAGAAGAAGTTGAAGAAGAGACTCCAAAAGAGAAAATGGTCAAGATGATCGCGGGAATCAGTAACAAGCCAAGATTGGTCGTGCCTATGTATGAAGGAAATTTAAATCCTAAAGAATTGATCGATTGGATCAATACCATGGATATATATTTCGACTATGAAAATGTAGCTGACAGGAAGAAAGTCTAGTTCACGGTGACCAGATTAAAGGGACATGCTGCACTATGGTGGGATAGCGTGCAAGCTAAAAGGAGAAATAGAAACAAAGGGAAGATCATTGGTTGGGATCAAATGGTGGCCAAGCTCAAAGGTAAATTTATTCCTCGAGATTATCAGTTAAATCTTTTTCGCCAAATGCAAAATTTCAAGTAGAAATTTATGTCTGTAGAGGAATATACAGAAGAATTTTATAGATTAAGTATAAGATATGGTCATATGGAAGCAGATGAAGAAAAACTAGCAAGGTATATTAATGGCCTGAGATTTGAAATACAAGATGAATTGAATGTTGTCTCTAAAAATTGTTGAAGAAGCTTACTAGATAGCCCTTAAGATTGAAGAAAAATTGGCAAGAAAGCAAAGTCAAAGAGGGAGAGCACGAAGCACGATAAGAAGCAGAGGATCATTAAGTCGAAGAAAATCAAGCAGAGGATATTCCAGTGGAATATTTCTGATTCAAAGAGGAGAAGGCAACAGTTCACAACAAGCAGAATCATCAAGAGGAGATTTCAGAGGACGAAGACCATATCAAACAGGTAGAGGTCAATATTTTATGGTAAGATGTTATATATGTAACAAAGTTGGTCATAAAGCTAAAGAGTATCCAGAAAGGTTTTCTGATCAAGGAAGCACACATATAGCACAACATAATACAGAAAGTGTACAATCCTCTACACATGAAAATGTACCTGAAACTGGTGAATCTTTGATGATGAAAATAACTTTATTAAAGGTCGTTGAAGAAGTAAAGGAACCCACACAAAGAAAAACATTGTTCAAAACTATTTGTAAATCAGGAGGAAAGTGTTGTAAAATCATTATTGATAGTGGGAGTACTGATAATTTAGTATCCACAGAAATGGTAGAAAAGTTGAATTTAAAGAAAACTAAACATTGTACTCCCTACAAAGTTTCATGATTGCAAAAAGGACAACAGATATTAGTTAATGAACGATGTGAAGAAGAGTTTCAAATAGGATGTTATAAGGATAAAGTTCTTTGTGATGTTATGCCTATGGATATGTGTCATATCTTGCTTGGAATACCATGGAAATATAACAGGAAAGCAATGCACGATGGAAGGAACAATACCTACACTTTTGATAAGGATGGTGAAAAGAAGGTACTTTTGCCTTTGAAGAATGAAAAAGCACTAGAAGAAGACCAATCCAAGGTAATGTTACTTAGTGGGAAAGAATTTCTCCAAGAAATCAAGCATGAGGAGATAAATTTTTCCTTGATCAGTAGGCCAAAAGTGGTCCTCACAAGTACAAATTTGAATGATCTTCCAAAAGAAATTAAAAACATGTTGAATGAATTTATTGATATTGTAGTGGATGACTTGCCTGATGAATTGCCTCCCATTAGAAGTATCAACCATCATATTGATCTCATTCTAGGTGTTAGCCTTCTTAACAAAGCAGCTTACAGAATGACTCCAAAGGAGAATGAAGAGATTAAAAATCAGGTGCAGGAATTGTTAAATAAAGGCCTCATTTGAGGAATTTTAAGTCCATGTGTTGTTCCAACAGTTATAACTCCAAAGAAGGATGGCGAATAGAGAATGTGCACAAATTCTCGAGCAATCAACAAAATCACAATCAGGTACAAGTTTCCATTACCCCATATTGATGATCTTATAGATTGTCTAAGTGGTGCTACATATTTTTCTACAACAGATTTTAAAAGTGGATATTATCAAATCATAATCAGAGAAGGTGATGAATGGAAAACAACATTCAAAACTAAAAATGGTTTATATGAATGGTTGTTAATGCCCTTTGGACTTACCAATGCTCCCAACACTTTCATGAGACTAATGAATAAAGTGTTAAAAGAATTCATTGGAAAATTTGTTATAGTTTATCTTGATGATATCTTAATTTAAAGTCAATCAAAAGTAAAGCACCTAAGACATCTTAAAATGGTTTTGAAGAAACTACAACAAGAGAAATTGCTAATCAATTTAAAGAAATGTAGTTTCATGAAGACATAACTATTGTACTTGGGTTTTGTAATTTCAAGAGAAGGCTTAAAGATGGATCGGAAAATGTGAAGGCCATAATAAATTGGCCAACTCCCAGAAGCGTTTTAGAGGTAAGAAGTTTTCATGGATTGGCAAGTTTTTACAGGAAATTTATCAAAAACTTCAGTGGCATATGTGCTCCAATTGTAGAAAATATTAAAGAGAAAAATCAACCATTCCATTGGACATAAGCAGCTAATAAAAGTTTCCAAATATTAAAGAAAAAGATCACTGAACAACCTATTTTAACACTGTTAGATTTATTAGGTTGTTTCAAGTTGAGACTGATGTCAATGGAACTGCAATAGGAGTCGTCTTAAGTCAAGAAGGAAAACCAATTGCCTACTTCAATGAAAAACTTAATGAGGCCAAGCAAAAATACTCTTCTTATGATAAAGAATTTTATGCCATCATACAAACTCTTAAGAAAATGAGACATTATCTTATGCCAAAAGAATTCATCCTCTACAGATATAAGCATGCTATACAATATATCAACAATCAAACAAAATTGAGTCAAAGAGATGTTAAATGGATTGAATTCTTACAAAATTTCACATTTTTCATCAAGCATAAAAGTGGGAATCAAACAAAGTAGCAGATGAATTAAGCAGAATCAAATTCAATTTTGCAAGAATTCCAAGTAAATGTCTTAGGATTTGATGAACTGAAAGATATGTATAAAGATGATCCAGATTTTAAAGAAGCTTATGAAGCTTGTGAAAATCCTGTAAGTAGAGATAGAACTCCATGGTTAGACTACATGATACAGGAGGTACTTCTATTCAAAGGAAAACAGTTATGCATTCCAAGTTGTTCTATGAGGGAAAATTTGTTGAGAGAAAAACATAGTGGGGGTTTAGCAGGTCATTTTGGGCAAGATAAAATTCTAGCACAATTACAAGCATTTTATTATTGGCCTCAAATGCAAACATATGTAAAGAAATTTGTTGAAAGATGCTGGATATGTCAATATGCAAAAGGAAGAAGTAAAAACACTTGACTCTATCAACCCCTACCAATACCAAATCGACCATGGGACTCCATAAGCATGGATTTTGTACTGGGATTGCCTAAAACACAAAACGGAAGTGATTCAATATTTGTTATTCTTGACAAATTCTCAAAAATGGCACACTTTATAGCTTGTAAAAATACAAATGATGCAATTAACATAGCAAACTTATTCTTCCGAGAAATAGTTAGATTGCATGGATTACCTACAAGCATTGTTTCTAACAGAGGCACTAAGTCTGTAGGTCATTTTTGGAGGACTCTATGTAAAAAGTTGGGAACTAATCTCAGTTTTAGCTTAGCATATCATCCCCAGAGTGTTGGTTAGACAGAAGTGGTAAATAGGAGCCTTGGAAAAATCTTGAGAAGTTTGGTAAGTGAACATCCCAAACAATGGGTTCAGGTTCTTGCTCAAGCAGAATTTGCATATAATGATTCACCCAACAGAAGCACTGGATTAAGTCCATTTCAAATTGTTTAAGTGATGCATCCAAGAGGTATTTATGAGTTGAGGAACCTAGGAAAACAATAATTCAGAAGTGCATATGGTGAAGATTTTGCAGCCAGTATGCAAGAAATATAGGACAGAGTCAAGCAACAACTACAAGAAAGCAGCAGCAAGTATAAACAAAGCGTAGATTCCAAAAGAAGACAGTTAGACTTTAAGGTTGGAGACCTGGTTATGGCACATCTTCGGAAAGAAAGATTTCCTAAAGGGGAATATAATAAGTTAAAACTGAAAAAGATTGGACCATGCAAAATTCTGAGGATATTTTCCTCGAATGCTTATGAAATAGAACTACCCAAAGACTTTGGTATTTCACCAATCTTTAATGTTTCAAATCTATACTCCTTTAAGGAACAAATGGAAGATTTTATAGATACACATGTTCATGAAAAAGTTCAGTGGGAGAAACAACTTCCTTCAGCACCAACAAAGCAGATTGAATCCATCATCGATCAAAGAGTGGCTAAAAGGACCAGAAAGAAAGAGTATCTTCAATACTTGGTCAAATAGAAGAATCAACCAATCGAAAATGCTACTTGGATAATAGCAATAGAGATTTCAAAATATGGTACCAGCATTGAAGAACTCCAGGAGCAAAACATATGATTGTATTTTTTCTTCCCTAGTAGCATGATGCAGAGCATCTCATGTTTAATTTTTATGTAATTATTTAATTAAAGAGCCTATGAGTTTCTAGAATTAGTGAGTCATTCTAGAATTAATTAGGAAATAGGGAAGTTAGGATAGAAACCTAAAGTTGAGAGGATAGCTCTCAACTTCCTCCAAATATCTAGGAGGAAGTTTCTCTTGAAGAGATTCGAGAGACTTCTCTTCTCTAAATAAAGAGTTATGTAATCTTTTGGAAAAATCATGTTTTGGAGTGTTATTTTAATTAATAAAATTTGTGTGTTTTTTAATTGTTAATCCTTTGCACCAGTATCTCAGGGCATTTTGATGTAGATCTAAAGACTGTTTTAGGGCATAAATTTTAGTTCTTTTGGAGGATAATCTCAAGCAGAATGAGAGAAACTTTCTAAATAGAACTTGAAGTCACTCTTAAGCATTCCCGAAGCCACTTTTGAGGGTTTGTCTAAGATCAATTTGTGAGCTCATTTAAGCTGCATTGGAAGAAAGTTTTAGGGAAATGACAAATCACATTTTGAAGTAGACCTTTTGAGCAGATTTTGAATTTGTCGCAAACCTCTTGGAGCAAATATTGAATTTCTAGCAGACCTCTTGGAGCAGATCTTGAATTTAGAGCAGACCTTTTTATGCTTGTTCTAGAACATATCTTGAATTTTTTTTCGCAAGCAGATTTGACATTTGTAGCATACCCATTGGTGCTTATTTTGGAGCAGATATTTGAAACCCTTGTTGAAGTTTTGAAGCAAGTTGTCGATAGAGTGATCTGAGGGTTTAGATGTTGTTGTAATCGGGTCATTGTCCCTGTTACAGGAGCCTAAGAAGTTTTCGTTTTATCTACCTTCATTATGATAATTTCATCATATAATAAGCATGAACTATTATTTCAAATTCAAATATCTCTTCCAAGTAGAATATACATGGAACTTTCTTGATACACCAAGCCAATGATATTTAGAGTAGTAAACAACATATATTTATGATGATGGCTAATGCCTCTAAAATTTCCTATACTTAATATACTTTTTAAGGTATAAGCAAACATATCACAACGTTAAATAAGAATAATATTTGAAGAGGATAGGTAGATGGAAATTCAAAGGACAACCTCCAAAATAAAATCTCATTATATCTTATATTGCTTGCTCTCATTATTTGGTTGCCATGTGTTTGTGACATCTTTGGTCTTGGTGAACATATTGTTGCTAAAATCCATATGATCCAACTATGAGTTGTTGACCTGGCCTTGTCCCTTGAAGAATCTAGGTTTTACCCTAACCATCATCCTCAAAATTAGGGGAAGTGCACAGGAGGTTTCCCTACTGATAAGTTACCTGATAACTTCACGTGAACTTGGTTGATACCATCAACCAATGATATTCAAGGCAGTAACCAACAATGGATGTTATGGACAGTTATTCAAGCCCAATAAAATTGACCCACATAGATATAAGGGTAAATAGAATGGAGGGAACAACATATTGTGTCAGAATTTAGGCAAATAAGCAAAACCATCCTCATTATTGCAATTGAAAGTTACAAACTTTAGAAGAAACATGCCCCACATTTGAAAACCAAAAATATTTCCAAGCATAAACTGGTAGAAACTCACAGACACAATTTGCAAAGGTTTCCCAAACACTTCCTGTGCCCCGAGAAAGTCTTGAACAAGAGCATTTCTAGCACCCAAAAAAAGAAATAATTTTGTTATTTTTTCTAAGTGGTTGGGATAGCCCTTGCAAGTACAAAAAGGTTAAAGCACAAATAATAAAACATGATGGAAAATCAGTGCATTTGTAAATTGCAGTTGACTTTCCTTGATAATTGCTTGTGATATTAGTTGGCATTTTATTACTTTTATTATTTCTTCTTCATCAAGCAATTATCAAACATGAAGATCACAAGAACACAAGGTATAGGCTCCAAGCCAGGGTAAAACCCCTCCAAGGGGAAAACCCAAAAAGAATACTTCTCTTCTTATAGAAACAAATCAAAGTGAGACCTCCAAGACCTAAAGACCAAAGTCAATATTCCTTCCAAGCACCAAGTCAACCCTCCACAATTCCTTCCTCAAACAAGCTCAAGTCAATAAGGTCAATGAAAGTCAAACTTCAAAATTTCTGGTCAAATCAGAGTTTGACTCTCAATTGTAGATCTGCAACTCAGACCTGCAATTCTCGGCCTCTTGCAGTTATCCAGAAACCCTAATCTCGCACGTGTGAGAGAATCCAAGCATAAAAATTAAATTCTCCTTCTTTCCTTTGAATTTCTCGTCTTCTTTAACCTTCACTATTCTTGCTTCCTTTTCATATTTCAGATCGAACTTGTGAAGTGTCTCCAAGTGAGTCAAAGTCCCTTCCTATATATATACGCTTCTCTAGAGGTCGAATAGGGTGTAGGCCTCTCCTTGGATGACTTATCCTTGGTAGGGTTGACTTGGCATTAGAGGACAAAATGACTTTCTAGACACAAAAATAATAATTTTCTTTTGTTACAAAGATTCCAAATCAAACTATAATACATGACAAATGTTCTTCCTTGGCTCAACAAGCCCTACAAGCATGTTCGACTTAGACTTGAGCATGAAACACATGCTTCAACAAATAAAAACTATTTTTCTTTATACAAAGTCATGATTACAAATGTTATTATGAAGATCGAATCTAGTTACATTCTCCAATACTCCCTCTTAACTAGGGAGGTATTCATAATCCCAGCATGAGGTACAAGGATTCTCAAATTGAAGTATTCTCATAAGAAGAGTTGGATTGATAAGCCATCTTTAAGCATCAACATCATAACCAACATTGTCAAACATAGCAAGGCCTTGACTAACAAGCTTTATCTCTCCACTAGATTAGAGCACAATGTTGGGAGGCTTTACATGAAACACCACACTACCTCTCAAGGCACATACCCCATCAAAATGTTCACTATGTATGTCCTTCGAAGACTATTCTTATCTGTGATTCCATATCCTCAAAGAATATCAGTCCTCTTCATCCACTCTTGTTTTGGATAACCTATCCAATCCTCAAAGAGTGTCGGTCCACGTGACTACTACCTATCTTGGATTCCCAATCCTCCATTCAATCCTCCATTCTCCATTCTCCCTCCATGGCCTTCACTAGACGTACGACTGTTAGTCCTGTCTTAGTGCATGTCATGTCCATCACCACTCCCTCTCAACCAGAGAGGAGATCCTTGTTCCATTTTCATCAGGGAATGGATCCTAACTCCCTCTCAAGGAGATTCCTCACTCCTTATCAACTAGGGATACATGACCACAAGCTCTCAGCTTGTCTCAAACTATAATAATGCATCAACCACTAGTTCTTGTACCTGCATAATTTAGCTTCGACCTTTCTGGAAGTACTAAAGTCAAAACTCTTTCTTCAATCTATGACAAGGTTCAGGCCATCAACCTTTCATATTACTTTCCTTTATTCAACAAAAGACATTATATTGAGACAATTAATGTCAAGCTAGTCATAGCTTCCTTCAACCATCTTGGAAAGTGAACAAGACTATCAAGTTATCTTTAGTATTGCTACCTTCTTCTGCGAAGATGATGCAAACATATTTGCCATATTGTCTTTTAAAGATTCTCAAATCTCTTAACTCAAGCCAAGTGCCCTTTGCATTGAATTCAAAACAATCTGTTGTAGATACATTTACCTTAACTGTTATTATGCATTTTTGCAACATTCTTCCAGGTAGCAAAACCATGTCCCAACCAGAAAACCAATACCAAATCATCAATATAATACTTACCTCATCATGATGGCCTCTTGTCAAGATAACAAATTTTGCTTACTTGTTTCCTTTGAAATCAACATCCTTTCTACATGGTCTTCCTTCATATTGTAACAAAATATTTCTCCATGATATCAATCATCAATCAACATGTTTATGGAATGAGTCAATCAACGAGGTTTAATATCATGTCCATCAGATTCTTTTTTGTCATGACCAACCTTCTTACTTGAAGTTGTCATTACTTACTTCCTTCTACAGATCACATAGGATGTTGATTAGTATCATCATGCATACTTTCCTTTCAGCCTTTTCACATGTTTTGCAATATATCCCTTCAGGGAGCCAAGCCAAATTTCAAGCAGATCATTCATATTAGATTTTCCAAATTATATCCTCTAGTTAGAGTGCCATGTTAAATTCTACTACTTGCTCCTCCTTTCCATCACGCTTTCATAATTTTGGCAACCTTCGCTATGTACCTGCAATTCTCATTAGCAAGTACAACCAAACAAAACATACAAGAGTGTGATGCCAATCAAGTTAATCTAGGTTTTCTACGAATTCTAGGGCTCTAGATATGGTCCCTAGACATTCCTTGATCCATTCCTTTTTAGGAATTTTACTTTAGTGGAGACATACAATCCTAGGGTTGTCTTCAAGACCTAGGATTTATCTTAATCCAGCTATTACTAGGGTTTAATACATACCCTAGAGTCTATCTCTCAAAATTATTTTATACTAAGGTTTTGAGATATCAAATAACAATCAACCTTCAAACCCTAGATACCATTTCCCAAGAGCCAGGAATTAGACAGGGTTTCCTTTTCTAGGTTTTCCAGACCAAGTCTCATCTAAGGATTACAAGCCTTATATATCAAAAGTTATGAAGATCTCACAAACCCTAGATTCCTTTTAGTCATCAAGGTCTATCTTGCAAAACTTCTTTAAGTATGCTACAAAACCTTAATGCATTTCATTTCAAGATCTAGGATCTAATCTTCACATTCAACCAAATACCTAGACCATTCAAATATGGGCTTCATATCAGCATGACTTAGTACTTACAATCAGTGTTCAACTTACAATCAGTGGTTTCAACATCGCGATAAAATTGCGATTTTTTCAAGAAAAAGATTAAATCGACGATGTTTTGCACGATTTTTTGAAAAAATCGCCAATCGTGAAAAAATCGCGATCCGTACGATAAAAATCGTGGGCTTCCAAAACAACGACTTTTATATGCAATTTTCATGTTTTTGTTTCTCATTTTTGCATTGACAAGTTTGCTAAGGAGAGCTAAGGAGGAAGATAAGTGATCTACAAAGGTAAGAGTGGACAAAAGTGAAGGATTTTAGCAAGCCAAGCGAACAAAAATCGAATTTGGACCAAGTGTCTCTGGCAAAACGTTTTTTCCAAGTATGGGCATCAAATTTGACCCATTTTTTTTTGTTTTTTTCTTGTTCTTCCATGGGTTTCTATCACCCATGTATTTTTCATCATTTGTGATTGCATTTGGTTGTGTTTTTTTTTTTTATTAGAGAGAAGGGGGTTTATTTTGGTCAAAAATGCAAAAAATTGTTTGTTAATTTTTTTTTTTAATTTCTTCTTGTGCTCTTAGTTTCTTTCCATTATTTTTGCTTGTGTTTCAGCATGTATTTTTTCCCATTATTTTTGCATTGAGTTGAGGGTTTTTTTTGTGAAAAAAATCAAAATGTTGTATGTAAAATTGTAATTTTTTTAATTTTATTTTTTAACTTGCAATTTTTCTTGTGCCCTAAGTTCAAATTTCAACGTTCAAAGTTCAAAGTTCATCTTACAGTAAAACTCAAGAGTCAAGAGTTCAACAAATTTGCAAACATGCCAAAGAAATTGGATCCTTTATGGTAATTTGGTGACCCTGATCAGGGGTTTGACCGATCAAACTTGACTTGCAAGTTATGTGGTCACCACATGACAGGGGGGTATACAGGTTGAAATACCACTTGGCACAAATTCCTGGACAGGAAGTAGGCCCTTGCACAAATACCAGTCCATAAATAATCAGAAGAGCCATCAACTCATTGGAAGAAATAGAAACAACTAAACTCAGCAAGGCAGCTCTGAAGAGTCAAATATCAGGGTTTAGAGTTGACCGTGAGAGTGGTAGTGGTTCTTCAGCATCAGCATCTTCTACAAGCAACCCCATAGTTGCCTCCTCATTTTTTGTTCCTAGAACCACTCCCGAGGCACAGCCATCTATCTCCTCCCTTATTAAAAAAAAGGAGAAGGAAGAAGCTGACAGGTTGTTGGGCAAACTGTTTCTTTGGAGTGATATTCCTTTCACTATTGCCAAGAACAATCCATTTTATCAGGCTACGATTGATGCTATCGCTGTTGTTGGCCCAAGGAATCCCAAACCCTTCATGAAAAGTGATAGAGAGTGCATTACGCAAAATAGAAAGTTGGTACACCAAAGATTGGAGGAATTAAAGAAGCATCATGGAATCTGAGATGCAACGCAATCACTCCGAATAGTTGGGTGATCAAAGAGTGAGACCCTTATTAACTTCTTGAAATACGATTGTCCAAGGGAACAATGTATTTATGAAAATACGTGATGCATTTGCATGTATCAAGAATGCAAGATTATTATGTGATTTATTGGATGTTACGTGCCAGGTAGGCCCAAAAATATTGTCCAAATCATAACAGACATGTTACAAACTATGTTATATTAACCAAGATGTATGGAGAAACATCAAGGATGTATGGAGAGAGCATCCGAGCATATTTTGATTACCTTGTCATACATTGCCTTGATTTGATGTTGGAACATGTGAAGAAGGTGATTTGTCAAGATATTGTAGAATCATCAAAAAACATTACAAAATTTATATATAATCATGCATGTAACAACCCACACCCTAAGTTCCTACTTCCTAATATTTAACTAATAGTTAAATATAATAATACAAACATTAAAAAAAAAAAAAAAAAAACTAACTTTAAAGAATAATTAGAATAAGTCATTAAACATTCAAAGCACCATGATTAAATATATTCGAACTAATACAAACCTTATGCTCTTACATTTGAATGACAGCTCTTTAATACAACCTTATCATCTATCATTCGAATGACATCTCTTTGAAAACATTCATTTCTACATTTATGGACGTCTTATCTCGATGGAGTTGTGGCGGTGAAATGGAGATGGTTATTTAAACAAGAAAGAACCTTAGAGAGGAGAAAGGTCTTTTGTTTTCTTAGATGAAATGGAAAATTGTTGTGAGGAAATAGAGAAAGGCTGTTGTGGTAGAAATTTATCAAGCATGGATGGGAACTTACCAACTACTGGGATTAAACACGAAAGCTGGAAGGGCATCCTCTGGATTTGGGTTTAATCCCAAATTGAGTTTTGGGAAAGATATTGTTAGGTTACGTAATCTGTCAATAGGGAATAAACGAGTTAGAGGAAAAGGAGGAGTCAAAGTCCCCGAGCGGTTTTGTTTCGTGAACAGTTCATTTGAAGCTCACGTTAAGTTTCTTGACGATTTTAGTTTCACCGACTCACCGTTAATGTATTTCTACGAAGCATAAAATGTATCATGTCTCAGCATCAGTTGGTTAGTGGGTTTGTGAACTTAGGAATATTTTGAAACCGTGAATCTGTCATTAGAGTTTAAGTTTAAATCCTCTTGCAAGTATTTTCTGCTTAAATATAAAGATCATATAAGTGTTTTATTGTAAATATAGAATAGAGACCTTACACATGGTATCAGAGCAGGTTCACACTTTCGGACCTGTGTTAAGTTCTTTGGTGCCTTCCTGTATATTACGCTGTTCTAAATTATAGAGTAAAAACAAACCAGAAATTACAATAACACAGTTCTAGTATATGCAGCCACTTTATTATTGTTTTAAACAGAGTTTACATAGATCAGCCACCTTGAATGTATCTTCAAGCATGACAGAAATTTGATCAAACCAAACTATGCCCTCCCTCGAGCTTGCCATGGAGAGCCTAGCATAATGATTTGTTGTTGTGGCTTTTAAAAAAAAAAAAACTCCTTCTGTCCAGTCTTGAATTTCAAAGCCTTTAAACAATCTTGAAGATAGCACATTCTTAGGCAAACAAATGAAAATCAATATACTGAGTTATACTTTAACAAGACCACAGGACATTAAGAGCTTTTGGAATTTGGAACACACAAAAATGTTTCATGGTCTAGGGATGCTTGAGGAGAAAACATGTTCATAGAAAGCAACCAACAGTTACTACAAGCATGTTCCTAGAAAGCAAAACACTAGTTACTAATCATGAATAATATTCTAGTTGAGTTAAAATAGTCTGAAGACAATATTAACCAAACACTCCCTCGGCCTGTAAGCTTCAAGATGGCAATGCCCCTTCACTATCTTGGTAGGGTGAAAGCCAAAAGCAGCATGCTAATCTGCAGGTCTTTATATTTACCTGTGCACGACTCCTAGTCAGGGCTTCTCTTGTCATCAGAATCACATAATTCATTAGAAATATTGCGAAAACATATGCAACATCTGCCAGCATAATTACGAGTTGTCTTGATATTCCTGCCCATCAAGAGATTGATGGAAGTGAAACAGGGGTATAACATAAAATATCTTGGCCACGAAAATGTGAATACTACCACCCTTTGGAAGTGAAAACATAACAGTAGCACCCCAACGTTTAAATAGTACCTCAAGGTGTAAATATAGTACTCAAAGGTAGCTAGTGCAACTCTATGATCACCAGTTCTAAAGCCAATTCTATGGCTTATGGGTTATGAAGGTGCGTACACATACGTATATAATTGATAAAAGAGACGAAGGTGTTCAATCCATGTCTAACATACCTGATATTTTAGGACATTTCAGTGCATTTTTTTAGGCATTTCAGTTATAACTCAACAGATTCAAATGTCTTATTCTTTGCTGCATGACTTGAAAATAGGCAACTGTGCAACTCCTACACAGTTTTATTCTTCCATTATTCCATAAAGTGTCTTAACTCCTATGCTTCTACACTACCTTAAGTTTAGTCCAAAATGAACTTTGGCATCTGCACCACTAGAATATTATCAACAAGTAACCTTCCTACATAGAGCATCAACGACCATTCTCCTCCCTTGGTTTATATATTAAAAGTCTTGATTCTCACGAACAATACTCATATTATTCAAATCATAAAACAATTGATGAGTAAAATCATTACATAACAAAAAGAGAGATGAAATGAGGCCAAAATCAACCAAAATGTTGAGTCCATCTGAACATGTGAAAGCAAATGAAAGATTAACTGATATTCTCATTAATTGCAAGCAAACCCATATTCTTATACAAATTCTCTTGAACCTGAACGAAATATTTTGCTGTCTCTGTTGCCCATAGTGCTGGTAAGCCCTTTGAATCCTAGAAATGAAGCAGATCTAAATCTATGATGACAGTTATAAATAGTCCAAGCCTATGGTAAAGTAATTTGAATTCTCTAATGGTTTAAATAAAGTTTCTGAATCTTATAAGTCATCGATTCAAGGGTATGTTTGATGCAATTGGGCTCCTATATAGAATCCAAGCTCTACTATGACAATCGATGCACGTAAACAAGTCAGGACAAGAATTCATGAGAACAATTTGACAATCCGAAGTCTAAGAAAAGGGATCTGAGTTTTATATAGAGAGAAGTATTGTGATATGTGGTAAGAAGGGCCAAATCTACTCTCAGGCTGAAATGAAGTAAAACTCGAGGCTACATCAAACCACGCTCAGCCTCGTAGCTAGCCCTACGAGGACAGGAGAGGGCTCTCTCCGTCAATCTCGGTAAAATGAGCAATAAGATGCGAGATGACTTACAATAGGAACTGATTTTAGGCTAGTAAAGTGATAGGTATGTTTGATTTTTTGGTTTTTGGTTTTTCGCTGGAGAAATGGGAAAACAGATTTTGGGTCCGGGGATAAGGTCAGACCTTTGTAGATTTCGAGTTGGGGCGAGGTAGGTGACGGTCTTGATGCTTTTGATTGGATATATGGACAGTTTAGACCGACGAGGAGCTGAAGAGGGAAAAGAAGAACTTGGATCCTCTCCAAACAGTTGAAAACATATAGAACTAACTGAATTCAAAGGCCGAGCACTGTAAACACTGGATTCAACCTTATTCACTCATTCAATTTAGTTCAGAAGCATATGAAAGGATGGCATACATTTAAACATGAAGAAACTTACAGTAAACAAAGAGGAAACACCATCAAGAACAGAACACCACAAGGATCCCAACAAGTGCCGCAAAACCTCTGATCTTTCCTTAGCCAAATATGAAAAATATGTACAATGATATCAAAAGTCTCCCAAGAGTCCAACCTCTCCAACCTCTGAAAATGATTGAGAAATTACAATATATAGATCACTCTAACCCCTTCCCACACCTCTAGGGGTCGAATTCCTCCTTCAGGGGTTAGTTTCAACCAAATTCTAATCAAGGAACTAAAATCTAGGCAGCTAACAACTTGCCTCTAAAAGAGTGGAAACTGATTCATTTACATGATTTTCACTTTTTTGAGAGTGAATCTTCTAGAATAGGTAGAAATGAACCAAAGTTACATGCCAAACATAAATTTACATCATAAAAACCCAAAAATTCCATCCACAAGCAAAAATGGTCCATACTAGGCGAAAATCTGAGCTGGCAGTTGAAAATTCAGCAAAAATTTAAGTGGGTCGCATTTGAGCCGAGTGGGTCGCATTTTTTCCAGCCTGAATTTGAGGTACTTCCCGGCATCCAAATTGAGCTCATGATAGCTCGTTGGAAATTCCTAGATGTTGACTATCCAACCCAAGTGGAATTTCCCAATTTGGAGCTCATTTGACCCTCCAAAACTTCTTTCTCCCAGAAGTACTTCCTGCTGGTGCAAAAGGTGGCAGCAAGGTGGTTTTCATGGTGTTTTTGAGCTCTTTGACCATCCAGATTTGGATGAAATGCTTAGGTGATGCCTGAGGATGCATAACTAACCATGAAAAATCCAAAAATGCAAAAATTTCCTCCAGCAAGTGTCCCAAAAAAAAGTGAGCATATGAGGGTGAGACCCACTTAACTGAAAAACCTGTTTTTAGACCAAAAAATTTCAAAATGACAAAATTTTCTCCGAATTTGCTCAAATTCAGAGCGAAGATCCTCCATCATGTATCTTGCCCAGTCAATGAAGCCTCGGCCAAAATCTGAAGTGGATTAGGCCTTTTCCGCCGTTTTAGTGCTTCGCTCAACCTCCTCTTCAGAATCTTCATTCTCGCTTTGCAGACATGCATGCGAGCCCAATAATGTCCTTTCATGTGACGAAGCATGTCTTTGTCTCTATCATGATCCTGTGAATGTACCTACGCTGATGAAGAAGGCGAGACCCCTTCCACGCCATGTGGAGATATTACTCGCGCTGCTGATGAAGTCAACGAGACCCCTTCCACCCCGGGTGGAGATAGTACTCGTCGTGATGCTGCAAACAAAGCTCCGTGGCCTCTCTGATATGTTACCACTACTGGCGCACTGCTATGCTCCATCTCAGTACATCAACCTCAACGATTGAGTCACTGTCCGACTCCTGCTCATACTCTGACTTCTGTCTCTGACATGGCTTTGAACAAGATATTTGCAATATGTATATATTGATATAGATGCAGTGATGTCAAAGTTTCAATGCATTCTCAAAACCCAAATATATTGCATATGTACCAAAGCATCATAGGAAACACACAATGGTAATAGCTCTGTTTAGGTGGATTGGGATAAAAGAACAGTCTCTGTTTTGATTTCAAGTGAAATTTGACAAATGGTAGCATGCAGCCTTTAGAATACTGGATAAAATTTGTCAAAGGGAACAATGAGTATAAGGCTGTGTTTGTCAATGGGAAATGAACAATGAGTATAAGATTGTGTTTGTCAATGGGAAGTGAGACACAATATGACAATGATCACCATGAAACACAAGCCATGACAGTGGTAAAACAATAATGATGACAACGGTGGTATAACGAGTGTGAAGGCAGTGGGGCTTTGACAATACATGCAAAGGTAGATATATCAATCATATAAGGTGGGAAAATAATCATAAAACCATCCATATGTATTTAGAAACCCTAAGGAATAAATCTGCTATGCATATAGGGTTTCACCTCTCCATTCAAATAAATCAATTTTCCCACTTCAAGACATCACAACCATATTTAAAATCTACTGAGCATTGATTGAAAACCTGTTTGAAAGCAGCTGGAGTCGATTCCACATGAATCTGGGCGCAAATATGACTTTTCTGGGCTCTGTTTTTAAGTGGGTCGCATCTCCCTCAAGTGGGTCGCATGCCACAAGTGGGTCGCATGCGTTCAAATTTACACTGGCCAAAACGCACAAGTGGGTCGCATCCGCCAAGTGGGTCGCATCCCCCTCAAGTGGGTCGCATCCACTTCAAGTGGGTCGCATTTCCCTCTTGCCACATAGTGCATTTTTCAGGAAGCTTTTGGAGGCCTTCCCGGTGTCCAAATTGAGCGTGTGATAGCTCGTTGGAAAGCTCTTGGAGTCTACTTTCCAAAAAAAGTGGAATTATGCAATTTGGATTTCATTTACCCTGTCAAAAATAAAATCTCCCAACACTACTCCCAGCAGGTGCATCAATTCTCTTGGGGCAACGGTATTTTTGACTTTTCTCTAAAACCATGACACCTGTGTAAAAATTAAAGGAGGTTTTTCTTCCTTGGCATGTTTTGGACAAAAACCTCTCTCATTTTTTCAAAATTAATCTTTGATTTCTCTGAAACATCTTTTGAGTGAAACTTACCCCGATGTGTGAAACAAGGAATTTTGTCGAAATGAAGCGAAATGAAGGGGATAAGGGGCTTCTAAATTCTTTGGGAAATTTTGGGAAGTAGGGAGGGATGTTAGGAAGCAGGGGAAAGTGGAATCACAGAGATTGAGTGAGGGGAAGGAGTCCAAAAGGGCAAAACACAGGCCTAGCCTAGAAAATTGCCAAGTTGTGGCAAGAAACTAGGGTTTGTGCAAAAATGAGGAATTTGGGGGATCTCAGTGATGGGAAGTGTTTAATGAGGTATATTAAGGATAGGGGAAGGTGTATGAACATCAGAATACAAGTTTTTCGATGATTTGACCATCCAAGAGAAATTACCTCCAAAACCCTAGGAGAGGGAAATGGACCTTACCAAGGCACAACTGAAGCATGAACAATGTGTAAAATGACCCAATGGAACTTGACATGATGATGAAAACCCTATGAATGATGATACACTCAACTGAATGGTGACATGGACCGACATTTGGACAAATTTGGAAGGAGTGAAAACAAACCCTAGACCTAATGCCTAGTGACCAAATTTTGCTTGAAGACTCTTTGAAATGACAAAATTTGACCTTGACACTTTAAAATCATTTTGAAAGAGCATGTTTGATCACTGGAGGAAGGTTGCAAAGGCTGACTCTAACTATAGGGTCCTGTAACCCAAATTCTTAGAAATCTAAACCACCAATGCTAGGAAATATCACAAAATCTGAGACCGACTTCAAAGCAAGTCCTAGTTGGATACTACTGTGAAAAAGACTAAAAGAAATCAAGAATCCCAGCTCTACTCCTGTGACATAAACAAGAATATCAAGGAGAAATTTCGAACCTCTTTATCTCAGACGAAGGAACAAATCCAAGAAAAGTTCGAGCTCAATTAAATCCTTGCGGAAGTAACCTGTGGTGGCATAAATGTAAGGATCAACCCATTTGTCTTCAGGAAATCTAAAAATACAGCGGGTAAAGGCAACTCTGTATTAGCGGATTCTGCCTCTTCGTCTGTTTCCTCTAAATGTAGAAAGCCATCTTCACTTTCAGCGCCTTCCATTATTTCCATAACAGCCACCCTCTCAAGTAGGTTCTTATGCTAACCATGTCCACCGGCACTAGCACCAGTACAAAATTCAGCTAAAGATCATCTGTTAATCTCCTTATGAGACTTTCGTTTTCGGACATATGGCGCTGAGTTGTTTTGCCATTTAGCATGGACAACCTCCTTGCAATATTACTATAATGTCGCCTAAAGAACCCGAATGAAAGAACATTGATTTTAAAAAAAAAAAAGAAAAAAAAGAAGAAGAAGAAATGAACAGAGCTTAGCTTCTAAAAATCGACCTCCAATCTGACTCCCACTTATTATTGGACTTCATCAAATTTAAATCTGCACCATAACCTCTCAGTTTCAATGCAACCGTCCCAGCTTTAAACAACGAATGCAAAAAGAAACTTATGAAAATCTTAGGACAACGTTGCCATCTGGGTATCTATATGACTCGTGTCAAATTATTAAATCTAATAGGAAACCATGTTATGAAATTTGATAAAAGAAAGCCAGCTATCAAATCCGATATTAGTCGTATATTGGAGTCATTTAGCCAGCAAGATGTAATGTATTTTATATTCTGTGTATCATGATATACATCTATACCACCAAATGTGCAATAGGCGGAATAAATTAATATGTATGTATGATTATGTATGATTAGATTAAAAATATATCGTATAGATTTAAAACTATATTGTATGGTTTTTAAATGTATGGTTTTATATATATATCGTTTGATATTATTTCGTTAAAGTTATATCGTATGGTTTTAATTTATGTGGTATGTTTTGTTTGTTAAATATATATATATATAGCATGTGTATAAGTTAGGAATTTAAATTTTATTAAAATTTATAAATTTAAAAAGTATGTAATAACATGAAATTAAATGTTATTTTTCATGGTTAAAAAGTATAATGTAAATATATATATTATTGTTAAAATGATAATTTTTTTTTATAATGCTATTTATATTATAAATAAATTATTCTGAAGTTTGAAAAAAAAAAAAACATGGTTTAAATATTCAATGTTTTAATTTTTTCAATGTTTTAATTTTACTAATTGAAATCCCTTTATAATTTTGGTGAATTTACTTTTGAATGTGCTAATTCCACAAACCAAATTAAAATTATGATGTAACCCAAAGAGTCACATAGTTAGACTATATATAAAATACCAATAAAGCAAATTTCCAGTTAATAATGTTAAAGTAACTAAATGCCAAAATTAGTGTGTTCAAAAGGGGTAATAATATGTTTATATATATACAATTGCTAACACCTTTTATGTTTTTACATATAAAACAATACTATATTAATGTGTTTCATAAAATCGTTTGCATGAGGTTATAATTAATTATGTTAATTATAACAATAGTTTGACAGATATATGTGCTACCTCCTTAAGTATGAGAGAGCCTGAAAGAGTAGAAAAGGTTATAATATTCATTTACAAATAAGGTATATTAATTGATAATTATAATTAATTAATTAAACTTACATAATTATATAATAATTTGATCTACCATAGTTGTTATGAATGCTTAAAGAGTCCTATCAAAATCTTGAAATTTACAAGCATACAAAAAAAAAAAAAAAAATTCATACGCTAACGAAATATGCAAACAAATCAGAAATAGTAATGAATCACCATAGTTGCGGAATACAAAAGAAATGGAGTAGTGTTTAGTAAACGCTTCATGAGTAAGAATATTAAGTTTGATATTTTGAAACTTTTTTTTTATATATTAAGATGAATTAATAAATTAGTCGCTGCTTAAAAGTGATAAATACATACAAAATATGGACATTTAGTTTTCAGGAATTGGGTAAATTTAGTTTGATTTAAAATTTACATAAGAATAATATATTTTGTTAATAAAATTAGTAATTGTAGGACTCATGATTTAGCGTTAAGTGTATATTGTTTGGTCTCTTTTTTTTTTTTCCTTTTTGGGAAATATTGAGCATGTTAATGATTAATAAGTTTATAAATCAAGCTTGGGAAATGATAAGTTATTATTAGAGTTTGAATTAAATTGACCATGATGTGGGCACTGCTAGTGCAGAAATCAGAGAGTTGATATTATTATTTAAATGCTATTTCGGGTCGCGGTGGGATTCGAACTCAAGTTCTCTGCCCAACCAACCAACTCTGCGACCGTTGAACCTTATGTTTTAGTACTTCCAAGATAAACCAAGAAACTAAACTTAAGATTTATATGTTAGGGTGAAGGAGCTATTGTATAAGTTTTATAATATCAATCTAGATTAAAATGTAATGTCTTTGTTACAGAATATTAAGATTTCGTGAAATCACAGAAAGTATCATTTGTCCTTCACATAATGTATCGTTGTATTACCTCATGATTTTATATTATCACCTTAATGGAATGGGATTTGTTAATAAATATATTTAAATAAGATGGATACAAAAATCCCTGCCCTATATGTAAAACAGATAGCCTTTATTAATGTATCACATCACATTTATATCTACAGCTTAAGGAATTTTCATAAATATAAATTTATGAAAGTTTTGCTAATGTTCGAGGTACAAATATGTACATAATCCCCTAAAAAATGTATTTGGGTGTTAATGGTGGAGAATACAATTACATAATCCTTAAATTAGCTGAAGAATCTCTCAAATCTGAAAATGATGAATTAAATTGGGACATAGTATTGACTCTTGAGTATGGTCTATCAGTGAACAATGAGAAGTCATTGATTGTTGAATTTTCACGTCAAATATTGTACAAATAGAATGAATACTTTTAGCCACAATGTGAAAATATTATCCTAGGTCCTTCTGGAAACACAATGCATCAATTAATTAGTTATCATTATGGTATCATTAGAAAGAAAAATTTGCCTGTCTCTTACCAAAAAAAAAAAAAAAAAAAAAAGAAAGAAAGAAAGAGTGTTCACTAAAATTTTATAATGAAGAAAATCTATTATTTGAGTAAGCACTCTACCACATGTATATAATAGGAATGGTAAAAAGGTCATAGTTAAAAGATGACTAATAAATTAATATAGTCATCTCATAAAAAATAAAAATAAAAAACTTATATTATATAGTTACGGGGATAAATAGTCGTTCCTGTTAAAAGAATTAATAGATAAACGTAATTTTATTATAGAAAGGATTCACTATATTACAAACGAGATCAACAATGTAAACTTAACCACTAACATAATATAGATAGTTTGTAACACAATTGCACTATTCAAGATAGATTGTTGAACAATGTTTGTTAAATATTGAAAATATTGAGCTAAAACCATCCATAGACAAAGCCCTTGATGAACTATAAGTATTAAGGACCGACGTAGTATGATAAGTATTGTTACACATTGTAACATATTAGAACACTTACTTGCAGGTAGTAAAAGTAGAAAATCTATACCCCATGCGAGCTGAATTTATGATATATTTTCAAGATAGTAGTTAAGATAGTTTCTATATTCACTACATCATGTTCCTGTCAAAAATTTACTAGACTCTATTTTGGTCTTTGAATGTTTCTGTATTGATCTGTACCCTTCAATAAACATGAGTGAATTTTGATTTCTATCATATGGGTTCTCAGAAATATCTCCATCTTGATTTTCTTAACTTTTTATTTTATTTTATTTTATTGGGAATACAAATCCGTGAACATACAAATTTCAGAGTTTTAGGGTTTTCCACATGCAGATAGGATTTACAAAATGGTCATTTTCTAGAACTTTTCGAATCCATCTAGTATTACATAATGTCCTGTATCATAATCCTTTGTTGGGATAATATTGTTTACATATCACTGGTCCAACCATAGTATCAGTGCCTACTTTATAAATCTGGCTTAAGTTGAATTATACCTTCTGCTTATAGCTGGTTTTAGCTTAGTGCAATGCTAACTTCCTAAATCTAGATCTCTATAATCAGGTTGAAGTTAAGACTTAAACTCTCATATAACTCATTCGTGTTGAGACTTTGACAGACTTAATTCTTAAGTTAGACTATTGCGGAAGGAATCAAAGATCTAGATCCCTTATAAAAGAAGTGTTTGCATTTTGCTCTTCCTTCCCGTTTGTATCTTTTAAAATATGAAAGATGGACAAGTTGTAAAATTTGAATTATGTTTTAACCTTGATTAATATTTATAATTTCCGGTTCTATCTTTTGCATAAATATTGTCTTGGCATTAACCAATAGATTAAGTTGCATCGGAAGTCTAAAGGAACTATTTGTTTAAAAAAAAAAAACTGCTCATTTGTAAACTATTCATATGCAGTTTCCAATCTTTACCCTATCAATTTAACAAGAAGACCCACCCTTGCTATAACCCATTATCAATTAGATCGACTACCTGGGGAAATATAAAGATCAAATGTCAAAATACCCAACTTATGCTAATTTTGAGAAACTGGAAACTTTTATGTATATGATTACTCTATTTGATACTTGAAACTTTATTTTGAATCATCATGTAAGAATGAATTTTCGTGCTGTTACATGGATATCCTAAAAAAAACGGATGTTACTTAACTCTAGTGATACTGAATATATGCTATTGTTTGACTTTACTAGTGCAGGGATACCAACATGCCTTATGTCATTTAAATTATCATTGCAGGAATATGAACAATATAGATGCATATGCTGTAATGTGTACAAATGTTTACATTGATAACAGTATATTTGGAATGTGTAGAGATTGTTATATGGGTAACAATTTGTTAGGAACAATATATATACATATGCTGTAATGTGTGTACGAATGTTTACATTGATAACTGTATATTTGGAATGTGTAGAGATTATTATATGAGTAACAATTTGTTATGAACAATATATATGCATGTGCTGTAATGTGCGTACGAGTGTTTACATTGCAGATTGTGTACAAGTAATTACCTTGCAGAATACAGATTACAGAACCAAAATACGTGATGACAGAATCCCCAGAACAGTTGAGACTCCCGAGATTCCACGATAGGGTGTTGACCCTGATCCTATTGGGAGGGGTGGAGGTGTTGCCCACCGGTTATCCTCTGATACCTGGAGTCATGGGAGGACTGTGCGAGTCACGCTCCCCTAGACGTGTGATGATGACTGCCGGATGCCTACAAGCATATCTGGTCGACATAATCGACGCTGATATCCTTAAGGTCTATGAATGGATCAGTAAAACTGATGCCATGGCATATTCCTGTAGAGGACGGATAGGATGGGAGTGGAAGAAATCAGGAAGGATAGGATGATTTCAGAATAGTTTGGAGATTTGATTGAGATGGGAAATAACAATTAAAATTGCAGATATATACTTATTCAAACAGAAAGTCAATCTTAAAAAAAATCAGCCTTCTACAATCACCCTAATTTCTAAAATACAATCATTGATATGAGTATATGAGACCCTAACTTCGGGACGAAGTTTTCCGAAAGGAGGAAGTATGTAACAACCCACACCCTAAGTTCCTACTCCCTAATATTTAACTAATAGTTAAATATAATAATACAAACATAAAGAAAAAAAAAAAAAAAAAACTAACTTTAAAGAATAATTAGAATAAGTCATTAAACATTCAAAGCACCATGATTAAATATATTCGAACTAATACAAATCTTATCCTCTTACATTTGAATGACAGCTCTTTAATACAACCTTATCATCTATCATTCAAATGACATCTCTTTGAAAACATTCATTTCTACATTTATGGACGTCTTATCTCGATGGAGTTGTGGCGGTGGGGCAGATGGTTATTTAAACAAGAAGACATGAAGGAGGAGGGGTCTTTTTTTCTTAGATGAAATGGAGAAGGATGTTGTGAGGAAATGGAGAAGGCTGTTGTGGTGAAATTTATCAACTGTGGATGGGAGACTTACTGTTCTCGGGATTCTGGGCACGGGGGCAAAGGAGGCGTCCTCTGGATTTGGGTTTAAATCCCAAATTGGTTGGGAGGAACATTTTGGGTTCTGTAATCTGTCCAATAAGCTGGAGAGGAGGGTCACGGTCCCAGCAGTTTTCAGCTTGAACAGTTCTGGTTTGCAGCTCACCGTTCAGTTTTCAGCTTGAACAGTTCTGGTTTGCAGCTCACCGTTTCCAGGTATTTCTCTGAGCATCAGTTACTTATCATGTCTCAGCATCAGCTGGTTAGTGGGTTTGTGAACTTAGGAATATTTTGAAACCGTGAATCTGTCATTAGAGTTTATGTTTAATTCCTCTTGCAATTATTTTCTGCTTAAATATAAAGATCGCATAAGTGTTTTTATTGTAAATAAAGAACAGAGACCTTACAATGCATCTATGCTTCATTTGATAAGAACATTCACCAACAAAAAGGAGTTGGTGCGGCCTGCTATTACACGATTTGCCACTAGTTTCATATCTCTTCAATCCCTCTTGAATTCTAAGTGGGATTTGAAGAGAATGTTTCTTTCAAAGGAGTGGCGTGCTTTGACTATTAGCTGCAAACCAGAGGGAGAGGCCATCTGCAGGTTGGTGTCATATCAGGAAAGTTTCTGGGCAGGAGTGCAAGAGGTGTGCAGCGTTACTGAACCTTTGGTAAAGGTTCTTAGATTGGTGGATGGAGAGAAGCCCGCAATGGGCTACTTGTATGACGCCATGGATAGGGCCAAAGAAGATGTTCGCAGCTACTATGATGATAAGGGTGATGAGGGGTTTCAGAAACAACTTCTTTTATGAGAAGTGATTGATGACCGATGGAACAACACACTCCATCGTCCCATTCATGCTGCAGGGATCTTCTTGAACCCCGGATTTGCTTACTCATGTAGTTTCCTATTTGATGCTGAGGTCATGGATGGCTTTTTCACTTGTGTTCAAAAGATGGTGCCAACTCCATCAGAACGTGCAGAGATATCGAAAGAAATGGAGGTATACAGAATGGCAGGTGGCACCTTGAGCTTCGACATGGCTGTCCAGGATAGGACTACTAAAATGCCAAGTAAGATTTTCATTATTTTAAAAATTTTCTTATGTTTGTAACTTTATAAGTTTATCTTATTTGTTGTAACTTGTAACTTGTAGATGCATGGTGGAGGAGCTACGTTGGCAGATTACCAAAACTCCAAAAACTTTCCATTAGAATACTCAACCAAACATGTAGCTCTTCAGGATGCAAGCGCAACTGGAGTGTATTTGAAAAAATACACACCAAAAGGCACAACAGGTAAAAAACTTAAAATATTCCAACTGATTTTTTGAATTCATTGATTTTTTTTTTAAATATTTAATTTATTAATTTATGACCCTTGTACAGGTTGGAGGCCCAGCGCCTCAATGACATGGTTTACGTCTACTACAATCTTAGATTGTGGGTGAGACAACTTGAGAGGACACATGATATGGAGGCCATCTCTTTAGATGCGATTGACACCACTGCGGAATGGAGGGTTGAGGCTATGAGGCCTGTCATGGAGTCAGCCCCTGATTGGATAGAGCAGGAGGTAGTGGAGGGGGAGGAGGACGACGAGGAGGAGCAGCGGCAGGAGGAGCAGGAGGAGGAGGTAACACCACCTACCACTGCTACCGGTAGAGGACGTGATCTGCCTCCTTTAGCTCCTAGTGCTTCAGGTTCCCGTTCTGGTGCTTCAGTTTCTACTTCTAGAGCACAACAGATTCCATTGCCAGTCCCGCCAGCTTCTACATCTAGAGGGAAAGGCAAAGCTGCTGTATTTTCTCGCAAGAGGGGCAGAGGAAATCAATAGTATAGGACCATAGGTTATATGGTGCATTGACATTCTTTTGTATATGACATTGACTCATGATATGAGATACATTATTATATTTTTTGTTGATATTTTGAGGCGGAGTTGACTCTTGAGACTCAGGACTTAGTATTCAGGACATGATTCAGTTTTATGTGTGATGTGGCACTAGACATGATATTACACATCTTATATATTAGTTTTTTTTTTCATATTTATGTGTCAATGCATTTATTTTATGCTATGGATGCTTTAGATATTAAAAAAATTGAAAAAAAAAAAGAATATTTTTGTATGTGCCGATTTTTTCCCGATTTTTACCCATTTTTTCCCGATTTTTATGATTTTTCCGATTTTTTCCACTCGCCGATTTAATCCCAATCGCGATTTTCAAAACATTGCTTACAATGCTTAAGAACTAGGCCTCTCTTCCTTTCACAGCGAAAAAACTTAGTTACAATTTTTGTTTCTATGGTTTATCCTTTTATTCCATGCTGCTAGGGTTTACAAGATCTAAATACTTAGACCTGTCACTTACAAATTTTAAATTTCTACAACCACACACAAGAAGGTTAGTTGCAAAAACCTAAAGTTTAAGGTCTTCAAAATCTGTCAAATAGATTTTACACAAACCCTAGAAACTTCAAACTTACCATGCATTACTATCATTCTACCAATCCCTAACAAAATTATTAGACTACAAGACCTAGAATATTATCAAATTCTTTTATGCTACTGTCCTTTTTCATGATCCTCATCATGACCTTGACATATACCATGAAATTTACATAAAAATTATTCATACCTTTGCCACTTTACCTTGAAGATCCAGTTCTTCTTCAATTCCAACCACATTTGTTGTTCCCATATCACTGTCCAATTGTCATACCAAGATTTCTCATTTTTGTTGTAATTTGTCTCAGTGTTACACCTAGGACAGACTTTAGTTACTTGCATTTTTTCAAGAGATTTTTTTTTGTGGATGGGTTCTCAAATTCGCACGGCGGAGAGAATAATATGATCTTGGTCTAGTAGCTCAAAAACAAACTTGTATTGTCTATAGCAACTTGTTGCAATTTGCACCATAGAAATCAATATTGCGTGCCATTATATCAATGTTGTGACTTGTTTGACATACTATACTCGCATCATATATATACATTGTAGCAGCTCAGATATCATAGTGTTGTTGGTTCTTAGAAAAGGTGCAATCCATCACAGTTTGTGAACATACCATATTAAGAGTCATCACAGTACTATAGATCTCAGATAGGTGCCTCATAATTTCCAATCAAGATCTTTTAAACTCGCTTTACAGTGCCTTGCACTAAAAATCGCATATGTGTCAAGAGGCTTGAATTAGTTGTACCATTGTTACTTATATTAATTTTCATCATCTTGGATCACATGCTTGGATCTCGACCCTTCAACAAAAAGGTATTTTGTATCCATTATCATACCATTTCTGGAACTCATATATAGTTGCATCAATTCATCAAAAGAGAATTCGTATAGCAATTATCCAAAGCAACTCGTTCAATCAGACTTGGATTCTCAGATCTTTGTCATGCCCAGAACTTAAGAACAAAGACTTTTATATGATTTCAAAGGAAACTTATAGTCAGACTTATATCAGACTTTGGATCCTTCTTGCAGTAGATTTCTTTCCCTTTCATAATGCCAACAACCTGTGATCTTAAGGCCTCCTCCTACCAACCTTAGCTCTGATACCATGTTTGAAAATTAGTGCATTTGTAAATTAGATTTGACTTTCCTTACTTGATAATTACTTGTGATATTAATTGGCATTTTATTACTTCTATTATTTCTTCTTCAGTGAGCAATTATCAAACATGAAGGTCACAAGAACACAAGATATAGACTCCAAGCCAGGGAAAACCCATAAATAATACTTCTCTTCTTATAGAATCAAATAAAAGTGAGACCTCCAAGACCCAAAGACCAAAGTCAAGATTCTTTCCAAGCACCAAGTCATCCCTCCAACAATTCCTTACTCAAACAAAGCTCAAGTCAACAAGGTCAATGAAAGTCAAACTTCAAAATTTCTGGTCAAATCAGAGTTCAACTCTATTGCAGATCTGCAACTTAGACCCGCAATTCTCAACGTCCTACAGCTATCCAGAAACCCTAATCTCACACTTGTGGGAGAATCCAAGCATGAAAATCAGATTTTCTCTTGTCTTCTTTAACCTTCGCTCTTCTTGCTTCATTTTCTTATTTCAAATCGAACTTGTGAAGTGTCTCCAAGTAGTCGAAGTCCCTTCCTATCTATATACACTTCTCTAGAGGTCGAATAGGCCTCTCCTTGGCCGACTTATCTTTAGTAGGGCCAACTTGGTCTTGGAGGAAAAAATGACTTTCTAGACACAAAAATAATAATTTTATTTTGTTACAAAAAGTCCAAATGAAACTATAATACATGACAAATGTTCTTCTTTGACTCAACAAGCCCTAGAAGCATGAAGAAAATGCTTTGACCTAGACTTGTGCATGAAACCCATGCTTCAACAAATAAATAAAAAAATTGTTATGTTGATAGGTGGTTGTCATTGATGTCAACCCAAGCAGCACCAGGAGCTACCCTAATCTTCCATGGCAAATTTGACACGGAAATTCATGGAATCTTGTGTCAAGATCTTTCTAGATAGATTTTCCTTGATGAGATGTTTTCGTTGATATATGGTATGCCCCATGGTTCTTTCTATTTGAGAGAAAATTCAGTTTAAAGTTGAAGACCCAGTTTTCTGGGCTAAAACCCCAGGGGGTAGAGACATGACACCTTATTCACCAACGGTTGTCAATATATGACAAGGATTCTCACTGTAATCTCACCACATATAAGTTGAATAATATCAAGAATCAAAAACAATAAATCAATCATTGACTTAATACATTCATGTGTCACCTGCAAGCACACCAAAAAGGGGTTAGTACATTAATTCCTTAAGGATATGTCACTAAAAAGAAATAATTTAATTCAATAAGTATTAATAAAAATATTAGGAAGAATATTAAAATGATTCACTTACCTTAGAATAAAAAGATACATATTTTAAAATATTTAACATTCTAAAAATATTATGAATTGCTCCTCTAACGTGCATTAAGAAGCCCTCCTTAACACCCAACGGTCAAACGATCAAGGAAGTTATGTCTCCTACAAACAAGGAGCCCTATCCAATGTCTGATTAAGAACCTTATACTATATATATGTTGTGAAACCTTGGCATAGAAAAGATTATGAATGAATGAAAAAATATCTGTAAACAAAACCTTCAGCCACGTTGAAATTTCAACGAAGGCATTAAGAGATCAGGATTCGGTTGTATGTTAATGTGATGTGAAATGCCATGGAACTCTCGGCTTCATCAATGCCAAAGATTCGGTCCCTTCAAAATCTGAATTTGACTATCATTCTAAGTGTGTGCGGAACATTGGAAGGGCTCAAATCTGAGTCATAAGCTAAGGTGACACGTCCAATTCATCAAACAAACCAGATCAAGGAAAAGTTTTTAAAGCCATTTAAAATCTCTCAGACTTGTGAAGAGATAAGCCGCATCCTAAACTCGTTTCCAGTGTTGATGTAACAGTAAAAAGGATCAGGTATGTTGTGTCAACTTATACAAAAGAACAAACTGTCTAGGGCAAAAATTTACAGCCCTGTTTTAAAACAAATCATAATAGGTATGTCTTGAAACTGTTTATGTCTGGTTAAGTCTTTATTTTAAATAAATTCTGAACTGTAGTTAGAAGACTATAGGATTATCTAGGTTTAGTTCATTAGTATTGGCTAAGGTTTATATTAGGGCCAATTTGCACTGAAGCAAGAGTATTTGCAGAGAGTTCGATAAACTTCAAGGTCCAAGTAAGTATGGTTATGTTTTTGCATTAAAATTTAGTGTAAATCTCTTATTAAAATCTCAGGTATTTGCTTGCTATTGCAATATCATTACAGTCAAATTTTATTATTCTACTAATTCTTGGTTGCAGGTAGAAGTGAGTTATTGTTATAATGTTCGTTTTTGGGTTTTGTTTGGCCTTGTTTCTATTGCAGGTTTAACATATTGGAACAATTGTATAAGATCCTCTAGAGACATCAAGTAGGGCAGCAGAAGGCAAGTTTCACTTGATTAAACTCCAAAATTGCAAGGGAAAAACAATAAAGCAGCAAGAACAGAATATCAAGGTTCAGTGAATCCTCCAACCACTAAATAAGCAACATCAAGAATAAGCAGGCAGTATAGTCCACCCTCTACAGCAAAGTTCATCATTAGCAGCAAGGACAGCAAGGACAGAGTGAACAATAGTTGTCAAGTCTTGTAAGCTATGTAAAGAGAGTACCTTTTTTCAATTGAAGTCAAACAATGTACATCTATGTAATTGTAAAAGTATCAATGCCTAGAGTTGAAAAAGGAAAATTTGGTTTGGGAGAAGGTTTTGGTTTGTAGTTGGAAACTAAGTCACCAGGTTCGTGTTCGTGCTTGAGTTCGGCAACGTTGAAATTCGAATAAAGTTCGGCACCGAAAATTTTTCCGATAAAGTTCGGCATAAAATTCGACATATAGAAATTTGAAAAAAAATAAAAATATATATATATATATATATATAACAATTTTAAGCATGTTGAAAGATAAATATGATACACATAAATAAGATGATAGGATTATTGCTCAAACATTTACATCATTTCAATTTTCCACATATAAACCATGAAAGTGAGTGCCAAAATTCCAATAAAACTTTGTCGTTGTTCTGCGCAGGGTCCCTAACACTGTTCCAAAAGCACGCAAGTTGCTAAGCGGACTTGAAAGTACGTTGATCCACAATAAACCCGCGTTTGGTATGCATTTCTAGATGATGCAATGAGACGAGCTCACACCAGAATTCATATTCAATGTTTTCCACTACGTTGTTATTCTTACTAACTCTTAGAGAGGGTTTTCAAGAGTAGGAAGACTTCGTTGAAGTAACTGTTTTTTCCCTAAACTACCGTGTACTTTACATCGTTGACCAACAGAACATGCCTTCAGAGTCCATTTGTTTGTTGGCCTACTAAGTAACTAACAATTCAGGCTTTAATAATCCATTCAGATTTGGATGACGTCCATCAAGATGCGACGTATTCAAATTTCTCATTCATAGGATTTATGTTGATCTCGTCATCAACTTCGACGATGTTTTTTAGCATTACAGTTGAGGGTTTCCATCTCAGAGCCCAGCGAGGTGAATTCGTTAGCGCTTCTTCCGGCCAAAATAGCGCTTATTATTCAATTGCGTTGTCTGTTACGTGTGAGGACTGTGAGCCCGGGCCGGCAATGTGAGCCTGTGGCACTGTGGACAAGTCACAAAGACAGTGTGACCGTTTGACAAATTGGATTAGGTTTGTGGTTCGCTGGAAGAGACCAACGCCGCTGTGAATGATAACTGTGAGCCCGTGGAGCTAACTCTAAGCCTGTAACCTGTCCGCTGTGGCGGCTGTGCGCTGTGCGCTGTGGAGTCTGGAGACTGGAAGCCGAGAGTAAGTTTTTCGTCGGGCCGAGAGTCTGAGTAACCTGTCTGCTGTGGCATCGGGCCGAGAGTAAGTTTTTCGTGAGCAGTTCGAGCAACAATGCGGCTGCCGGCAAACCTATTACCAATTTACCAAATGCCAACCCTAAACTCGAATTTTTTGCCGAATTTAATAAAAAAAACATGAATTTAATCGAATTTTTTCAAGTTCGTCTTCGGGATTTTGTTCGGCATGAAGTAAGGCTTTGTGTTCGCCGAACACAATCGAATTTGTTTGGATGCCGATTAAATTCGCCGAACTTCGAACTTTTTCCTTAAGGTTCGCTGAACCCGATGACTAAGGTTGGAAAAAGGGTTCTTAGTTTGTCGGTACATGTGTTTAGGTCCAAGTGTATTTGTCAGTGAAAAAAAATATCATTGTAATGTGGATCATTGACCCTGGTACAGGAGTCCACACTTTTGTATTTAATTGTTTCTGTTAAAATTTGGGTACCAGAGGAGAAAAGATCATTCATTCTTTTCATGAGCAGATTGAGAGGAGCAAGAGAGAGCAAGGAGATTTTCTGAGCAGTGAGGAAGAAGAGAGCAGAACTTTGGCGCACATACCAAGGCATCATTCAGCAAATCCGTACAACAAGGTTACACACAGTTCAAGGTAGTTTCTAGGCACGTTTTTCAACGCAGAACTGTACAACAACTTTCGCATGCATTCCTAATCAGTCATACAGCAGTTCTGGCACAGATTTTGAGGCAATCCATACAACGTACTGTTGTTTATGTGCACAGAAATCGAGGGAGAAATCGTACAGCATTTATTGCTGTCCCTTTGCATGCAAATCGAGGAGGCTGTACAGGAGCATTTATTGCTGTTTTGCACGCAAATCGAGGAGGTCATACAGCAGCATTTATTGTTGTGTTTTATGGGCACAAAAATCAAGGACTCTGTACAACATTTAAGGTTGTCCCTGTTTTGACTGTTGGCACATTTTTCGAGGCAGAGGTTAAGCACGGAAAACGAGATAATTTGTATTTGTGTGGTTGCTAGAATTTTCTGTGTATTTCTGTTTCACTATAAAAGCATTTTATCAAAAATAAAGAGGAGCTCTCAAACTGGTTTTCCCCAAGAGTTGTAGGGGATTTTTCCAGAGTCACATTGACCAAAAATCAGCGTGTTATTTATCTCTGTATGGCTGTTATAATTTTCTGAGTTTTATTTCTGCATTTTTCAACTCTGAAATTCATGAATTTGTGTTTTCATAAAATAATTCCATTTCCAGAATTTTGAATGTATGATTATGGGAATGGGCATTTAACTATATGGGAGTGATAAGGTGAAACTGAAAACCGGAGTGAGGTCTAAAATTTCTACATGGTATCAGAGCTTGGGCGGCTGAAAGTGCAGTTTGGGACAGCAAGTGAAAAATTACAAGAAGCTATTGTCACACAGAAAACTGAACCTTTACCACAGATTTGAAAACTTCAGTTTGTTAGGACAGCAAGCATGTCTTTGGGCTTGAGGGTGGAGGATAGGTTGTATGGGCAAAGCAACTATAGTACATGGAGGGAGAGAATCCAGAGCATCTTTGAGGAGGCAAAAGTCTGGGGCATAATGGTTCACACCACACAGCACCCAATAGCAGCGTCTGCTGACCCTGTTCAGTTGGCTTAGTTTAACAAGAAGAATGCCAAGGGAAAATGACTAATTCTGGATGGCGTTAAAGACCATGTCATTCCTCATGTGAGAGGAAAGACATATGCACATGAGATGTGGACAACCTTGACCAATCTTTACCAAAGCACCAATTAAAACAAGAAAATGGTCCTAAGGGAGAAGCTGAAGGCCATTAAAATAGCTAAAACTAATGGTGTTACATCATACCTCACAAAGATCACTTTTGTGAGAGATGAGTTGGTAGTTGTTGGAGAAACCATTCCACCCACTAAGTTGGTGCAGATTACATTGAATGGTCTTTCCCAAGACTTAAGAGAGTTTTGTGGATGGGATTGTTGCACGGGAAAACCTTCCTAGCTGGGAGAGGTTGTGGGATGATTGCATTCAAAATGAGATCAGAAAGAACCATCTTGGGGCAGCCAAACAAGTGGAGGAGGATGACAATGTAGCATTGTTAGCAAGGGGCAAGAAGGGCAAAGGAAAGAAGCAAGCTTCCACAAGTGGTGGTGGGAGCAAAGGCAAAGCTAAAGGTAAGCAGGTAAACATGGAGAAGGACTATTCCAAAGTCAAATGTTAGAATTGTCAAAAGTTGGGACACCATGCAGTTGTGTGTCCAAAGAAGAAGAAGAAGAAGGGAAAGGACAAGACTATGGCAACTTCTGCAGAGACAAAGGACTTTTCGGAGAGCTTTGACCGAGAGTTTGGGTTCATTTCTTTTGAGTCCACTAGTGCAAGATCACATGCCACACATATTCAGAGGGAGTGTGCACTTCCATCCACTAGCGGAGCATCTTCAGGTATTTGGTATGTTGACAGTGGGGCTTCTCGTCACATGACAGGAGTCTAGGAGTACTTCTCGGAGCTTTCAGAGAGTGGCACTGATATAGAGGTAGTACTCGGAGATGACAACATTGTTAGAGCAGTCGGTGTGGGGACATTGACATTTTATATGGAACACAAACTCCCCTGAAAGTGTCAGATGTTCTATATGTGCCAGGGATGAAGAAGAACCTTATATCCGTCTCAGCATTGGAGGACAAAGGGTATGAGGTGTTGTTCAAGAGAGGGCAAGTGCTTATATATCCTAGGGGCACTCCAGCTGATTCAGCTAGAGTGATTGGTGCACGCCATGCCAAGGTGTACAAGTTTTCATTCCAACCTCTGATGGCATTGAGTAGCAGTATCGACACTAGATCTAGCAGTTCAGAGTTGTGCGAGATTTGGCACCGCAGGATGGGGCACATGTATCATGGGGCCTTGAGGACATTGCAGGAGATCACCACAGGTGTGCCAGATTTCAGTTTTGATCACCTTGATACATGCAGAGGATGTGATATGGGGAAGTTTTCCAAATCCCCTTTTCCCAACAGTGACAGCAAATCGACATGGATTCTTGACTTGATTCATACCCATGTGAGTGGTTGGATGTCTCATGTATCCTTGAGTGGCTATGAGTATTATGTGTTATTCATTGATGATCACTCCAGGAAGACCTGGATTTATTTCTTAAAGACCAAGAGTGAGGTCTTCAAGCGATTTCAAGAGTTCAAAGCTCTTGTGGAGACCCAGACAGGTTGGAAGATCAAGGCCCTCAGGTTGGACAATGGAGGGGAGTATACCCTTGGTGAGTTTGTTAATTATTGTGCGGAGGCAGGCATCAAGATGGAGTTCACAGTTCCTTACAACCCCTAGTAGAACAGGGTTGCGGAAAGGAAGAACAGATCCATCGTTGGGGCTACCAATGCCATGCTACATGATTAGGGGTTACCTTTGTTTTTGTGGGCAGAGGCCTGCAACACTGCGATGTACTTGCGAACAAGAGTCCACATCATGCCTTTGGGCATGTGACTCTGGAGGAGGTTTTTTCTGGGAAGAAGCTTGATGTTGGTCACTTATGTATCTTTGGGTGCATTCAATACTCCTATGTTCCCAAGGAGAAGAGGACCAAGCTAGAGCCCACTACAGATAAGGGCATCTTTGTGGGTCACAGTGAGACCTCGAAAGCCTTTCAGATTTATATTCTTGTGAAGAGGAAACTTGTTGTTAGGCGAGATGTGAAGTTCGAGGAAGATAGGGCTTTTAGGAGCTCATAGGAGTTAAAGTATCTGGATTCACCAGACCCTTAGGAGCAGCTCAGTCAGTCACAGGGATACAGTGGACAGGGATCAGGAAGTACATCGATTACAGTGTCAGGTCCATCAGTGAGTAGTGGCTCTTAGAGTTAGATGGGTGGTGCTTCGGGCAGCATGCAGAGCAGTCCGCGGAGCAGTTCACATAGTAGCCCACTAATGGACGATTCACACGGTACTTCAGCAACTACATGCACAGGTTCAGGCATGAGGTCGGTTGGCAGACCTTCAGGAGTTCAGGTTTTTGATGAGGATGAGGATTGTTTCACTCCGATGGGAGAAGTGTGCTCAGAGAAGAGGAAGCCCGAGTGGCTTCAGGACACCTTGCGCGAGGCCACATCTGTTGCTGGGCCAAAGAGACAGGTTAGAGAGAGAAAACCACCTGAGCGATTCTGTAGCTATATGGTATTGATCACTAGCATCGTTGATTCTGAGGCTTCTAGCTATGAGAAGGCAGCTAGCTAGCAGGTTTGGAGAGAGGCCATACAGGAGGAGTATTCTTCTATCATGAAGAATGATGTTTGGGAGGTGGTGTCGAGGCCTGAAGGTAAATCAGTGGTTACTTCCAGATGGCTTTACAAGATAAATCATGTCGCAGATGGCAGCATCGAGAAGTTCAAGGCTTGGTTTGTGGCGAGAGGGTTCTCACAGGTAGAGGGATTGACTATGAGGAGACCTTCGCTTCTGTGGCTCGATATACTTCCATTCGCTCCATTATATCGATAGGAGCAGAGATGGGTTGGAAAATCCACCAGATGGATGTGAAGACCGCATTTCTCAATGGCTTCATATAGGAGGAGGTTTATATTGAGTAGCCACAAGGCTTTGAGGTGCATGGGAAGGAGTCCCATGTATGCAGACTGAAGAAGGCACTCTAGGGCCTGAAGCAAGCTCCTAGAGCTTAGTACTCAAGGATTGATACATACTTGCAGGAGTTGGGTTTCACAAAGAGTGATGTAGATCCGAACCTATACTTCATCATGGTAGGTGAGGAGCCTCTCATTCTGGTGTTGTATGTGGATAACTTGGTCATTACAGGTGCAGAGAGACTCATTGAGGGCTGTAAGAGAGATATTGCTTCAGAGTTCGAGATGAAGAACATTGGCTTGATGCATTACTTTTTGGGATTGGAGGTGTGGCAGGAGGAAGGGAATTTCCTCCTGGGACAGGGGAAGTATATTGTGGACATTCTTAGCAAATTTCACATGGAGAATTGCAAACCCATGTCTAAACCTATGATCACTAACTGGAAGAAGGTTCACGCTTTTGATTCCGCGTTGGTGGATCCCACCTTGTACAGACAACCGATTGGTTCTTTGATGTATTTGGTCAACACTCGACCAGATATATGTTTTGCAGTCAACACGATGAGCCAGTTCATGTGTGAGCCTAGGAGGGTGCACTGGGTTACTGCAAAACACATTCTTCGTTACTTGCAGGGGATAGTGGATTTTGGTCTAGATTATATACAGGGAGATGGAGTGAGATTGACAGGGTACACTGATTCAGATTGAGTAGGTTGTGTTTCTGATAGGAAGAGCACTTCAGGGTGTTGTTTTAAGTTGGGTTCGACAATTGTGTCGTGGTTCAGCTGGAAGCAACAATTAGTTGCATTGAGTTCAGCGGAACCAGAGTACATGGCAACCAGTTTGGCTAGTTGTGAGGCCATATGGCTTCGCAAGATGTTGTTTGGTCTATTTGGTCAAGCATTGAGACCTTCAATGATTTATTGTGATAATCAGAGTTGCATTAAACTCACGAAGAATCCAGTATTTCATGACAGGTCAAAGCATATCGGGATCAAATATCATTTCATTAGAGACTATGTTCAGAAGGGAGCTGTGAAGCTTCAGTATATTCCCACAGATGAGCATGTAGCAGACATATTCACCAAAGCCTTACCACGGGGCAAGCATGTCTACTTCAGAGACAAGATGGGGGTGGTGAGGAACACTTTCCTCGGTAAGAGGGAGTGCTAAAATTTGTGTACCAGAGGATAAGCGGGTCCCTAAGGCTTTGATCTTTGGCCTAGGGAAAAGTGTCCAAATGTATTTTGTATTTTTCTCCTAAAGTGACTTTATAAGTGGTAAAGTCAAATCTAATTTAAAAGTGACTTTATAAGTGATAAAGTTACAAATCTAATTTTAAAGTGACTTTATTAAAGTCAATGTAAAATTAGAAAGTGAAAAAGTGACTTTGGAAATAAAAAGCTAAGTGGGTCTTTATTTAAGTGGGGTGAATTAAAAATTAGAAAGTGAGAATTAAATGCACACTTATTCTCAACCCTTAATCTAAAGTTATCTCAGCCATCGGATTTAGAGATTTCCCAAAAGTCACTTAGGGTTAGGTTAAAGGAGAAAATAAGAGAAAAGGTCATTCATTCTTTTCATAAGCAGATTGAGAGAAGGAGCAAGAGAGAGCAAGGAGATTTTTGAGCAGTGAGGAAGAAGAGAGCAGAACCTTGGCACACATACCGAGGCAGCATTCAACAAATCCGTACAGCATAATGCCCCCGTGTGTTTCACGACATGAACTAACTGCCTCTCGTGGATCCTAACTCTGGCGATTGTAGTGGAGACTTGTTAATTTTTGTAGATGTTCTATGCTTGATGCAACTTTACTTTTATTACAGCAATCACTCAAACAGTTAAGTAAAATGCTGATAGAACATACCAGTTGATCTGTAGAAAACAAACTAGAAACAGGAAAAATGTGATGGTGCGTTTCGGCGGTCAACAGGATGCTTCAACCAGCAAAGTCTCCTTCATCAGCCAACCCAGAATGTGTCACAACAATCCTCAAATCAGTCAACACAAGTCAACTCCAGAAAAGTCAACGCAGGGCAGCAACATAAAAGTCAACGCAGCTCCAACTTCGGTCAACCTTTTGACCTCGGTTCTTGTGCCAAAGTGTACGGCCTGCTAAAATCGAAGTCTCCACAAATTTTGGGCCTCTTTGGACCATGCGTTGACCAAAGTCAACGCTGGTCAAACTTCCTAGGAAACCCTAGCTGCAGCAAACTGCGTCCTTCTTCTTGGCTGTAGTAGCTTGTCCTTTTTCCCACGTGTGAGCTGAATTTGTCCTCCAAGAAGTTCGTACTAAATCAGAGAAGATGTGATGAGATGAGATGATTGAAATGCTCTCCAACTTTGACTGTATTTATATCCATCATTGAGGTGTGTGACACATCTGCTGGGGGTGCAAAACCTTAAGGCCGACCTGCACATATAATTTATTATAAATAATAAATTCAAAATAAATGTTCTGCTCATCGAATTAAGATATATTTTATATGGATTTTACACCTCTCCGAAAGAGGAATCCAACAAAAATATTAGCCACTTAATCTGAGCATCACAACATGGAGTTTGGACCTAGTTGTCCAAATTTAACACTCCCTCTCAACTAGGGAGAACTCCATCCATCGGTGCAATCAAACATCGTGCGTCATCCCGCCGTAACTTGCTTTGCTGGCCTCTTTATTTCAGAACAGAAGTGGGTCAGTCACAAAGACATCATCCCCGAGTGAAGCAAATCCGGCCAGAGAGGTCCGAAACCTCTATCAGACTCACAAAGAGTCTCCAACCAACCCGAAGTTGGTTCATGCGACCGAAGTCGGGGCGAGTCAGAAACCTCTGCATCGGACTCACAAAGTCTCCAACCAACCGAAGTTGGTTCATCCGGGCAGAAGTGGTGGGAAGTCCAAAACCTCACTGTCAGCAGTCCAGATCAGTGGTTAGAACGTGTCTAGATAGAGAGTACGGCAAATTCTGATGCGTCCATCAGTCTTTGCTACTAGTCTTTAGCCTTTCCCACCTCATTGGCCAAATGAGAGGTACTTCCCATGAGCCCTTAACTCAATGGGTAGGATGCATACGGGGCACTGGTAATGAGAGGTGAACCAACTCAAAATCACAACGGTGGGGTCCAAGCACACCAACGGGTTTAGCGAGCTGTGCCCGCGGACATAACTCAGAAGCTCTCCCCAAACCCCCCGAGCTCCCGAGCTCATCGTCCAACGGGACCCACATCATAGGGTCGTTCCACGATACTAAGATTCTCACGGAAGGTTAGGAACATGACCTTCCCCAGGGGCATAGTGAGAATATCCGTGACCTGCTCATCAGTTCCTATATGATTGAGCCTTACGGCGCGTCACTGTACCATATCCCAGATAGTGGTACCAGCCATCAACATGCTTGGATCGATAGTGGAACACAGGATTCTATGACAAACGAATCCCCCTCTAGTTATCACAAAGGATAATGGTGGCATCTAGCACATGCTCAAACAACTCACTAAAGATTTTTTGCAACCAAGTGACTTCACAACAGGCCATACATGTTACAATGTATTCGGCCTCAGCGGTGCTCAAAGCTACCGACTTCAGTTTCCTGCTCGAAACAGATCTACATGTGAAGTAGCATCCAAATGTGCTCTTGCGATCCACCACACTGCCAGCCCAATCGACATCATTATATCCATGGAGTGTCACACTCCCGACAATGTATCTCAGCCCATGGTCTATCGTGCCTCAGAGATATCTCAAGAGTTTCTAGGCACCAACCTACTGAATGTTATGATCAACCATGTGTTGACTCAAAGTTTTCACTGCACAACATATGTCCAGATGGATGTTCCCTAAGAAAATTAGGGCCCTGACACTCAGTAATATTTTCTAACACGGGCTCAGCAGCGCTGCCACTCAACTTCTTAAAGTTGAGTTCCATCAGTACGGACGTACAGTCCACCATACCAGAAGCTTCATAATGTATTTTCCTTGAGAAAGGAAAATCTCGCCAGGTCTCTGTTAGACCTCTAGACCCTCAAAGGAAGTAATTATCCTCACCAGTCTTCATCAGAACTGATATGAGGCTCCTACACTAAGAGGGTCGGCTTTTTGTCGAAGAGATCATCCACATACAACGCCCGAATGAAAACTCACGGACAACCTTGAAGTAAGGTTAAGATTAGTACTTGAGTGAAGGCGGCCTTCATCAAGTAGCTATCTATCCTCTCGTACCAAGCTACGGGTGCTTGCTTCACATAGAGGGCTTTCTGGCAGCTTTGCGAACATGGGTGTCCCGATCCTGGACTTCAAGCCCCAGAGGTTGTTCTACATACACCTCTTCCTTTTGAGAGAAGCCTCGGGCAACAAATCTTGCCTTGAACTTTTCAGCACTTCCATCAGATCCATGCTTGATCTTGTAGAGCCATTTCCCGGTGACAACTGATTTGTCCTTCGGTCTTGGAACCACATCCCAGACATCTTTCTTCATTTTGGACTCATATTCTTCATGCATAGCATCCTTCCATACTTGATGCTTTACGGCTTCCTCAAAAGATTCAGGTTCAAATTGTACAATAGTACTCATGGCAGCCAGATGCCCTTGGTATCTGCACGACTTCTAGCTTTCTCGGAATGTCCCCCTCAGGGCAGCATGTCCCTCGGTATCTTGATTTCCAGGCCTTGCTTCATGATTATCCTCAGATCTCGGAAGATCTACAACTTTCTTCAGGGAAGCATCTTCGTCAAAAGTGACATCATGTCATATCTCTACTTTCCTTTGACCAAGTACATAAACTCTATAGGCCTGAGAGATTTCACTGTAGCCCACACATATTGTGGTCTCCCTCTTGATGCTAGCTCCTTTGCAAACGTTCCTGAACTTGTTTGTCTCATATAACAAGAACATCCTGTCAAGGATGTCACGAGCAGCATACCAGACATATCAGAATGTATCAATGCAAGACATCAAATGTCTTTATGACGCTTGAGGGGAGAGGTCCCCTTTGTGTGTTTTCCTTCGGCATAACCTTGCCATACACCTTCATGATAGAGAAGGTGTCTAAACCTCCGGAGTCATAGTATCGCATGTCATCGCTCCTAGTGGACTTCCTCCAACCTGGTAGAGTGTTCCAATTCTAAAACCAATCGCGATGGCTTCCTTGAGATTCTTCTTCCACATGCGCACCTTTCCTTCAATGAATGCCACATTGAAGCCTTTGTCTTCAATTGCTGATATAGACACAAGGTTCTTCTTCAATTTTGGTACATAGAGTACATCCTGCAAATGTAGCACTTGTCCTTGAGACAAGTTGAGGGTCACAGTCCCTGTCCCTCTCACGGGATATCTGGCATTATCTCCAAGAATAATTTCCAGATTGGTATCCTTCTCAACCAAGTTAGAGAGTGCTTCCTTGAACCCAGTGATGTGTCTTGAGGCACCACTATCTATCAGCCAGACATCCATAGAGTCGGGCGGGGATGCAGCAGAGAGAGCAGATACAAGAATGTATTCATCTCTTTTGTCAACAGCATTAGATTCCTCATACCTGGAGGTTCTAGACCTTTTGAAAGGTTGATTGTTTTCATCAGAGGGAGCCTCCCTCTTTCCTTTGTTCTTAGGACCACTAGAGTTCTTCTTTCTAGAATGGGCAGCATAGGTAGCATTTCTGTCATTTTCGTATTCCTTCATTCTTGTCTCCTCTTGCATGCATCTGGACAGTAGCTCGTCAAAGTTGGGAATTGTACTATTATTGAGAATGGTAGTGTTGAATACATGCCATTCATATGGAAGTCCTCCAAGTGCGGTGAGTACCATCTCACGATCGGCTATTGTCTCCCCAATAGCCAGCAGATTATTCCTGATCTCGATCAATTTCAGAAAGTATGTTTGAACAGACTCATCCCGACCCTTCTTCATATTCTTCAATTGATTCTTGAAGAATAGCACTTGGTTTACATTGTTTACCTTGAACATCAGGATCAATTTATCATACATCTCTTTGGATGTACCCAAATCAGAGATGTAGGCCACCAGGCTTTTATGTATGGATTCTCTGATCATCAGCTTTGCTTTGATCTCCCCCTTCTTGTACTTGGTTTTAGCAGCAGCAGAAGCATTGGATGGAGGTTCTTGTATCTTACCCAATACATGGTCCATGAGATCATGGTCTTCCAATTTGAGATCTAATATCATCTTCCAGGCATGGAAGTCATCCCTTCCAGTCAGCTTGTCATTCTCCTTGAAGCCATAACTTGTGGAACCCATTTTTCTTAGATGGTGATTGCAAAAGGTAAGGTTTGTCTTCACCTCACCTCTGATACCATGTTAATTTTTGTAGATGTTCTATGCTTGATGCAACTTTACTTTTATTACAGCAATCACTCAAACAGTTAAGTAAAATGCTGATAGAACATACCAGTGGATCTGTAGAAAACAAACCAGAAACAGGAAAAATGTGATGGTGCGTTTCAGCGGTTAACAGGATGCTTCAACCAGCAAAGTCTCCTTCATCAGCCAACCCAGAATGTGTCACAACAATCCTCAAATCAGTCAACACAAGTCAACTCCAGAAAAGTCAACGTGCAGCTAAGAAAAAGTCAGCGAGAACAGCAACATAAAGTGTGATTCAACCCAGTGCGCTTGCAGCCTGCAATTGTGCCAAAGTGTGGGCACACCTTCATCCCGAACTCTCCACAAATTTTGGGCCTCTTTCGATGGCTGCGTTGTGAAATCATGTTGGTCAAGACTTTCTAGAAACCTTAGCTGTAATAAGCTGGGCTAGCCTAATAGCAGGCCTGCTTAGTAGCTTGTCCTTTTTCCCACGTGTGGAAAGTGATTTCCTCCAAGTTCGTGCTAAATGGAAGAAGATGTGGTAAGATAGAGATAGTTAGAAATGATAACTTTGGCTTGTGTTATATTCATCATTGGTGTGTGACACATCTGCTGGGGGTGCAAAACCTTAAGGTCGACCTGCACATATAATTTATTATAAATAATAAATTCAAAATAAATGTTCTGCTCATTGGATTAAGATATATTTTATATGGATTTTACACCTCTCCGAAAGAGGAATCCAACAAAAATATCAGTGTCTTAATCTGAGCATCAGAACATGGAGTTTGGACCTAGTTGTCCAATTTTAACAAGACTAAAGGCCTGCGGGTTTTGTTCTAACGGAAATCGTGATTCCAACAGGTTACACGCAGTTCAAGGCAGAACCGTACAACAACTTTGGCACACATTCCTAGGCAGTCGTATAGCAGTTTTGGCACAAATTTCGAGGTGCATTTATTGCTGGTTTTGAGGCACAGATTTCGAGGTAGTTTGTATAGCATACTACTATTTTTGTGCACAAAAATCGAGGTAGAAATCGTACAACATTTCTTGTTGTCCATTTGCATGCAAATCAAGGAGGTCGTACAACATTTATTGTTGTTTTGCACGCAAATCAAGGAGGTCGTACAACATTTATTGTTGTTTTGCACGCAAATCGAGGAGGCTGTACAACAACATTTATTGATGTTTTGCACGCAAATCGAGAAAGCCGTACAACATTTATTGTTGTGTTTTTTGGGCACGAAAATCAAGGAATCCGTACAACATTTAAGTCTGTCCCTGTTTTGACTGTTGGCACATTTTCTGAGGCGGAGGTTAAGCACAGAAAACGAAATAAGTTGTATTTGTGTGGTTGCTGGAATTTTTTGTGTATTTCTATTTCATTATAAAAACATTTTATTAGAAATAAAAAAGAGCTCTCAAACTGGTTTTCCCCAAGAGTTGTAGGAGGTTTTTCCAAGGTCACATTGACCAAAAATCAGTGTGTTATTTTTCTGTGTGTGGCTATTATAATTTTCTGAGTTTTATTTTTGCATTTTCCAGCACTAAAATTCCTGAATTTGTGTTTTCAAAAAATAATTTCATTGCCATAATTTTGAATGTCTGATTATAGGAATGGGCATTTAACTATATGGGAGTGATAAGGTGAAACTAAACACCGGAGTGGGGTCTAAAATTTCTACAGTTTCTTTATAGGGTGGTAGGGTGGTGTTAGGCTGGTGAATGAAGTCACCTTCAGGTTGGGGCCTGTAAACACTTCAGGGTGGTAGGGTGGTTGTAGGGTGAGTTGTGGCTCACTTGGGTGTTGGGGCATCCTTCCAATGAGAGCTAGAGAAGAATGTTTTTCTAGAGTTCTAGGAAGTTGTATCTTTCTTTTCAGTTGGTGCTAAAAATTAAAGAACTTATTAGAAAAACTTTCGGTGGTTTTTGACCCAAATGGGATTTTCCACCTAAAAATCTTGTGCCTATTGTCTCTATTTTGCATTGTTGTTAACTGCTCTTGCTGAACAATAATAATAATAATTGAAGATCAACTAATGCTCTAAAAAAATTATTGAAGCGCTGATTGCTAAGAAATACTGATTCACCCCCCCCTCTTAGTGTTTCCAACATCTTATACAAAGTAATGATTACAAATGTTATTATGAAGACCGAATCTAGTTACATTCTCCAACAAAACACACAAAATAAAACAAAATTCAACAATTAAAAAGAAAAAATTGTGGATATGTGGTTTATCAAAAGACAGCAGAACACTTTTACATTTATCAATATTTCAAATTTATTTATAAATAAAAAAATTAAAAAGTTTCCCCATTTCTTAAAATTTTGAAAGTGGCATTTGCAATACCATACCCTGTTCCAAAACAGTAACCATCTCCTCTTTACAAGTAATTTAGCACATACTAGCAAGAAAGAACCTATGCATTTATAGCAAAAGAAAAACTGCACACTCTAATGAGATGCACTTGGTAAGCCAAAGTAGTACTTCAAAAACTAGACAAATCAGCTGAGAGATGATTGCAAATGACGGTATTAGTAACAAGTTGAACACCACAATGAAATTAATCTACTGAACAAAAAATTCTAGTTATTTGGAAGGTTCAGGACTCACCTATGACAAGCTAGAAAATGGCAGCCTAGACAGAAAAAACACTATAGGAAGGCACGGCAAATGAAAAAGAACAAACATTTTCAAGATTATAAAATGAAAAATATGCCAAAAAAATGGGGACATCTGAGAAAGGTGCACCTAAACAGAGGCATTACTAAATAGAATGAAAAGATTTGCTAGCTACATTTGATAGTCTATTCAAGTATAAAGCATTTCAAAATGATTTCAATCTTAATTGATATATGGATCTACTTATAAAAGTCTTACTTAGACACCGAAATAATAATAAAGAAAACTACGGGATGCATCCGTAAGCATTAAGATATATCTTGTACATAATAAGATAATTATGACCACTTACACTTGAGCTAAGCATGCTCACAACTTTGTCACCTGTAGTAAAATCATTGACCCCAGGTCCCACAGAGACAATCTCACCAGCAATATCCACCGCTGTTATAACACAATTGAAAACAAAACAAAAGAAACATTGTGAAACTTATGAAGAGCTTTCTGGATCTCCCCTTTTTCTTCCAGTTTACACAATAGTGTCAAAAGAACAGAGCTATAATTAAATGAAATTACTCAAATTAGAAAAAACACAAAACAATGACAAACAACACATATATATCAATGCAATGAAGATTTTCAAATTTGAAGTTCCACCTATCACCATGTTGTTTTTTGGGTAGCTGTGGTCGATATTCCCCAGCTACTCAAGTTGGCCACTTAAAGAAATTAAAAAGAAATGTAAATTTGGATTTTTTGAAATTAAAATTGCCTTCAAAAGTCAGGTTGGCCCAGCATAAGGACACTCCACTTGGGGCACCCTAATTCACTATAAAAACTTAAAAGGCATTAGTCCTCCTCATTTCATCACTCACTCACAAAAAAACATTTCTATCTATCTCACACGTGCGAAGAGGGCTGAAGAAGAGGCCAAGTTTCCCGAGGAAGATGATTTTATGTGGCAGCCAAATTTGTCTAGTATTTGACCTCACACTTGTGGCCACAGCAGTTGACTGTTTGACTGAGATTTTCTGGGCATGTTTTTTATCAGTTTGACCACTGTTGACCGAACTCCTGAGGCAGTTGCAGGAGGCCGAATTTTGGCCTGTTAGACCAGAGTTGACTAGCTGAGGCAGAAGGCCAAATTTCTCTGTTTGACTAGGTTTGACCTGTGAGCATTCTGTGGTCAGTTTGACCAAGTTTGGCAGGAAAAAATCAGATTGTACCTTTGTTGAATTGAATAATTTCTCCTAAGAAAAGATTGCCAGGTTTTTCCCTAGTTAGGGTTTTTCCACAGTAAAAAATTGTCTCTTTGTGTTTGACTGTCTCTTTATGATCCTACTGTCATTATTGCACTACTATTGAGATTTTCCATATATAATTGTTTAATGATATATGTGATATAAGCAACTTTATTAAGAAATCATTAAAAGTAATTATCAGATTAGAACAGATTTCTCCCTGAAAAAATCAACACACCATGACACCAGACATCCTGTCTACAATCTGTCATAGGATGTAATGACATCGATATCATAGAAGCACCATAAAATTGATTTTGGGAATAACTCCCTGCACTGAGTTAGGAAACTAGATTAGAATAGACAATACAGTCAAC